>JAGFMF010011925.1:4212018-4225593 GCA_019455555.1 Galemys pyrenaicus
CTCAGCAGTGTACTTCCATTGATCTGCCTGTTCTGCTCCCCGCTCTCTGTGGTGAATCCTCTCACCCCCCAAACCTCTGGCCTGTACCCCAGTGCTTGTGTGCATAAATAAATAAATCTTTTAAAAAAAAATAGATAAGGCAGCTGAGACTCAGAAAAGTCAAAACCACTTGCCCAAGTGTTCACAGGACTAGTATTAGCAAAGCCATTGCTTTTTAACCACTGGGAAATTTTCCTTGTCCAGTAAACTGCATGAAAAGGTTTATTTCCGCTTTTCTTCCTCTCAGTTCAAGCCACCACCATATATATATTCTAATTCCAAATTGATTCTGGTTAAAAATATTTAATGACTCTTGTCACCAGGAAATTTGTTACTCATTTTTCAAGGTCTCATTTGGATATCATGTTTTTTTTATGAGCTTCCACTGTGCTGTTCTTCTGTGGATCCCTATTGCCCCTTGGAGCCTAGTCTTTAGGGTTTCACCTGTGTGCACTGTGGACTTTTATCTTTATAAGCAAGTTGTATGATTCTTTTATTAGCCTTTATTTGTATTGCTTGCATCTTATTAGTGCATGGCGCACAATAGTTAACATGTTTGTTGAGTAGAATTGGATTTTTAATAAATGTTTGAATTTAATTATAATTTTTACTTTCAGGTGTGCATTTCAGGCCCTTCAATAAGGTCATTGCAGCTTTAGGTGCCTATAGAGACCTTTGAATTTTTAGGCTGGAGATTGATGACTTCCTATAAGAAACCAATTGAATTCATTATTAGGGGTGAATTTTTTCTTAATACTGCTCAGAACATGTGGTATTTTTTTACTTTAAAGAGTGTCAGTGTATTGCTACACTGTTCAGTGAACAGAATAAAAATACTTTGTTTTAATAAAATAAGAATTGTTTTTAATGTATCACAAGGTTTATGCAGCCCACATTGTGAGCAACTATATTGCATTCAAATGTTTAGAAAATAAAATCTTCAAAGCTATACTTCATTTATAAAGTATCAGGAGCCAGTGGAAAGAGTATGGGTTTTGGAGTTACTTAAGTCTAACTCTTTCTCTGCTAATTCTAGCTTCTGACATTGGACAAAATAACTTGAGGTGGGTTACAGGCCAGAGTTGTGGGCGGTAGAGGATTCATCAGAGACATAATGGGGAGCAGAACAGGCAGACTGACTGAAACACACTGATGAGGGAAGCAGTGGGCAAGGCAGGAGAGGTCTGCTGTGCCATGTGGGTCCCCTCCCTGGCCAGCGGCAGGGATTGAACTCCTGCTGCAGTGTCTGCGGTCTGCTTCATAGTGCGTTGTTTAACCCACTGTACCACCAGGGAGGCCCAATTTTATTATTTTTTTAAGTGGGGAAAGTAGACATTGGCAGATTGGAGGGAAGAAATGTATTGGCAGGAAATATATTCTTTTTCAAAAAGATATCTGTGAGTTCTCTGTGATTGTTTTTTGTATATTTTCATTCCAATTGAATAAACTTTTTAATTTCAATTTCAAAAGTATTGTGAGCCTATTGAGAACTATCCTTTTGAGAACCTTATAATCAAGCACTGTCACATGATTTCTAGTCCATTGTTTCAGGTAAAGACCAAATAATGTCAAGATGTGCTCTATATAAATTTTATAGGATTTTGAATAAAAAAGATGGATAGTGTCATCCACAAGAGGGCAAAGTCATGCCATAGCAGTTAAGTACCATATTTACTATTTAGCACAATTCCCTATTTAGCAAAGTCAGATTTGCAGATGACTATAGCAGCAAGTCTGACAGTAAATTTGCAAGAATTTTTCTTAGTTCCAATAGTACTTATTTTTAGATACCTATATTATTGCAGATTCAATATTTTTGTAATTTTTCCTATTTAGCAAAACAGTTTTACAAAATTATCGGGGAACCTCTTTAAGATGACATTCTAGGTTTGTATATCAGCAGCTATGGATAATTATAATGTTTCATTATCTTGGTTTCAAACCATCAGCCCACTCATTTGAATTAGCTAGCATCATGGTGTTAAGTTTGTTATTAGGTTCATTAAGTTGCTATCACAGAACCAAATCTTCAGCATGTTGATTTTGAGAGCCTCTAAAATCTTTGTTATTTATCATTTGAACTAAGCTAGCTATTGAGAATATTACATACTTGTTTTTCTTGTGTGTTTAGGCCTTTTTGTTTTTTGAGTTTCATTGTCATTTTTCAGTGTTTAGAAATAGGATGAATTGCGTTTCTTGAGTCCTTTGCCTTCTGGGTAAGCTTGAAATTTCTTTCCATCAGTTTTGTGCTCTGTAGAGCCAGGTTGAGTGATTTCTCTCTGCTAAAACCATCTGGAAGGTAGAATGGGTATAAGGAACCTCGCTGAGATAAGGTGGACCTTAGCCATCAATTTTATACATAGATCCTTTGAGAATTCAGCAGATCCACACAGTGAATTAACTAAAAGCTATTTGAAAAAACAACCAGTGGGATAATGAATACTTTTGTGCTTTTTAAAATGATGATGGGAAGTCTGATCAGAAGAAAGGATTCCAAAATGGCAGTTGGGTTTTCATTGTTTTGGGACTTGTCTGGAGAAACATGCTCTTAGCTGATTTTCCCATTTACAGGCATAGTTTGGACTATCCATTAACCAATGAGTAGTAAGGAAAGGGGCAGTTTGTTTCATTATTTTGGAGAGGAAAACTGTGACTTTAAGGCTTAAATATTAGTTATTTATATGCTGGGTTGAGTTGAAGAATCCCGCCCCCCCAAAATCTGGAAATTTGATTTCTTAAAACCTTGAGTTTGTAGAAAGAAGGAAAAGCAAACTGTATCATTGTATTATTTGTTTTGGGTTTCTACCATATTTATCCAAAGAGAAAGTGCCCAGCTTTAAATTTCTAGGTATTTTATTTACAAATAGTTTATCTTGCTATTGGTATTTTGCTGATGTAGTTTTATTTTTATTTTTAAGGATTAAAGCTTTTAATGTAAATTTTTTTAAACTCGGGATTACATTTATGTTTTTTCTCTTCTAAAAAGACTTGTGAATTATAGAAAAGTAGATTGATGTTAGCTTGGAGTCATAATGCCTACTTCAGTATTTAACTCATGTGACTTTGGGCATGAGTTTTTTTTTTTTTTTTTTTTTTTTTGTCTNCTCATGTGACTTTGGGCATGAGTTTTTTTTTTTTTTTTTTTTTTTTTGCCTCTCTAGCCGTAGTTTCCTAGTTACCAGAATTGTAGCATTTGACTAGGTTGTGATTCCCTGGTTTGTTTTCTTGGGAATTGAGGCAGTGAATGAGGAGCCTTCTAAAGTCAGAGTATAAAATAAGTGAGCATGTATTTCTCCCCTTTTATCTGAGAATTTTGGTGAAACATTAATTTTATAGTATAACATGTATAGAGTACTAAGTGGAATCTAAATGTATTAATATGGTGCTAAATATATGACTGAAAGAAATGTTATGCAAACAGCAGGCCACACAGAATTTTTTTTTTTTTTTTTTTTTTGCATTCACTCTTTTCTACCAATTTGGGTGCATTGGTGACAAATGTAAGGAAAACATATTCATTTAACATTTTCCTTCTCTCTATCCATATAACCTGTGGCATTTTCTAAAGACAAATTGGTATATTTTGTTTTCATGAAGCTTATTACACTGTTCAGAAACAGCTCTGTTAGGTTATCTTGCCCTGAAAGTAAGGTGTTTAATGTTGGAACAGTTGAGGACTGTGGGGTGAGGAGGTAAGAGCACACTGGGTACATCTGATGCTCCTTTCAAGCCCCTCTGCTTCTAGAAGGTTATTCTCTGTTTCTGAAGCTGATGTTACAGTTGTGTTCCTTTTTTCCCTCATTCCATTTTAGCCTTGATCCTGGCAGACTGGAAATTTATGTTTCTGAATTTAGTTGTGTTCCCCACCCCCCCCCTTTCCTCCTATCTTCAGCAACAATATAAGTACTCTTGATAGCAGCTGCTGTATTAAGCCCAAGAGCTTAAAAGATTAAAGAAACAACTAACACCAATCAGGAAGAAGTTTAAGGACTGTTTTTTCTGAAGCTTTGCATCTTCATTCTGGTGGTTGAGTATAAAATTGCAAACAGGTTGTATTCAGCAGCTGGAATTCTTTTCAACATCTGGGGAAACCCAGCCTTCTGTTCATTTCCCAGAATAGTAACTGACTTGAGGGTAGAAACTGCAGGTAGAGATATTTGAATTCTTTGTGTTTATAGTCATTAAATTTATTTTTATAGAATTTTTTTTTCATAGAAATGACAACTTGTCCTCTATTCTTGCACTGACTTTAATGAACATTTAATATTAGGGCAACTGCTGAAGAGAGGTCTGAATAACATAAGTTCCTCCCAAAGATTTGCTCCTTGAGACAGAAATTGTTTGGGCTCTTATGAATTTCTTCTTTGTAATTGAGTGCTGGTCCACACCTAAAATTGCTGTATGTTTATATCTTGCAGGCTTTTATCCAGGAGGCTCTGTCTCAGTAATGCATGGTTGGTTCAGTCTCTATTTTATATTCTCTTCTTCTGGAAACTGCTTTTTAGAATGAGTCTGAGGAAATATAGAACATTTGCTGACTTGTTGATAGATTCATAATACAGTTTGACAATGCTCTTAATAAAACCGAAGTAATAAAACCTTAACATTAGACCTGGATTATTACATCTTTTCTCTTCATTTAATCTTCATTATTCCCATTACAATTAAAAAGATAGATCTTTGTAGGACAGACAAAATCACCTAATTGTGTGGTTATTCATTTAGGATATAACCTAGTGGTATGGGGCCTTTGGCAGAGTGCTTGCACTTTTAAAACAATCAAAACCATTGGAAACAACACATAGACACACACACACACACACTAAAGTGCTGGTCAAATAAAATAGGATTATCAGTTTGATGACTATTTTTGGACAAGTTTATTATTTTATCCATGGGGCAAGAAAAGCTTAGAGTCATTCGCCTTTTGTCAGGGTCACAAGCTGATGGGTGGCCTCAACCAAGCTAGAACCTGTCTCTTTTGGGCTGTTTGAGAAAAGTAAGTGTTCCAGATCAAACCAATACTGGCAGTTGTGGTTCTACATGTGCACCAACCAAAGGTTTCATGCTTCTCTCTGGTATTTCGGGATGATTAAAGCTAATGTAGCTTTTGGATAAGCCAGATGTATTTGGGAGGTTATCTGTAAGAATCCCTTGTGTTTTTTGGGACAGCTCTTAAGTGAAACTCCTAGACAGATTGATTTGCAGTTGTTCCATAACACTGTATGGATTTCTAAGTAAATACATTTTGCATATTGTTACGTAGTCTGTCTTCATGAATAATGAAAGGAAGCTATAGGAAGCTAGAGATTATGAGACTCAAAAAAATACAACATTATGTTATTCTTTGTTTCTTTTGCTTTTATTTTCTGTAGGCTCAAGGGCATGCAGGTATGTTGGAGAATAATTAGGAAGGTGCTATTATAGGTTTCTTAACATCTGTGTTCTTTTACAGAACATCATCTTTTCTGTCAAAAACGACTTGCCAGTTAGAGTACAGGACACTCTGGACAGTGCTTATTCCTGTGCTGATCTTTGCTATATGTTTTGTGTCACTTTTAGCTAAATTTTCTGAAGACTGTTATGTGCTTCTCTTACTTAAGAGGAAATCATCCTCTGGCACTATTACTGACTGTATGTACTAAGCATTCATTAGCTAGGTGCTTCTGTCCAGTATTTCTAACAACCTCATATTAAAGGTATACTTACCTTTACTTTATAAATGAAGAAAACAGAGGTTTGAGAGCAGAAGCTATTCATGTACCTAGAATGTATAGAACTGGTATTCAGATGCAAATCTAATTTCAGTCTAGTGTCCATTCCAAAAGCCACAGCTACTACTTTTCCTTCTCTCCCTTCACCTGACATCTTGACCACACTACTTGTGATGACATCTCATCCTATGGCATTTCCAAGTTCTTTTTTTCTGGAGTATAGCATCCAAAACATTTTTGTCCCCATCCACATGGTTAGAAATGCAGTTTATATCACGACCTAGCGTACATTTTCATATACACAGGCACACATGCACATACACATCTTTGCTTATATAGACACATATTAGATGGAAATATTATTTCAGTAAATGATACCTTACTACATGTAATGGACTCTGCTATTTTCTCTTTGATTAAAACACACAGACATCCGGGCATACGTTGATGGTTGTGATTCTGTGAACTTGGTTTTTATGACTGAAATATTCTCTAATTGAGAATCACTAAATTAGAGTTGTCTAAGGAGTGGTATGAGCCACTCCTACTACCACAGGGTTTTTAGGATAAACTATTGGTGCACAGGAGAAAATAGTAGAAATGCTTAGATTTATAGTTTACCTTGAGGAAGACTTATAGAATGTGTTGAGAGTGCCGTGTTACTATGCTGGTGCAAAGTCAGTTTCACCCCTGTAGGACATGTCAAGAGTGAAAGTTTCATAAAACGGTAGGATCCTTAAGCTCTTTGCTCACCACATTGTGGGTTGTGTTCCAGTTTGTGTGCTTCATAATGTGTTACTGGGTTGTATTATTTACTTTTTGTAAATTGTGGTAGCATTGATTTACAATACTGTATGTGATCCAGAGACATAGGATCAAATCTCCTTAGATGCCTCTCACCACATGATATCTACCACCAACGTCTTGACTTTTTACTAAACTAGCCCTCAAAAAACCGATGCGACTTAAAAACAATTTCTTCAAAGAAACCATGGAATGAGAGAATATAAACACAAGTAAATAGCAGAAAAATGTTAGTTTTGATCCTCATATTCTTTTTATGAGCTCCTTATCAACCATGTTATTGGTTATAAATAGAGCCTATATAAACAAATTCAACAAAATGTCTAACAAAAATATTTAAATTATTAAAAAAGGAAGTTCAAGTTTATATCCATAATTATTCATGATTTACCTTGCCCAAAGTAGATATTGTACCTTGAGATATTAGCTAATGCCAATATGTTGGATATGGCATTAAATATTGTTCTTCTTGTTTTTATATAACCCCTTAATTTAGAGACTATTCTTGGACTGAAGAATTACACACACACACACACACACTTTTTATTTAATTAATTATATTTGACATCATTTGTATTCCCCAGGGAGTACCCACCACCATTCCACTCTTGCACCATCACCTCAGTCCCTTGTGCTCTTTCTGCCCTCATCCCCATCGTCTTTGCCCTCTCCTCCTTCCCCTCCCCATCCCCCCCATGGTCCCTTTGGTTTATCTTTGACTTTTTGGTCTTGTTGAGTTTTTTGTTTGCTTTTGGTTATAATTGCCCATTTTCTTGAGCTTCTTCTTCTTTTTTGTTGTTGTTGTAGTTGTTGCTCTTTCATATTCCTCCTAATAGTGAAGCCATCTGATATTTTTCTCTTGCCTTCTGACTTGTTTCACTGAGTATAATTCCTTCTAATTCCATCCATGTTTCTATAAATGTCCCTAGTTTCTCATTTTTTATTGCTGGATAATTTTCCATTGTGTATATGTACCACATCTTCTTGATCCAGTCATCTACTTTTGGGCATTTAGGTTGTTTCCAGATCTTACCAATTACAAATAGTGCTGCAATAAACATAGGGGTACAGGGGCTCTTTTGGATTAGTGTTTTTCACACACTTTTTAAAAACTGTAATTATTCATCAGTATCCTGAATTGTAGATGAAGAGTGAAAAGTTGAGCTGGACACAGGATATTTGTATACAAACTGGAGAACAGTTTCCACACTGGAGAACAGTTTCCACAGTGGGTGGATTCATTGCCAGTGATACATGATTTGTTGCCCTTTGGCATGTCACAAAAAGTCTCCTGTTTCTTCTGGTAAGCCAGCCCTGTGGTAGGGCACATCATTTAGCAGGTGGGTGTGGGGTGGATTGTAACCCTCTCTCAGGCCTTCATTCTTATATAAGTATAGACTATACAAGTACATGTAACATGTTCTAATGCTGATGTACCAAAAGTAGAATGATGGACAGAGGCAGTGATGAATGACGTAAGCAGCAGCAAGTAGTCCCCACTTTTATTGTTCAATTATTCAACTAACTACTTACAGACCAACTATTTCGTACCAATCATCTATAGCAGGAGTCAGCAAACTATGGCCTGTCAACCAAACCCAAACCTGTCTAACTTTGTCATGTTTTATTTGGAGCCAAATCTTACTACTTTGTTTACGAAGTTCCTGTGGTTGCTTTCTGAGGTGTAATGGAATTGTGAATAACTGATAGAGATAATATGACATGTAATACCTAAACTATCTGACCCTTTATTAAAAAAACCTGTGGACCTCAGCTCTCAAAGATGAATAAGTACTTGATTCTGGTGCTAACCCATGGTAACTGAGCCTTGGGCCTTTTACTTTTCCTGTGCCCTGTTTGCCTCTGTAAGAGTCACAGTAAGGTGCATTAGGACAGAGAACGGAGATAAAAGCATCTATTCAAGGCCCATCAATTACTTAGGTGTCCACACAGACAGCATAGTGCAAGGAATAGAGCAAGCTGCTTGGAGTCTGGAAACCTTGAATGTGAAATCAAGTAATGTGTTACTGTCTCACTGTGTCTGCTCCCCACTCTTACCCACCCACCCCATTTTCTTCAACAAGTAGGTCATACTAGATCAGTGATTCTCAAACTTTAATCTATATTAAAATAACCTAAAAGACTCATTGAACAGATTGTTGGGTCCCATCCCATTCTCCTAAGGTTTCTGAGTCAGTAGGATTGAGGGAACATGAGGGTTTATATTTTGGAAATTGCCAGGTGACTTTGTTGCTGTTTGTCCCCATTCCTCCTCCTTTGTTACCCCTGTCTTTCTCTTTTTCAAAGTTCTTGTATTATTGCTGTGACCCTTTTTTTCTAAATAGTTTTCTTGGCTGTAATAAATTGCTAATGTTATCGGGCTATTTGGAATCTATTGATGTCAGAAACTATGTAGGTTACTTACAGAATAACATTATCAGTCCTCAGAAATTCTTGGGAGTATTCTATTTTCCACATTTTACAAATGAGTAGAAATTACAAATATGGAATTGATGAATAAGTAATGTGTGACCTGAACAATGCTGGTATTTGTGAAGAGGATCATCATAAACCAAACTTCTCAGGTTTATGACCTACTCCCTTCAGATGATCATCTCCACTTCTTCCTAATTGTCCATTATCATGTTGGCATCTTGGACCTTTTTGTCACCTAGGAGTACTCTTCCATGGAAATGGTGAAATCCAGTTCTCTCTCATCTTGTAGCTCAGTAGCTTATGCTTTGGTAAAGCTATCTCTTACCTTCTTTCTCTACCAACTGAAATAACTCTGTAAAAAATTTCTGTATATTAAAAACCTTTTAATAAATGTTTATACTAAAACTGTTTTACTTGTCTGGTTCTCTTACTATGAAATATCACTTTGGAAAAATATTTTTATGATTCATTTAGATTTCTGCAGAATTAACTAGGGTCTAGTTAATAGTATGCACTTTGTAAATAACTGCTAAACTGTGCAGAAGAAGGGCAAGTCACAGATTTGAAGCCAGGTCTGTGTTGTCTCTCAGTTTTGGATTCAGTTCTCCTACCACCCATGGCCTTTATTTCTAGTCTGATCTAATGAAGAAATTCTTAAATAGGTAGTGTCATTTTTGAGATGCTTTGTCTGTTTTTCCATATCTAGTATGTAATTAGTGATAATTTTTCATTTTGTCAAAATGCATTTTCTCTTTTTCAACTGGATTTCAAACAAAGTAATTTCAGACAACATCCAAAGAACATTTGGAAACATGACATTTCAGATCTATTTTCTCCCTTTGCTTTAAAAAAGTATATACAACTATAATTACTAATTGCTGCACTCTAAGTAGAGACAGATGATACATATGTTTGTGACAGTTTTCCAGAGGGAGAGCTAAGTATCCAGGCTCATTTTTCCATAATGTGAATGTTATTCACAAACTATTACCATAATTGATGCACCAAGCCACTGTAGGGTAAATAATGTGTTGTGTGTGGGAAGCAAGCTAGTAGTCAATGAATATTAAAGAACAAAACCTCATTTTAAAGAAGAAACTGTAATTATAATCATTCTGAATTCATTCTGCAAAACCAGTTAAAATAACTTGGTTGCCATTTATCTCTCTAATTCTGTGTGTAAAGGAAGTAGGTATATGAGTTAGAGTTGTATAGAAATAAGTATAAATATACATACATAGTTTTATAAAAAGACACATGATGAACTTAAGAATTAGTTTTCAAAGACACTTGATGTAGAGATGAGGTGAATATGAGCAATGTTTATTGATGGGAAAGAACACAATTTCAGCTTTCTTATCTTTAGCTTTTGTAGATGTTTTATGTCTACCTGGTATGCTTTTTTCCCTTTCCTTTACCAAATCTGCATCTGCATTTTCTCCAGAACTTCTTTTTCAAAGCAAGTCTTTCTTGACTATTTCTAATCTCTCTTATAGTCTTCTATATGCTCATCAACTTCTGTGTGTTGTGTATTGATTTGCACTTTTGGGGTTTGCTGTTTTGTAATAGGAGGACATAAGTCATTTCTTATGTGTATCATTGGTCTCTACAACCACACTAACATATCTTTCCAGCTTCATTCAGATCTCTTTCTCTCTCTCTCTCTCTCTCTCTCTCTCTCTCTCTCTCTCTCTCTCTCTCTCTTTCTCTCTTTCTCCCCCCTCCCTCCCTCCCTTCCTCCCTCCTTCCCTCCCCCCCCCTTTCCACTTCCCTCTGCCTTACCATCTCATGTTTCTCTCTGTATTCCTGATGAAGGATGGTTAATGTTATCTGTACATGTGCTGAGTCTTCAGTAGATATTGTTGGTTATTTCTTTCTGTACATCAGATGGCTGCAGTACTTTATAAAATATTTACCTTTGTGCTTTCTTACCAGTATCTTTAAAAAGTGTTCCAATATAACTAAAAATAATAAGATCCTGTTGGTGTGGAGTCATTGATGAAACAATCAAGAATCTGAAGTATGACTTATGTGAAACATTTAAACCTCCTCCCCCCATCTTCATCAAGTTCTGAAATCAAATGGAAAGATACTGGCTTTGATTCTTGGTTTTTAATATTTTTAATACATACATTCTAGATACAAAAAGGTGATTGGGCAAGATTTTAGATACTTTGATAAGTTTTCTTGTCTTTAACACGAACAGTTTGACCTATATGAGAACTTTTTGAAAAGTTCCAAGTGGTAAAATAAACATAATTCATACAACCTCAAGAAATTCTAAGCATCAGGGCCTTCCTGGTGGCACAAGGGGTTAAGTTGGAGCAGGGGATGCTGCCCACAGTCACTACAGCATGAGTTTGATCCCCAGCCAGGGAGGTGGACCACATCACAGCAGACCTCTCCTGTCTCACCCACTGCTCCCCTCAGCAGTATATTTCAGTAGATCAGCCTGTTCTCTTCTCCACTCTGTCTCTGGTGAATCCTCTTAGCACCCCCCCCCTACATACACACCTCTGACCTGTACCCCAGTTCTTGTGTGCATAAATAAATAAATCTGAAGCAAAATAACTTATGAGCATCAAATATCTATACGAAGATAATTGGTTAAAAAATTGAGCATCATTTGCTACACTTTTGTGCATGGTTGTGCACTGTTCCTGTATAACTCTGTAATAGCTTAGCGTTTGCTTACTCGGGTGATAACTATGGAAAAACATTATGTAAGAGTATACTCTTTAGAGGGGTTAAGAGCCTTGGATCTGACCCTTGTGGAAGCTGTTCTCATATCCCAGGCTTCCTACAGGATAGCTTGGTGTCTACTTAGACCTTCTCACCTTGAGAACTCTAGAAGGGACTTTGGCCTGGTTCCCTCAAGGACTTTGGAAACTACTCAGCTCAAAGTGCTGCCTTTTGAGTCTGTTCTTGGCAGAGGGCCCTGGCTTTTTTCCTGCTGAGCTCTGTGCCTCTTAGGAGTAGAGTGTAGGTCAGATGAAGATAACACAGGCATGATTTTCTGCCTCCTGAAATGCTCAGCTGATGTGTACTTCTCTCTCCCCCTAAGGGTTTCAGGAAGGACACATTTATCATGGAGTGTAATGAGTAGGAAAGAACAAGCAGTTTTCTGCTGAATTGCAGAGTGTAAGATAAAAATCTTTCAGTTTACAATTCAGCTGTATCTCTTTGTAGTTTGTGTTCAAGTCATTTTAAGTCTTACTGTTAAGCTGAACTTGAGAAAGTTTGATTTGCAAACTCTTCCTTGGAAAGTGAGAAAAACTTTTTGTAAAGAATCAAGGCCTAAGATAAGAATTCTGATTTAAAATAGCTCGTGTGTGTACATGCATGACTTGTACACACATGCGTGTCCAGCATATGCATGTGTTTGTTGGGCAGGGACTGGGAGGTTTGGAGAAGAGAGGAAAAGTTCTTCCCAACAAAGGAAGTACCACTTATGAGGCTGGAAGACTCCTGCATTTTTTGACAGATAAATTAATCCTTCTGAAGGCTTTATAACAGTTGTGACCAGCCTGTTTGCTGAATAAAGGGAAAGTCCTTGAGCTCCCATCATACCTTTTCAGGCTCCCTTAACAAGTGTTCAGATGCTCTGCCAGAGGAAATGGTGTGTTCCAAGTACAGCTGCTATGGAAATAGAGTTCTTTTAGTGCAGCTGAAGCAGTTCCTCTACATAGATTGTTCCGTTTTAACAGTAAACTGTTTAAAACAAAACAAAAAAGGTGGGTTGGAGTTAGGAGATGGAGTTTATGCTAGAATATGAAAATGAGTTGCTGCAGAAGCCTGACTTGGTTGTGGTTTCAGTTATTAATAGGGTTTAATTGCTAGTTTGTTATATATCTGTGTATGTTTTTGTGAACTTTTAATGCTCCTGAAATCATTATGGATAAATTAACAGTCATGTTTTTACAAGACAACACATACACTCTTATCACTGGTAAAACTGCCTTGTGGTTCACAAGCCCTGTTATCTTTCACCACTTACACGCACCCTGGATCTGATAGACTAAAGGTGTCCTTTCTGTTCTTCTTCCCTTCCTTATGACAGGTCAGCTTTTTGACATAAGTCAAGAATGATTAAAACTTTGTCATAGTAGGTGGGGTTTGACTTGAAGTTGAGCGGTGATGTTTCTATAGTGTTTCAAGTTCACATGCCATTATCTTTATCATGCTAGATGGTGAGCCTGGAGTTGTGTGAACTGGTTTATTACTATGAGTCCATTTTATTATCACAGGAATCCTACTTTAAGGAAGTTTTGATTGCCCTCAGTTCAAAGATGGGAAACATGAGGTTGAGAGAGCAGTAAGTAACTAGTTTGCAATTATACCCTGTATTTGGTATGACCAGAATTGGAACCCGTGTAACTAACCGGTCATGTAATTATTGCATGGTGCACAATACTCTCTCCTATATAGTAACCTTTTCTCTACTTTAGCCTCCATCAATTCTAGTCCTCTCCCTCTTTGAAGATGCTTTTTTTTTTTTAAAGATTTATTTATTTATGCATACAAGCACTGGGGTACAGGCCAGAGGTGTGGGGGGGTGAGAGGATTCACCACAGAGAGCGGG
>JAGFMF010011925.1:4225690-4268454 GCA_019455555.1 Galemys pyrenaicus
CCCTCCCTGGCCGGCAGCAGGGATCGAACTGGTGCTGCAGTGGCTGCGGTTTGCTTCATAGTGTGTTGCTTAACCCACTGCGCCACCAGGGAGGCCCTGAAGATGCTTTAAATGAAACACAGTCAATAATATATCTCTTGAATTTGTCTCCTTCCTTCCCATTCATTAAACAGCACCTCCTATTCAAATATTGGCTATTTGAGGGAAGAAAATAAATAACATTATTTTATCTCCCCTAGACTATAAGGAATGTGTATTCTCTTATATTCTAACAAGGGCACAATCATATTACCTGAAATGTATAACAAAACTGTATATAGTTTTACCAACATTATCAGTGCATGTCCAGTAGCTAGTCTACTACTACTAGATGCTAATCTATGGCGTCAGGGCATCTCACAGACCGATCTCAGCCACAGACATTGTGAGACCTTGGCGAAGTCACTTTACCTCTTTGGGCTTCACTTCTTTCATCACTTGTGTTTGATCCAGTCTGGCAGGTACAACCTTTATCAGGACATACATACGAAAGGTGTGCTGCCCTCTTGTTTGAAGATTGCTTTTAATTAAGTTTTCCTAGAAGGGATAATTAATAAAGTGAAATTAATTGAAACCATTATTCAATTCTTGAATTTCATGTTTCTTCAATCAATATGTATCTGATAAAACTTAACAGGTTACAAATGGGGAACTCATTGCTTCTTTTATCCTAAAAGGGGGCCTAATGCTAAAAGGTAGACACTAGAATATTCACTAAGTTTGTGAATGAGTCTTAACTGCTCGATTGCCATGTTCTAGCTTTTAGGAATCTTCATTGCTTACTGTTCCCCTTCTCTGTGAGAATTTGTACTTATGATAAAGGGATGGAATTGTGAGAAAATCAATTTACCTTCAAAAAAACTAATCTTCTGTAGTCTGTCTTGAAGACAAAGTTTGCCATCTTTTTTGTGAGTACAGTTGATGAGTGG
This sequence comes from Galemys pyrenaicus, assembly GCA_019455555.1. NCBI lineage: Eukaryota > Metazoa > Chordata > Mammalia > Eulipotyphla > Talpidae > Galemys > Galemys pyrenaicus. The sequence continues at coordinate 4,226,659 of JAGFMF010011925.1, forward strand.
TCATCTTGTCATCTTTCTCCTTCCCACTCCATCTTTTCTGTGAACCCCTCCTATAAGCCTCCTTTTTCTCTCAGAACATAAGCCCCTCTGGCTTCTTTTCTTCCTTGGCCTGCATTTCATATGTAATATCCTCACCCACCCCTCCTATAGGCATTCTCTGCTCCTTGAAGCTTTAGTGTTTTTAGTCCATTTCCTTCCAGGAGCGTTTTAGCTGTCTACCTTCTCTTGAAGGTCTGTGTTTCAATTGAGAGAATTAAAATTCTGAACTGTTGTTATAGATCAGGGGGCCTCAACATTTGAAGGCTTTTTCAGTGTTGCCCAACAGTTCAATTACCAAGTAATTTCCTTGACCCCTGATGTCAGCTCCAGATTCTCTCCACTCAAGGCTACAGTGATAGCATACATTTATCATGCACGTATAAAAAATGTGCTAAGTATTTTACATGCATCATCTCACCACTGTTCTTGCTGTATGGCTCAACTTTTCTTCCCTCTCACTCACCAACCTCTCACCCACCAACCCACCAACCACTAACTAAGCAGCATCTGTGTTCAGGCACCATGCCAAGCCACAGGTTAAAACTCTGGTTACTCTCAAGAGGCCTTTAATTTAGGGGAAGATGTTGAGAATAGGCAATAAGGGCATAGCATAATGACTAAGAAGATAAGTTCAGTATGTATAAACGCCCCAACACAGACTCAAGGATGAGGACAAGGAAATTCTTGGAGAAACTAACAACTACATTTATCTAAAGAATGAGAAAATATGAGTTAGATGATTTGAAGGATATTAGGGTGTTCTAGAAAGAATAACAACATGCTAGAAAAACTTCAGGGACTTGAGAGGGGACGATAAGAATAGAGCCCTTGTTCTCAGAGAAATTAGCAGCTTTCAGTTGTGAGCTCCACTGACTCTTTTTCGCACCTTCTAAGTGATTTATACCTTCAGTTACTAACTCAAATTAAAGTCCATTGAGGTCCTTCAGTGTGCATGGACCTTAGGGGATGAGATTACTAACAGCCTCAACATGGTATTTCACTATGCGCTTGTATTGCTTCTCTACTGAAATAGTATCAGAATATTAAGGCGAGTGTACAGAAAAATATTTCTTGAACATTTTCTTGAACATATTATGCGAAGGTTTATAATTATTGTAAGATTGTAAGGACTAAGAGTTTTTCCCAATTATTGTAAGAATGTAAGGAGTGAGTTTTTCAGGATTCCAGTCACAATAATTCCTAACTTTTGAATACTAAAATGACGCTACTGTGTAGTTTTATCAATAGTCTGTAATAGCAGCTTCACAAACATAAGCATATCCCTTTCCCATAAAAACATTTAGTAAATGATGTTTTAGGCCTAGGCAAGGTTTATGCCCTCAAAAATTTAGACTGATGTGTTTGTAGATGTGAAGTCTGTAGACATGAAGGTTGGTGCTTCCATGACTCAAAGTCAGAAAAATGAATCGATGTTCCTCACATGTACATGTGAAAGGGAGATGAGCCCTTACTAAGACTCTGTCCCTTTGATTGGCAGTATAAATTACTCATTGTAACAGCATTTTGGCTTCTGTTTTTAGCTTTAAGAATAAGAGTAACACAAGGCAAATGAATAGTAAATTATTTGAAACCAATTTGAAAGGTGAAGACTTTGAGGTTTCAGACATTCAAATCCAACTTTTTATTTCTGGTTGTGGGTGGGGTAGTTTATAGCATCCTAGAGTTTACCTTGAAATTCAGATGAATCTTCACTATTGTGTGTATGATAAATCACATATTTATTCCTTGAGGTGGGAATATGGGAAGGGGGCTATCATATTGCTAAATATTTTGAAAATCACTCTTGCACACATCTGATTGTCTCTATAGCATCTTCCTTAGTCTGGTATGCATTGGTGCTTTGTAGTCACATATGCTAATGCTTGCTCCTGCAAAGCACTCTTCTCTCTCCATGTCTTCCATTTCTTGTCTTGTTAAGTAGGTATTGATGCTATTTCACATTTGTTTTTTGAAATCTTGAGAGGTTTAATAAGTTCATACAAGTAAAACAAATGTAAAAACACTGTGTTTACATTTCTGGGGGGAAAAATGTTTCTTTAAAGTGTCAATTATTTTTCCAAACTGTTCCTAGAGCTCAGTACCAGGAACTATTTTGGCATCTAGTAGAAGTAGAAGGAAATAGCAGGAGAAAGCTGTTCCAGTTTCTCTTTGCCCTGACCATAAGAAATTAAAAGATATTTTTTCAGCTGAAGAATTTAAAATGGATTCTTATTCTTTTTTTTTTTTTTTTTTTGCTAAAGAGATGACTATTTTTAGTGTTGTAATCTTTTGTAGGTATGGAGAAAGGTCACCTCCTGATCTTGTCTTGGGGATCTGGGGGTTAAAGCTGTGGCAGTCTTTTCTGTAGACATAGGCTTGTCAGACCTTTTGGCCAGGTGTTAATCTTTGTTCTGAGGGGGAGTGTTGGAGTTCATTTTTCATGGGGGAGGGGGGGTGTGGGGAAGGAGGAGGCTGCCTTCTAGGAGGGTACCAGGGCCAGGTCCAGCCTCCTTCTTTTACTGACATATGCCATTTGTGATGAAAGCAGCTGAAGTCCATTTGAGGAATTCTCTTGTCAGCCAGCCAAGAGAGCAACACAGAGGGAGGAGAGGCGGGCAGCTCAGCCAGGCAGTCCTGGAGTGCAGTTTCCTGAACAAGATCACACACAGTGTTTTAGGCTCTAAGGTGTGCAGGAACTTAAAGGGGAAGAAGCCAGGTTTGAAATAGTGTATTTTCCTATTTCTTTCCCTTTTGTTCCTCCTGTCTTTGAGTACATGTCATCCTCTGGAAAATTTAGGATCTGAAAGAAGCTGAAAGAAGCCTTTGTTGAAATACCACTTTTTTCTTAAGTGCTCTGCTGTTTTTGGTTCTCTCTCTCTCTCTCTCTCTCTCCCTCCCTCTCCCTCTCCCTCTCTCCACTCCCCCCCCCCCTTCCTCCTCTCTCTTCTCTTGATCTTTTTTTTATTCCACCTTTTCCTCTGAGTGCAGGAGGGGAGACAATGCTCAAGTCAAGCTGGTTCTATGTTAAGTTCAAGTATGCTGAGAAGGTAAGTCAATATATTTTCCTTTCCCAAGGGAGACCTGTCACTTCCCTTCAATCTTCTAGTTGAAGGGCTCTTCTGGCTGCTTGGCTAAGCGAATGAGCCTTGAAGTTTTATTTGTGAAAGTGTTTCCTCTGACTTAATGATTATTGGATGAAACACAGACTCTGCACTTGTGATCTGACATTGCTGTATTAGCCAGTGACCAAGAGGAAGGAATCTTCAAACTGTTCAGAGCTGTTCTTTTGAGTTTAAAGAACAGCAATAAAAACACAGTAACAGGAAAGACAGGCTATGCTGCTTTAGACTGAGAATTTTCAAGAGAATTATTTGTTACAAAATTTGATACAGTTTTATTTCTGAAACAAATTGATGATCAGTTCCCATTACGTGTTGTTTACTCAGTGAGAAGCTTTTATTTATTTATTTTTCTTTCTGTTAACTGACTTAGCTTATTCATGTATAGAAGAGCCTTGCGGTGCTATCAGAGTATAGAAAGAATCCTCATCATTTTGGCTGACCACTTATGAGACTGTTTACTCTCTGTTGGGGATTATATTTTAGAGAAAGATTGCATCTGAAATTTTAATCCTTAACAGTTCTATATTTTAATATACCATTGTAAGGCTTTGGGGACAAGTGTGTGCCCCCTAACACATCTTCACTTATCTGCAACTGTTGGCCTTCTTTCTGGTTATGGATGCATATGTGTTATTTACTCCTTTGGGGATTTTTAGAGTTAGTAAGGAGTTTTCCAGGAAGAACCTAAAATCCCTGCCTTTTGAAATCCTTTATATCTTGCTTTTCTCTTTGAAAACCTTGGCATATTGGCTACAGAATTAAGCTGAGGCTCTAGATGATGGAATAGTGATGTGGCAAGGTGGGAACTTAACTGTGACAAGGTGAAAAATCATACTTTGTGATTAAATGCATAAGCTTATTAGAAAATCCCTATTCCATTCTTCTAGTTCAAATGGGATGTTAATATTCTTTGGACTCTTTTTTTCTGCATTTTTCCCCCTGTGGATATGATTATAGTGGGTTTTTATGCCAGCAAAATTGCTTGTTAGTTACTCATAGTCAAAGTTTTGGATTCTTTTCATTGAAGATCTATCCTCCATTTTTCTCCTTTGCATTGTTAATTACTAAAACCATTAAAAATAACTATTTTGTTATAGGGTTAGGAAAGGCTATTATTTTGATTTGGGATTTACTTTTTTCCTCATGGATTACATTCTTTGAGCAGCCTATTTGCCATTATGACTTTTGATGAATTTAAACTGTACTTCACATCCTTAATCTTTTCCTTTTACCTTGAATGTCCTGCCATAGAAACCTGAGTCTCAAAATTCGGAAATGAGTGTAAACTAATGTTACAACAGGAAAAACATTTCAAGAAAAAAATCTTCATGGAAATGAATAAAAGGAGGGCATTAAATTAACTGTTTCATTTGAGTTACCTCATTACTAATCCTTTCACAACCAAAGACGAAAGAACACATTCACAGAAAGAAAAAAATCATTTTTGTTTCTCGAGTGTTTATTATGCCTGAGGTCTCTGTTATCGGAGCTTTTGTTGTTAGCAGAGCTTTTGTTGTTAGTTGTTGTTGATATAGATAAATCAGTGTCTAATGATTTATTTCTTCGGCTTAACTTGGAGATTTTTTTTCAAAACTCATCGAAATGAGTTTAGTTTCTTCTAGAGTGATAAAATATTTTAACAGAAATCTAGGCATAGAGAAACTTAAAAAAAAATTGAAACATTCTTTTCCATATATCCAAAACGATGTTCTTTTTTAGAGTCATTAATTTGGAATTTTCTCCATTATCTTCAAAATGCCAAAGAAGAAATTCCTCTCTTTTTAAACATTGGCTAAATAATTTGTTACCATATGATAATTGTTAGAACAATATTTCTTCTGTGAAGTTTGTTTGCAGTTATAAATAAGTATATTCCTTGACATTTAGAAGCCAGCATTTCCTAGTTTTACATTTTGAAAAACAGTTTAATCAATCTTAAATAAGTGAGCAAGCAAATTTAAAAAGTCAAATTATACGTGATCAAAAATCATTGGCACTAGTAGTATTTCCTTGTGCCAGTGTTCTGATCACCTTCCTACACACATGTATGTACCTATACACATAAAAATATACACACACAAGTATCTCTTTTTCAACTACAACACACAGACACATTCCTATGTATGAATTTCCACATAAAATTGCTTATGAGTTGTGTCTTTTTTATATCAGTTTGATACTCAGCCATAATTCTTTCTAAAATTTTGCTTATTTGAATTAAATTAATCCTTATCCTCTTAACTCCATCTCATTGTACCTGTTCTCCTTGAGAAATATCCTATTTTATATGTTGTACTATATCTATAATGTTATTTAAAAATCTCTCTTACTAGTCTAATACCTTTCTTGAGTTGGAGAGGCATTTATATGTAATTTAACAGATTTAATCATCTGTCCTGAATTTCAACAGATTCCTCAAATGTTCCACCTCTACCGTGCAGTTAATTTCTTCATCAACCAAACATTTTCTTCCTTTTTTATTTCATACTGTATGTAAAACATCAATATCTAGTTGGTTTAATCCCTTTAATCCCTAAAGGTCCTGTTGTAGTGTTGTTCCTATAGTCACCATCATGGTTTATTGAGGAGCCCTCTAATTGTCACTGTCTTTGGTGCCTGTCTGTGCTCCAAAACTCCACTAGATCTGGTTAAATGGAAGGTCAATCTGAGTCTCTTAGTCTCCTGTTTTTAAGTGGCTGCTCTTTCCCAAGTAGCAATCCTTATTTGATTGGCCTTATATGTACATAATACATTTTAATGAGTTTACTTTTTTACAAGTCTTTCTTCCTATCACACTATCAGATCCTAGAGATACAGAATTATGTTGTAATTTTTTTGGTGTGTGTTCATAATACCAGCATATAACAGATGCTCAGTTTCCCTTGTATTCTATTGAGCAAGTCTGTGCTTTTGAGGAATAGTCTGGCAGACATGAATTTGTCCTATTTATTGGTAGTATAAGACCATTGACAATATGTTGAAACTCCAGAAGATTGTTCTCTCTTCTGTTAGTTTGGGGAAATTATTATTTAATTTACTTTAAAAAATTAAACCTTTTACACTGTAACTTTTATTGAAACACTGTTTACAGTAGCCATCATGTGGAAACAACCTACGTGATTACTCTTTCAGGACTGGATTCAGAAGATGTGGTATGTCCACACACTAGAACATTATAAGCCATAAGGAAAGGTGAAATGCTATTTAAGCAAATCAAAATGACAAATATTGGGTGTTTATATAGCAGACAATTGGACAAAATAAAATATTTATTAAGCTATCCCACAATAATAGACAGTGAGGTCTCTGAGGTTAAGAAAGAAGTAGGAGGAAGAAAGGATCAGAAGGGCATAAAGATAGCGGAGTGGGGCAAGAACGATTTAGCATGGAAGAGAGATCTCTGCATATATCCAAGTGGATATCAGGATGTAAAATTAACAAACAAAAAACTTCTAACAACTAATAATTAAACCTTTTATTTTGAGATGATAGCAGATTCATATGAAGATGTAAGAAAAAGCGCACAGTTGCTATGTGCCTTTGCCTGCTTGTTGCAGTACAGTGAAGAAACTGAACAATTCTGTCACCTGAGTATCTTTGAAGTTGACCTTTATTTTATAACCACACCATTTTCTTTGTACTTTCCCCTCTATCCTCAGTTACTAATTTCTGATAGGCACTAATTTTCCCTTCATTTTTATAATTTTGTCATCTCTTAAATGTTACATGAATGGAGTTATACACTTACGTAACTTTTGGGAATTCTCATTTTTCAGCATGATTCCTGAGAGATTTGTCCAAGTATTCTCTGTCCTTTTGTTTTTGACTAGTGCTTTGTACCATAGATGGACCAGTTTTTTCAATCATTTCCTTGTTTGAAGAACATCTGTATTTTTCCACTTTTTTTTTATTAAAAATAAATCTGTAATGACATCTGTGTACAGGTTTTGGTGTAGAAATGAGTTCCTTTTGCAGTAAATGTATTAAATAGCCCATTTAATTTTTAAGAAATTGCCAAAATTTGTGGTGTGCAAATATTTTCTCCTACTCTGCAACTTGTCTTTTGACAAGTCTTGTCTTTACTACTTTTCAGAGTAAAGTTGTTAATTTTGATTGAGTCCTAATTTACAGATTTTCCCTTTTTACCTTTGTTGTTGAGTCAAAGATCTTTCCTTATTTCTTGATCTTTAAGATTTTCTATTAGGTTTGTTTTATTGTTCTTAATTTAAGTCCATGGCCCATTTTAGTTAAAACTTCTAATTCACCAGTGTTTGTTTAAAAGATTATCCTTTCTCTGTTAAATTACTTACACATCAGTAAAAAAAAAAAAATCAGTTTGCTTTATTTGTGTAGGGCTATTTGTGAGCTCTCAATTACTGTGTGTCTATTTCTCCACCATTACCAATAAAATCTAGTTTACCTGTATATTGTCTTAAAGTCAAATATAATAATTCTTTCCACTTTATTATTTTCAAAATTGTTTTAGCTACAGTAATGTATTTGCTATTTCATATACATTTTAGAATTTGTTGCCTATACCAAAAAAATATCTTCTGAGCTTTTGGTAGTAATTGTGTTGTTAAACCTGTATACTGAATTTGGGAGAATTTTGAAATTTGCTATTTATGTTACTATGTTGATTCTTTATCATCATTTTGTTGTCTTCAGCATGCAAGTCCTGTACATGTTTCATTAAACATACAACTTATGTTTTAGGAGGAGTCACAATGCTCCTATTTTTAATTTGGATTCCACATCCACTTTTTATTTAGAAAAGTAACTCATATTTTATGCTTTTTGTCCTGTGACTTTGGTGAATAGACTTACCAGTTCTGTGTGCTTATTTATAGTTTCCTTGATATTTCTATGAATGAAAACAAAAATTGATTTGTTCCTATCTGATCTGTAAGCTTTTATTTTTGTTTCTTGCCTTATTGCACTGGCTTGAATTCCTAGTTTTGTGTGAATAAAGACTGGTAAAATGAATATGTTTGTTTTATTCTTGACCTTTGGTGGGGTGCGGGAGCACCAGGTATGACACCATGGGAAAGTAGGCTGGTCCACTTACTTTTTACGGTAGCAATATCATAAATTGCATTTTCATTTTGCATTTATCACTGGTATCATGTGGCATTTAATGCATAATGTTTAATTAAATAATACAAGGCCCTAAACAGGTTTGGGAACAGTTTACTCTTAGTGAGTTAATGATGCACTGGTCTTAATGAGGCACATTCATTGGCTATGAGTCCTTTTGTGTGTTATACAAGAAATGAGAACCATCAGTTAACTAACTGGTAGTTAAGTGGAAGGAGTTGTAGTTGACCTGATTAATAGATGGGATGTTTCATTTTTATTCTGAGGACTACATGTGTAAATGTTATTTCTTATTTCATATTAAATTTCTTATTCAACAGTTCAGGTTAATTAATTCTGATGTTAGTACTTAGTACTCATAGATATAATCAATATGATCATTGTTACCTCAAGATTGAGAGCTGTTTCTTGCCTGTGGTTTTTTTTTTTTAAAGATTTACTTATACATACACGGACTGGGGTACAGGCCAGAGACGTGGGAGGTGAGAGGATTCAACAGAGACAGAGTGGGGAGCAGAACAGGAAGATAGTCTGAAGTAAGCTGCTGAAGGGAGCGCGGGCGAAGCAGAGAGGTCTGCTGGGCCATGTAGGTCCCCTCCCTGGGTGGGGATCTAACTTGTGCTGCTCTGCCAGGGATGCTTCACAGTGCGGAGCTCAACCCTCTGCGCCACTGGAGGCCCTCTTGCCTGTGGTTTTATATTCCATCATAGCCATCTAAATTATACTCATTATGGGCCTTCATTACAATCAGTACTTACGTCTTAAATTTATTTCTCTGATCTTTGAGTATCATATGTCTTAAAATATACTTCTTTTGTAATCGTGAATAAACTGTTAAAACTTCTGACTGAAATTCAGTGTTTATGATGGTATTTCCTCTAAGGCATGTAGTAGATGTTAGAATATCATTGGACCTTTAATAGACTGTGTGAGATTAGACAGACCCATCAGTGTGGTACTCTGTTCTCACTTTCAGTATGTGCACATTTAGTTAGAGTTAGCTGTTATTCTGAGTTTGTTTATGGTAACTGTATTTGTATCTAATTTTTAAAAAAAATTTGGTTAAGATAGTCATCATGAGTTTTTGCTAATTTTGATTAGGAATTTGCTCTTGTTAATCTGGTTTATATCTATGTGTTTTCTTTTTAGATTGTGTGTTTCTTGAGGACAGGAACATACCTCTTTGTGGTGTCCACAACATAGAACACAGTTTTAGTAATGTGCTGTCTGAACTAAGTTATTCAGTTTGTCAGTAGGTACTAGATGTCCACTTGGTTCAAGGCATAATATTAGGGCTTAATGAGAACTTAACCCCCAAAACATTTTTGTTTGCTTTCTTTCCTGGGAAGGAAAAAACATATAAGTAGCTAAGTACAAGTACTTTGGTGTGTGCTTTTTCTTTCTGACTGCTCTGTTAGATTGTCTTTCAGGAAAGCTGAGTAGCTTAGCATAGTGAATACTAAAGGAATGCTAAAGGAATGCATTCCTTTCCTCTCAGGGGATTTAAGTAGTGTTTAACACCACTGTAAAATACTCAGCTGTAGGTTTCTCTAATGTAGAATTTGTCTAAGAAAGATTGTAAGAACAAAGAAGGCTTTGTGTGCTTTTTCTTTCTTTCTTTTCCTCCTTTTGCCTGAGGCTATCTGTATAAATGTGGAGATTTTTTTTTTTTGGAGGGGGTGGTCTCTGGAGTGTGCATGTTTTATATGTGTGGTCTCAGGTAAACATAAAAGGCAGAAGCAAGACAGTGCCTACCAGTGGGATTCATCACCCGTAAGTAAAATGAAGAGAAATTGCATGGATAAGTTTGCTTCTGTCCAGTCAATCAGCGTGCTAAACAAATTGTTAGAGACAATGACTGAGTATTGGCATGTGATAATTCAGTGACCTGGACATTTACTTAACCAATAGGAACTTAGTTATCCTGTATTCTTGACAAAGATAAAAGTCTTCAGAGTGAACTAGAAGGGATATAATTTGAGGAGTGTACTCAGATTCCTTTTTTTTTTTTAATATGCCCAAAAGGCTAACTTTATTTTCTTTTTTTTAATATAAGTTTTTAAAATTTACATATATTCTCCATGTATTCCCCATCACCATATCACCAGTGCACCATCACCTCAGTCCCCTATGCTCCTGTCTGCCCTCAATCCTTCCTCTCTTCCCTCCCCACCAAGTGTCCCCATTTTGTCTTTTTGGTAAAATGTTTGAGAGCAACATTACAGTGTCTGTCATTCAGCAGAAAACAAGGGAAAACTTTAATATTTAGCTCAGTTTTACAGTGGCATGGAAAGATTCTCAAATTTTTAATACTGTAAAGGCATTTTAATCCAACCATTTCGATCTGTAGATGAGACAATAAGCCCAGAATTCCTTTGTGCCAGTCACCAGAACCTTAACTTTGAAGTACATTTACTCTACTGAACATAAGCGGTATAACTAGAGTTGGACCTTTGCCTCCTTTCACACTAATTTTCCTTTCCTTTTGCTAGGAAAAAGCTATTATTATTTTAACATAAACACACGTTTTAATTTTTGCCTCCTCCCATTTTTTGCCCTTTTTTATACTTTATGACTACTTCTGTATGCTTTTATATTTTCCTTTGCATCATTCTTCCTAATGTTTCAATGTTGTTAATGTTTGTCACAGTTCCTTTGCATTTTCATTTTACTTTACTGAATGATTTCCTTGTTGTTGAGAACCTACCTAGTGCAATTTCTTGACATACAAGAGAGCGCCATAAAAAAACTCTATGGTAGAGGTAAGCTTATTATTCTCTTGAATTTGATTTAATAATCATTTAAGTTCCTGGCAGTGACTTAATTGAGCAATGGGGATCACAGTGTACACTTGTCATTTTTGAAGAAGTGTGCAAAGACTGTGTGAGTGAGAATGTGTTTGCCATTAAAAATTCTGCTCTTTGTAAGTCAAACACCTAAAATCATAAGGTAGAATTTTCTGTTTCCTGTCAGGTTGCTGCTTCTACTGGAAATGATTTCATCAACATAGTTGCTTAGCTTTATCAAAGTAAAACTATTAGGAAACAGGACCAAATCTGTATTTGGGGGGGGTATTATTAAAATTAAAAATTTTGTCTTATCCCTATGTCTACACAGGAACTTTTGAAGAGACTTACACATCAAAAGTCACTATACATATGAAATGTATATGCAAAGATTTTCTTTATTCTTCTTGAGTTGTAGGAATATAACAAAGATAAGACATTTAACTATAAAATACAATGATTCATCAAACTGTACTGTATCTTTTGAATCATAGTTAAGCTGTCATTCTTATCATGTGGGACCTGTGGGAACAATTATACAATAAAAAGTGTAAAGATGTTGACCTAATATTGATTCAGATTGTGTTATTTTGACAGTTTTCTTTACAAAGAGTTGTCATCTGGAAAGGGAAGGTTATGTTTACAAATCTGAGTTCTTAAATGTTAATGAAAAATTTATAATAAATAAGTTTTTATAGTAAATTTTCATCTTCAGCAAAATATTTCCTAGTAGTAAAGTTACTAGAATCAACGAACAAACTTATTTTTTCTTTCAATTTATTATATTGTTTTGAAGAAAACTTTGTTTTCCTTTGGCATTTTTGTGTACAGATGAGGAAGAACACATCCCCTTTAGTGCTCACTCATCTGAGGTTGTATTGCTCAGATGAATGGTCTGTAGAAATTCTTTCTCTACCCTGGGGCAATTTCTTTGTTGATTGTTTCCCTTTTAATACAGGAGTTGGTTAGTTTAGTATAGTCCCACTTGTTTATTTTTGCTTTTGGTGCTTAAGCTTTTCATGTTAAGTATAAGAAATACATCTGCCAAGACCCAATGTCAAGGAGCTTTATCTACTTTGCTTTGTTCTAGGAGTTTTAGGGTTTGAAGTCTTACATTTAAGTTTTTTTATATTTTATTTATTTATTTTGAATAGATGAACTGGGATGTAGGCCAGAAGTTGTAGTTGAGGGGGCTTGAGAGGATTCATTAGAGAGAGAGTAGGTAGCAGGTGAGGCAAGAGTGGTCTGCTGCTTCATGTGGGTTAGCTCCCTGATGGGGCATGGAATTCAGGCCATAGTGGTGATAGCATGACAGCACTGACACTTAACCTCTAAGCCACCAGGGAGGCCCCATATTTAAGTTGTTAATCCATTTCAAGATTATTTTTGTGAGTGGTAGAAGATAGGCCTTCAGTTTTATGCTTTCACTTATGGTTATCCAGGTTTCTCTCACACTATTTTATTGAAAATACTCTCTTCAACTTTGTATATTTTTGAACCATTATGAAAGATTAGTTGACCAAATATGTATATGTTTATTTGGGGGCTCCTTATTTCATTCTCTTGGTCTGTGTGTCTGTTTTTATGGCTGTAAGGTGTTCTTAGTATATTTTTGTCATATATTTTGAAGTCAGAAGAATAGCCTCCACCTTTGTTGTTTTAGCTCATAGTCACTATGGTTATTTGGAGCCTTTTGTACTTACATATGAAGTTTAGATTGCTTTTTCTATTTCTGTGAAAAATGCCACTGGAAACGTGATAGAGATGGTATTGGTTGATAGGTCATTTGTGATACTATGGACATTTGCACAATTTTTTCTAATCTAAGAACATGGTGTGTCTTATAAGGATGATGTCTTAGTGAGATAAAGGACTACTTATTTATTTATTTTTAGATTGTTTTCCAAACTTTGCCTCAGAGAATTAAATGTCTTTTCAAGCAGTTTTCTCTTTTTGACCCATATTCTTCCATAAAACAATTAAAAAATCTGAAATAGTGAGGTTAGAATTCTTCTAGCCCGGGCTTCTCTTTATTTAAAGGAGACTGCATCTTTCTAGAGAGTGTGTGAGTTGCCAGAATCACATAGTGGCTGGTGCTGACTCTGGAATTCATTGCTAGATGTTCTGGCTTCTGCAGCACATCACATCATCATTAGATAAAATGACAAGTGTCTTAGAGCCTTTATACATATATCTGCTAGAATGGTTAACATTTAATGCCAACTGTCATAATTGTTTGTCACTTGTTGAATTGTTTATGGTTCATGTCCCACTATAAATTGTAAACTTCTCTAGGGCATGGTTTTTGTCTGTTTTGTCCACTGCTGTTTACCTGGTATCTAGAACACTGACTGGAGAGTGATAGGCACTCACTGAATATGTACTGAAAGAATGAGTGAACCAGAACCAAATGACTGAGGGATAGATTAATGGGTGCCCATGTGGCAAGATTTCATGGAAATTATCAATCAGCTAAAACCTTATACCCCCATCTAACTAGCTGATGTTATAAACTGAAAAATTAGACATTATTTTCTTGTTTTATTTCCAGTACTCCTGGGGGTGGTGATACATCAAGATCGCTCAGCTCTGTGATTTGCTAACTTACTGTAAATGATTTCAGCAGCCTTTTCTGAAAGGCTTTTGGATGAAAGGAAGGTTAGAGCATGAATGAGTATAAGAAAAAAAGAGGGGGCGGTAACGGTGAAAAAAAAAGGAAGATGAGATGCTAAGGCAAAATTTGAGTGTTACTGTGACTTCAAGCAGGGCAACTCTACTGAAGGGTGGGTTGAGAAATATTTGGGAATAAATGTCATGATGTGTTCATCAAACTCATTCATGGTCCTGTGGCCCCAGGAACATGTACCATGTAATCATCTGCAACTGGGGTGATTAGGTCTTGAATTTGGTGAATCTGTTAATTCTCAGTGGGTAGGCATTCACCTAAGTCTTCAGGAAAATAAGCTGTTGCTCTCTAGAGTGCTTGTTGGACTCAAGGTTCAACATGCTGTCCCTCATATGCTACACATTGTATGCCAGTCATTATTGTTTGTCAGTTATGCCTCAGTAATTCTGTTTGAAAAATTGCTGACACTAAGTACATTGAGAAGTAGATATATTTCTTTTGTGCAGTATTCTACTTTAGGTAGGAAGTTGTTGAAATCAAGGATCCAAATTGAAAAATTGAACTCCTTAAAGCAACTGTTAGAGAACAGACTGCTTCTAGCTTAGTGTGTGACACCACAAAATAGTTAAATGGTGCGTAATTGCTTTATGAATGAGGGGAGAAAAGAGGACAGGATTTTTATGATGGGCTAGTCATTTAAATTGTGGCTTCAATCAGGCTCATGGCTCTGTAGACTGTTTTTCTAAATTTTGAGGCTTTTGATGGTATCCTTAATATACATTGCTGATATGTCCAACTGCATATCAAATAGATTAGGGCAAAGGAGCACATCTGATTTCCTTATAAGATGGAAAGTAATTTAAAATTAAAGTACACTCTGAATTTGGGTGTGTTTCTTCACCTCCTTCTGCCTCAGTTTCATCATCTGTAAATAGGGCTGATGATATTTACTTCTTAGGACTGGTTGGTAAGGATTAACAGAAATAATCTGTGAAAATTGTTTGGATAGGAAAGTGCCTGCCATATTGTCAATATCCACTAAACTATTAGTTTTTAATACTGGTGACCTTTTTTACATAGATGAAGATTGAGAGAGTAGTTCTGACGTCTAGTCAATAGAGGAAATATGGTGCAATGGGAAGAGGAAACTGGTCTTTTACGAAAGAAGTAGGATCTTGTAAAAAAGAAAAGAGAGAGAGAGAAATCTTGTGTTTTATTCATGAGAAAGTTATTAATTAATGAAAATGAAGGGGAAGACTGCAGTTGAAGCAGAGAGCTGAAAATGGGACAACTTAGGAGCACAGTTCTTGACTTTCCTGGAGAGTGCAGCATAGCCTCTCCATTTTCCCCTCTCTGCATAGTAGAATTTAATTTAATTTTTGTTTTTGTAAAATGATTTGAAGTCCAGGAAGACATGCTGAGGTGACAGAGTGCAAGAAAGTATTTCAGAAAGGTAAGATGGAAGAAATATCTGGGTCGCACAGTGTAAATGAAGCATTTTGTTTTTCCTGTGGGCCTTCTTAGAATGAGCTGTGATTCCCAGTATTGCCCCATCTATCCAGGTGTTCTGTCAGAATCATGGGAGGGAGTGGCTTACTATAAGAAAACCAATCTGATGAAAACAGATGTTTTTGCTGGTTGTCACTGTATCCCAAATGGATTCACCAGTAGGTAGACCTTGAATGACAGTGTCCTTAAAATATTTAAGGAAAGGGACTGCAGTTAACACATGTAGAGTACAATTTAACGACATGACAGTGGAAGAAGTGAAACTTCTGAATTATTGCTGGGAGATTACATCAGTTGATAAAGATAAAGGAAATTAAATGCGGCTTGAAAATTAAATCATTATAATGTTAAACATTATAATACCTTGGATGATTGTGATGTGTTAATCCTTGATTAAAAAAATGGTATCACTCATTCTGGTGAGTGATGGTGACAGTGGGTGGGGATTGCATGTGTAGGGACAAGGATCTTTCTATCTTCCTATGAATTTTTTTATAAATCTCAAATGTAATTAAGTCTTTTTTTTAGAACCTCTTTTTTTTTTTAGATTTGTTTAATTATATTTGACATTATTTGTAGTCCCCAGGGAATCCCCAATTTCCTAGCACCATTTCACCCATGCACCATCACTTCAGTCCCTTGTGCTCTTTCTGCCCTCATCCCGGTCTCTACCCCACCCTACCTGAAATGATCCATTTGGCTTGTCTTTGTCCTTTTATTCTTGTTGTGTTTTTTTGTTTGTTTGTTTTTGGCTGTAATTGTTCATTTCCTTCGCTCTTATTATATTTTTTGTAGTTGTTGTTCCTTTACATTCTTCCTAAGAGTGAAACTATACAATATTTTTCTCTTGTCTTCTGACTTACTTCACTGAGTATAATTTCTTCTAGCTCCATCCATGTTTCTATAAATGGCTCTAGTTTATCATTTTTGATTGCTGAATTGTGTCTATGTACCATATCTTCCTAATCCAGTCCTCTGCTTTTGGGCATTTGGTTTGTTTCCAGGTCTTACCGATTAGTGCTGCAATAAACATGGCCGTTACAGGTATTCTTTTGGATCGGTGTTTTTGTGTCCTTTGGGTAGATCCCTAGGAGTGGGATTGCTGGGTCATATGGTAGCTCTATGTTTAGTAGACTGAGGAACCTCCATACGGCCTTCCATAGTGGTTGGATTAACTTGCATTCCCACCAGCAGTGCACTAGGGTTCCTTTTTCTCCATATCCTCGCCAACATTTGTTGTTGTTGGTTTTTTTTGATATGTGCCATTCTTACTGGTGTAAGGTGGTAGCTCATTGTGGTTTTAATTTGCATTTCCCTGATAATGAGGGATGTTGAGCATTTTCTCATGTGCCTGTTGACTATTTGCATGTCCTCTTTGGAGAAGTGTCTTTTAAATTCTTCTGCCCATTTTTTGATTGGGTTGCTTTGTTTCTCTTGAGTCTTGTGAGTTCTGTGTATATCTTTGTGGTCAGTCCCTTTTTAGTTGTATGGTGTGCAAAGATTTTTTTCCCAATCAGTGGGGTGTCTCTTTGTTTTGGTTAATGCGTCTTTTGCTGTACAGAAGCTTTTTAACTTGATATAGTCCCATCTGTTTATCTTCTCTTTCATTTTTATTGCTTTGGGGGTTGTATGTTTAAAGGCGTTACTGAGATGTATGTCTTGTAGCATTTTACCTGTGTTTTCTTCTATATATTTTATGGTTTCAGGTCTTACATTCGATCTTTTATCCATTTTTAGCTGACTTTTGTACATGGTGTAAGATAGTGGTCTAATTTCATTTTTTTGGATGTGGCAGACCAGTTTTGCCAGCACAATTTATTGAATAAGCATATTCTTTGCTCCTTTGTCAAAGATCAGGTGGTTTTACTTCTGGGCTTTCTATACGGTTTCATTGGCCTGTGTATCTGTCTTTATTCCAGTACCAAGCTGTTTTAATTACTTTTGCTTCTTTTTAGTCAGGAGAGTTTTGTCTAATCTAGTTTTTTTGTGTCTCCATATGAATTTCATCAATATTTGTTCTATTTCCTTGAAGAATGTCATTGAGATTTTTATTGCTATAGCACTGAATCTGTAAATGGCTTTTGGTAGGATTGCCATTTTGAGAATGTTGATTTTTCCTACCCATGAGCAGGGGGTATCTTTTCCATTTCTTTGTGTTGTCTTCTATATCTTTTAACAAAGTTTTATAATTTTCTTTATATAGTTCTTTTTCTTCTCTTGTTAGGTTTATTCCCAAGTATTTGATTTTTTTTTTTGGCTTCAGTTGTAAAAGGTGTATTTTTCTTGATTTCTTCTTCTTCAGATTGGTTGTTTGTATATAGAAAGGCTACTGATTTTTGTGCATGGATCTTGTATCCTACAACTTTATTAAACTGTTTGTTTTAATTAGATTTTCTATAGAGCTTTTAGGGTTTTCCATGTACATTATCATATCATCTGCAAATAGTGATAGTTTAGTTTCCAGGTTTTTGAAATAAACAGTTGAGAATGTATGCGATCCTTCTCAGATCTACAATAAAAAGTTATTCTCAACTGTTTACTTCAACAACCTGGAAACTGAGGGTCAAATGTAGGTGGTTATTTACCCACATTTATGTCACAAAATACAGAGCTTTCTTTGTTGAGTATTTCTACTATAAGCATCTTTTGTCTTTGTTTTAAAATAATCATATGGTTATCTTAGGGTAAAATATACCCCCTTTATGATAAAGCTGTAGTGTTATATATATATAGATATATATATAGATATACAGAGAGAGATGTGTGTGTGTGTGTGTGTGTGTGTGTGAGGTGTGAGAGAGAGAGAGAGAGAGAGAGAGAGAGAGAGAGAGAGAGAGAGAGAGAGAGAGAGAGAGAGAGAAATAAATATATGTGAAATNGGTGTGAGAGAGAGAGAGAGAGAGAGAGAGAGAGAGAGAGAGAGAGAGAGAGAGAGAGAGAGAGAGAACTACATATAGGTGAAATTGCACTCCTTAAAATGGGAAATCACACAATTAGGCCAAAATGACAGTTGTTAAAGACCTTTTATCTAAGAGTCCTGAAATCTCATTATTTATCTACTAGTCATATCATTCATGGCATTTTTGCTAATTCTCCTGTCTGTTGTATTACTAGTATTTGTTTCCATGTTGGGTGGGAAAGGGGCATCAGACTCAACCCTGGAACCCAAGGTGCAAGTGATGATTAGTTGTCCCTGCTCCACTTAACTTATTCAAAGATCTATTAGTCTGTAGATGGGAACATAAGAGAAGACATCATCATCATCTCACCATTCTCTACTTTGAACTTTAAAGCTTGCAACCTGTAATTCATAAATAGCCTAACTTTATTATTATAACTGTCAATTCCAGGGGATATTATTGTAGTAATTTTTCAGTATATGTGTATCAAATTAACATATTATGTCATAGATAGTTCTATAAAGCAAGAAAAATAAAAACAGGTAATTATTAACTCAGAACTAAAGAGATGAGAAACAGAACTCAGAGAATTCTAAAGTAGTAAAAGCCACTAAAAGTGAGTTCAGACTCCTCTCTCTAGTACAAGGTTAGGCATGTCCTTGTTCTGGAAACATTACAGCCTGGCATGACTATATAAAAATGAAAATAAAGGTCATACATAATGCCTGATTAGGTTACACATAATTGTACCGAGTCTTTTGATTGGTAATAGTTAACCTGGAGTGGAGGGTTGACTAGCCTTTGTCCTCATGATTGTATTTGGAACTATCATCCAGGAATGCTAGGGAGGTAATATGTGGAGATAGTTTGGGATGTTTTCAAAAGTAATTGCCGCAGAGCTGTGAGTCAATCTGGCACCAAATTTCCAGATTTCCCAATTATAATATGTGAAGATGTAAAACAAAAATAAAAGACAAAATTACTTTTAACATTAATTAATGCTACATCTCTGTATCTTAGCCCCAGTTCAGAATCTTACTGGTTACATAACTTGGGATACACTGAGCTAAATAGCATCTGTATTTCAGGAGCTCAATGTCTTCAGTAATCTGTGCATCCTTTAGCACTACTTCCTCTGGGTTTCCTTCTTGTAGTATAAAGGCAAAGAGTTTTTACGTTATGCCAGCATAGCAATCCTGGTCTAGAGTGAGAGATAAGATAATTCTTATCTCCAACAAGAATCCTGCTGCCACTCCTGTGTGGTCCTACTTTGGTTGCTTGGTCATTCTTAAATCAGTAACTTACAACTGATATACTGGATCTGTGTCACAACCACAAACTTGGTTGGGGTGTCTCTGATAACCCTCTCAGGCTTCCACCAATATGCTGGAACCTCAAGGTAGGTTGTGTAAGTTTTTATGGGGATTTTGGTAACTGCTGTTACCAAAAAATGAAGAAAAGGTGGTACTGAGGTTGCAAAAACATAATGAATTGACAAATATATATTTGATTTTTTTCAATGCTTTCTTTTTCCTTCTAAAAAATGTGTAGGGGTAACAATCTCTTTAATGCAGAATAAAGTAGAGTCTCTCTGAGAAAAAGAAGTCAAGGAACACTTGGGACAATGACCTTGAGAATATCTAGTTTCAAAGAAGGCGAAAACCAGACTTGGTAGTGTGGACACAGAAATCATAAATCTAGCTTCGTCAGGGAATGAAAAAAACTAGCTTGTGATGGTCATTGCTATTACCCTATATCAGATTTCAGGGATACTTTAGAGGAATAATTGCGAGACAATTTACTAGAACTTTTACCAATATGTTTTTGTTTTATATCTTCACATATTATAATAGGGAAATCAGGAATTGAGGAAATTTGGTGCCAGATTAGATTATTGGCTGAATATCAAGCTCCCCACTAACTTCTGACACTCATCCAAGTATTAGTGTATATTACTGTTTCATTTATTTTGTTTAAGTAGTATTACTGCACTGCTCAATAATTTTCAAAATGGTAATACATAAAAAGTTTTGTTTTTAGTCTAAAATTTTTAAAAATTTATATATTTTATGTCATTATTTATTTTTGTCCAAGTTTGATTTATCCTCTCAGGTATTATCTTCATAAAATTTCCACCACCAGGATACCTCTGAACCATCACGATGGTCTCTTGTGCTCTTCCTTCCCCTGTTTTTTTCCCTTAGTTTCTAAACTATTTCCTTTATTCTAAAAGTTTTTATTTTAGATACTTTCCATTGGAAATTGAGAGCAGTGGAGCAGTAAAGTTTGTGCCAAGTGGTTTTTTGTTTTTTTTTTTTTTTATCATTTTAGGGAATATTTAAGGTGTTGACAGAAGTTGTATTTTTTTTTTCAATATTGGCTTAGTATATTAAATTTTCCTTCTAAGTGGACAAGTAAACCTTCAACTTTAGCAATCCAGCTTCATTCATTGCTTTTCAGAACTGCGCTTGGTCCTTAAGTCTATCTAAATTACTCAACAGTAATTTATTGTCCACAGCTTGTGTGGTCTCAGGTTTTAAAACAAACTGAAGTTGTTACTGCCAATTCCTAACTGCTGTAGTATTTGTAGTAATTAAATGCTAGTGGTTGGAGGTTTAGGGAAGATTTAAGGATAACTGGTTCCAAAAATATCTCTCTGTGTGTTCGTGTGTATTCTTGGGTGTCTGTGTGAATATGTTGGAGTAAGAAAAAAATGTTTTAATTAGGTATTTTACTTTGTTCAAAGTGTTCTTTGGAAAACCTAGAGCATTCCAGTGGAATTATAGTGACACTATAGTCTGATAAAATCATAGAGTTTTAGCAATTTAGGCAACAGATAATCTTCCATTTAGTGGTATGTTGACTTACAGACATTTCTCTCTTTTGCATTATCTCCTTAAGCACCCTCTCTTAATCCCTTGCAGCAGTAGACATAAGAATGAAAAAAAAAATACTCCATGTGATTTAATTTAGTGTGTGTGTCTTTTTTGCTTGTGGAAGATGTTTAAACTCTTTGGAAATTAATTAGAAAAGATGCATTGTCTGATAATCTTGATAGCCTCAACTGACCCTTTCTCTCTCATGGTGTGATGGGGCATCTGTTACTTGTGGGGCTAGAATTGTTCCCAGATTTCAGTACTACCGAATCATAATAGGCTATACCAGGCTTTGAGTCCTTAATAAGCCCCCTGTTAATGGCATTTCAAATATTGGTATACCTATCAAGTCGGGCAATGTCAGGAGAGAGGGGGCTTTCTTTGGAGCCACCACTGATGGATCACATGCTTTTTCTCAAGAGAGCAAACAAGCACTTTTTGTTTAGGCTCAGTAATGCTTGGCAAAGAAATATAGCTGTAATTATATATCCTAGTTCTTGTTCTTTTCTCTCCATCTAAGTTTTACTCCCTCTATCCACAATGTTATATAAAAGCAGCTAGCATTGGATCTGAAATAAATGTCATGAATGAATAATAATTTCTTTCATTTACACAGTAATTAAACCTGTTGAATGCTGACTTAATGCTTTAGTGCACTCTAATTTGACTGGAAGATTTGGCCTTTGTGAATTCAAAGAAGAAGAAAAAAAATAGAAATTAAATACCCACTGAGACTATTAAGGAGGACATTTTTTCAGAAAGGTTCTTCCGCCTCCTATTTCTCATCTTCTCATGTTTGCCCTCTGCTTTCTGGGATACTTAATACTGAAAGTTCTTCTACAAATCATTCTTCAGTTGTGTTCCCAGCACTACCTGAGCAGTAGAGCAGCCCTGGGTCAAGGCTGTTGGCTGTCACTTTAGATGAAAGGCCAAGTGCCTCTTTTGCTCCCATCAGAGTTGCTGATGCTAGTTTTCTGGAGCTTTAGTGTTCTTTCATTCCTTTCCTTCTTAACTCATGAAATTTCAGTTGGTGAATATCTAGGTATACATGTTCATGCTTAATGCCCCTAAATACACCTATAACATGATGGATGCATTCAAACCAAGACAGTTTTAGAACTTTGTACTGCACTACTATAATTGTCTGCCTATACTATATGCAGCTGAGTCCCTCTACCTGTTTTTCCCAAAGTTTCTCTAAGGCTGATCCAGTTGTGCAGGCAGAAGGCTCATTCTGTTGTTCTTGGGAGGAAAGTATTTTCTAGCACAAGTCATTTTTTTTTTTTTTATCTTCTTTCACCATGAGACCTGGCTGACCATTTTAATGATCCATTCCTAGAATTCCTTCCATAGGTATAAATTCCCTCAGTGACAGTCACCGATCCTGCTTTTTATCTTTTAAATAGGGATTGTTGGAAGATTTGTCACAAAATGCAGTGCAGGTAGAGACTCTAGAATCCCTTTCATAAATCTACAACAAATACAGTGCAAGAGCCCTGCCAGCATGGCAAGGGTTGCAAAAAAGAGCCCAGCTGTCTGCTCCCTTACTTGGTTAGAGGAACTCATAGTCTGTACAACTGGCTAAGCCCTTCTAAGTCAGTGGGAGAAGAGGCTGATTGTGATCTCTGCAGATTGTGTCCTGGTAGATTGTGGATAGTGAGATTCTTGCAGGCTGTCGGGAGTGTTGAGTGAGATCATGGGTGCAGAAGGTCTGAAACACAGCCAGAGTCAATAAATAATAGTTCCTTGCCCTCATCTGGAGACAAAGGGAACAGAAGTGTTTAAATAAAGTATTTCTTGTCAGTAATCTCCTGAAAATATTCTCCTCCCCACTGCTCAGTGCCAATATTTACGTAAATTAATTTTCTCTGTCCTTCCTGTCTTCCTCCTGCCTGCTCATCTCTCTTCCTTTGCTCGCTAATGTTTTATCAGATTTATTCAGGGGCATTTCTTCCTTTATAGAAATTTCTAAAAACTTTAAAACTTGGGGCCTCCCTGGTGGCACACGTGATTAAATCACAGCACTATCAAGCTATCTGCAGCCCTGCAGCAAGAGTTCTATCCCTGGGCAGGTAGGTGACCCACATGGTGCAGCAGACCTACCTGTCTTGCCACTACTCCCCTCAGCAGCGTATTTCAGCAGATCTGCCTGTTCTGCTCCCTACTCTGTTTCTGGTGACTCCCCTCACCCCTGTACCTCTGGCCTGTACCCCAGTTCTTGTATGCATAAGTAAATCTTAAAAAACTTTAGAAACTTGTATTCTTGTATATTTTTTAGTAATTTTTTTGTATTTGCTGTATTTGTTAGAATAAAGATTAGAAGCATAGATATAGTAAAGATAAAGGTTGCTTATATGTTCAGCTATGTTGTATAGCTTACGATGGTGGAGTCCTTTCAGATGTAGCCTAGATGAATACATATATGTTACAGCATGTAAGTTCACGTATATCTATCAATATTTGATTGTTTACTTATATGCTAGTTAATGTGACATGCTTTACATGTTTTCTTAATACATTACTAGTTATTTCTCATACTGCTTGATTTTAAGAATCATGGAAATGTGCTTGTGGAAAAAAATTATTCCTAACCACCCAGACTTACTAAATGTAGATGTTAGGATATAAAACTTATTTTTAAAATTAGGTTGTATATAGAAATAACCCAGCATAGGAACATTTGAAAATAACGTTGAAATCTGTGTCAATAGAATACAGACCATTTATGTCAGCATTATTTGCGATGTGGACTTGGGCATAATTTCTGGTGGTTCCTGGGCATAAGATCCTCTGGTGGTTCTAAATGTACAGCAAGGACTGATATTTAACTCTCTAGGTAGGTGCTACTCCTTATCTGAAATAAACTAGAAAATGAACTGGCTTAGTTCTTTTGATCCTTATAGTAATCTTGTTAGACTCAGCTGGCATTATTCCTAGGTGAGAAATAGAGATTTAGATAGTTGTGAGGTACTTACACAAGAATGAGAGTCACTTGTTCTTTTGAGTCTTGTAATTAAGCAGTATGCATAGTATTTGCATCTACTTGGGTATACACATACCTTTTCTTTTTGGTGGTAACAGTCTGTATATGAAATGTTGGTTTTAACATGAAATTAAATTCAGTATGCCATGGAACTATGTATTTATATGCTAAGTCCTTTTTCATATTAGACATCTACAGACATATACTAAAAGTTCATTTTTAGTAAGCTCAGTGGAAAGAGAAAATGTGCTTGGTACTTAGTGTTTATTACTCACCTATAGATCTGGGTAGACTTTGAGTGAATTTGAGGGCAGAAACAATTTAATATCCTGTAATTTTTAGAAATTTTTTAATGAAATACTTTGGTATTTAGATATTCTGCTGTCTCAGTTGTGGGTTCTTTTTGAATGCACCCAATTCCCTCTGCTTCCCACAACTTGGGACTTTGTTCCAGGGGCTTTATTGCAGTGAAGTGATTAGACTGTTTTTTTTTTCCCTATAGAATAGATGATGTGGATCAAGTCTGCCTCAGCTAAGTGTAAATTACACTCACATTAAAACAACACTTCTTGTAAGTCAAAGAATTCTAGCCTCTTGAATCGTATACATGTGATCATTAATAAATTTTTCTCAGTTTCAGGTATTTGAGGAAGTTGCTTAAAGGTGCCTGGTTCCATGCATTTGAGATTATTAACTTCATCCTCGGGATGGCTTCAAGCACCATGTGTGCATGCATGAACTCATTTGTTCAACAGATGTATGTGAACTCCTACCATATGTCAGGCACTGTTCTAAATATTGGGGTGACAGCATCCAGATCAAATAGAAAAAATCTCTTTCCTCATGGGATTAAATTCTAATGGATAATATAGGAAAATAGAAAATATATTAATCTTAAGGTATTTTTGGAAGGTGAAACTGAAGTAAAGAAGGCATGTGGTTAGAGAATAGTGAAATTTGAATGAGGTCATCAGGGTACACCTCAGTAAGAAGATGGCTTTTAGGTAAATAGTTACTAGAGATCAGGAACTAAAGCCATGGAGTTATCTGAGTGAATGCATGTCACACAGAAAGCACTTCCACTGTCACGTGTCTGGAAGATGTGAGATCTCACAAAGAGACTGAACTCTGTAAGCTTCTCTGCTATGCTTACTCATAGGAATTTCCTCTGTAATACAAATTTATAGTCTCACAAATTAGGATAAAAGTTGAACCAAATTGTAATCAGTGATGGATTCAATTATTTTACTGGCACTTGAGGGAAAAGGGAGGGGACATTTATATATATATATACACACATACTAAAAATGTATACATACTAAACTATGTATATATATATATACACATACTAAAATAAGTTCTATCTGAATTCTAAACAGACAAAATCTCAATACTCCATAATTTCCTCATCATTTTTTAAAACCGATTGGTCAGTATGTGGAAATGAGTGGTGTCCACATTGGAAGACATGGATTAGAGATTCACTTGTACCATAACTTGTGGGACTTTAGGAAAATGGTTAATTTCGTCAGGCTTTTATTTCTGCTATTGTAAAACAAAGGTATTATTTTTCTTCCTTGTTAAAGTCATCCATTGGGGTAAAGAGCAAATGAAAAAGGATATCAAAATTTAAGAGTTATTATTTTCTTTATTTTTTTTAAAGATTTATTTATTTATGCATACAAGCACTGGGGTACAGGCCAGAGGTGTGGGGGGGAGTGAGAGGATTGACCACAGAGAGCAGGGAGCAGAACAGGCAGATCAACAGAAGTACACTGCTGAGAGGAGCAGTGGGCACAGCAGGAGAGGTCTGCCAGGCCATGTGGGTCCCCTCCCTGGCCAGGGGCAGGGATCGAACTCGTGCTGCAGTGGTTGCGGTTTGCTTCATAGTGCATTGCTTAACCCACTGCGCCACCAGGGAGGCCCCAAGAGTTATTATTTTCATTCAAAATCTACCTCAAAAGTTTATAGTTGTTTAATTTCCCTCATCCTTCCTCAGTGTGTATTGCGAGCTTACCATTCAGTAAAAAAATAGCAAGTCTTAGTAGTAATGGCATCTTTAATTTTTTTTCTGGAGCAAGATGTGTCTGTTGCAGGTCTGATTTGTAAAGTACAGAAACCTTATGAATAGAATAGTAGAGTTTTTACGTTTAAATGATAATTGAAAACTACATTAAAATGCCATTTTATGTTAGCAGATAGTTGAAGGTTGCTTGTATAAGTGGGTGTTGGATGGGTTACGACTTGTGAGTTATTGTGAAGTGGTGGAAGTAGGGTTATCTGAAATGGATGGGAAGTTGTTAACAGCAGGTATTGATGGGAGTGACTCATAATGTACAGAGTGGACTGCCATAACTGGTCAGTGTTTGAGGTGTATACATGTGTGTTCTTAATTCCCAAACAGCTCTTCTCTACTGGGGTGCAGTATATTGAGTTCACCCTGTGTTTCTTGCATGTGAAACTGCACACAAGCAAATGCAAAATTCATAGTATATTCAAACTCTCCCTGCTATGTCAGTTGCATGGAAGCAAATTAATATTTCCAAAATAAAACTTTATAGTAAGGCTATACATACAAAGAATTGTGTTTCAGTTGGTATAAAAAGGGAACTATGAATGAATAGAATGATGGAAGTATAATTTGCAAGGGGCAATATGGCAGGAATTAGTCAGAAGAGGTAAACAACAGTGGGATCAAAATGAGCTTCATATCCTGTGTCACAGGGCCCACCTCAGATAGTGCTATACTTACATATCATTTACCTGTCCTCTACTCTAGAGTTTAAATATTGTTGTAAAGAGCTAAGTCAAACATGATTAAAATTTCAGGTGTGTACAGTTGTATAAATTAACTTTATTTTCCAAACTGAAAGATCAGCAGTGGGACAGCTAGTTCTAGCAAGCATTAGAAAATACCTTCATAGTCATTTATCTGAGAGGGGAATTTTTGCCTTCTCCTTCATCCAGAAGTTTTATGCAAATTGTTTGGAATGAAGAGGAAGGAGAGAGGAATATTAAACACTTGTCTCCCTTCAACTTTTTATTTGAATATGTGTTTCTATCATTCTCTTAAATTATTGAACACATAACAGGATGAAAATAATTAGAGCAGATGACTAAACAAGTCCCTTTTGCCCCATTACCAAACTTTATCTCTTCAGCCTCGCTTCTACCCAGACTAGCAGATGGCACCAGTTCTTGGCCAGTGTCTCTAGTTATCTGATTATAGGGGGTTGTTCTTTTGTCCGCCTCCTTTAAAACAACGACAGATATTTTAGTAATGACTGACTGTATGCTCATTGGCCAGGACACCAATTCCTGAGGACTTAAACAGAAGCTTGGCATTCAACCTAGTCTTTTCTATTGCATAGTATGGTCTGCCTGACAACAGAAAGCTTGCTTGATTTAAAGTTGGGCTTCTAGATACTGGGAGGCTTATTCAGTGCTGGCTGGAAAAAGAACTAGTACTAACAAATGTCAAAAATTAAAAATGTTAGGGCTTTTGTAATGAGTTTTGTTCTGAGAATGGTGATTACTACATATGATGGTTAGTATCCTTCTGGGTGACACAGAATGCAAAATTAATTCTGTTTTTGTATTTGATCTGTCTAAAGAAAAATGACCTTCTGAATAAACAGTGGAATATGAGATTTGACAGATGGAATATAGGTTCAAGGTAGAAGAATAGGTTCTAAGAGAACTTAGAGAAAGGACTTCTGACTCCTGATGCAAATGGATTATAAACTCATTGTCATCTTTGAGACACAGCATGTTTTGGCTTTAATCAAAACAATGTAAATTGATTCTCTAACCTTTACTTGGGTTCTGGATAATATGTTCAGAACAAATTAGAAAAGTAAGTATAGTACTTATAGAAAGTTAGCTTGAATTCACTAACATGGTTTTTCAGCAAAAGTACTGAGAGTTTAACTCAGGGGCATGTCAATGGATAGAATTCATTTTCACGTCACCTGACTTCTGGCCTGGCCCCCTGTGATCTTTTTGTCAACAAATAGAAAAATATAGATTAGGTGGCACTATGATTGTCAAGATGTGTAATTAATTTTTAGCTTTCCAAGTTCCTCATTAAAGAAAATTTGTTTCACTCTGGATAGTTTTCTGGGATCAGTCTTGTCTATCCTTGGCTCTGTTTTATTCAAATTTTGTCCTTGACTAGAATGAAGATACAGTTTGAAAATGATGCACAATAGGAGAGACCATACCTATATTTAGGACCATACCTGGAGAAACAGGATACACCTGGAATTTGGTAACCTGGGCCATGACCAGAATAAGATTTACTTGGGCAAAAGATGCATTTATGTTACAAAATACAGCTGTGAAAATAGAAGACTGAAACAGGTGATACAAATTTTAGTTGAGATATTCAGTATATCAGTGAAATGTGTTAATCTGTAATAAAGCTAATATTTTTGAGTCCTTAATAAGAGTCTGGAACAAGATAGTTATGTGACTACTTTGTGTTTGGGGAGGAAGAGTTAGAAAAAATGAAGGTAAGATGTACCCCAAATAATAGTGTTGTTAATGTTCACAGTCTTCCCATTTTGGCTTATTTATAAATCACTCTTAATCTTTAAATCAAAAGATCTAAGTAGATGTGAAAATCTCAGGGCTTTTAAAAGCTACTTGGGAAAGGAGTAAAATTGTACTTATAGAGGATTTTCAGACTGTGGCTTATCTTGTCCAATGTTATTTTTTTAAATCAGAAGTTATAAGATGCTCATTGGGGGTAAGTGAAAAATATTAGTAGCCTCATGAAAGTTTGAGGAAACCAACAGAACAAGCTTTCGAGGAGTAAGACATGGCATTTACCTGCTTCACCATATTATAAACTGAAAATTCAATTTGCACTGTTTTTTCCCTCTGAGCCATCAGAGATTCAGAATTTATAAATGGCATATTTTCTACTCAATAAAAGATAAACTAATTTAGGGCAAACTAAAAAAACTTCAAGGGACTATAAAATTGATCTGCAAAGGCAGAAAGGGTTTCTTACTATGTCGTGCTTCATTGGTAGAAATAGCAAGGAAATACTAGGATGAAAATTATGAGTCTGAGGTTTTGGCAGGCTTAGAAGCCCAATCTTTTAAAATTGATTTTTGGAAATACCTCCTCATTACCCACTTAGAACATCTTATTCTGATTTGAGGCATAGGTTCCCTCTAGTTCTAAAATTCATCTGGTACTTAAGAGATCGTGATTCCTATTCATTACTTTCAACTTTGAAAACTGAGAATTAATGCTTAGATGCCTTATAAAGTATTTGGATATAATTTAGTTCACTAAGGTTTTTATTCTTATAGCAACCTTTCCATAGGTCTGTAATTCCAAAGATAAGGAACATTTTTAAAAAATATTTTATGTTTCCTTATTTTTGATTTCTGTGTAAGTTACACACAGAGAATCAATTATTAAGATAGTTTCACAATAGAGCAGTAGACAAGAAATTACATACAAATGCAGTAGTTGAAACATATTTAACTATACATTACAGTAAATATGTTTTGTAATGTTGGTGTATGCTTGGAGGACAAAACCTATAGAACATATTACAAAATATTGTTAATAGTCAACATTTATTTTCAGGGAATGGAATTAGTCTACATTTCTGGGTTGTGTATTTCTGGTGTTTGTGTGTGTGTGTATAACACTCACAGTTATGTATAATATATACAATTATATTTTAAAGTATTGAGCCTTAGTAATCTGAAAAAAAAAAAAAAAAACAGGAAATTTGTCCAGTTTAAGTTCTGAATATAAATGGAAACTTTCTGTTCATTAGTTGTTTCTTTTTGAACTATGTTAAGTTTAAAAAATTAAAATTCTTTCCTTCTATAAAAATAATGATGCACTTTTCATAAAAATTGAAAGGTTCACTTTTACACATTTTGTAAAGTGTTTTCATGGATTGTTTTAAAGGCGAGGATCTATTATCATTAACGTCTCTGTAAGAATTATATTTTATCTATTTTTTTCAGGGCCAAACACATTTATTAGGTGCTAAACAATTCTAATAAATATTTTTGAATAAGTACTGAGATAAGTAGGCCAAATTTAAGATAGAACTTCTCAGGTGTACAATAGAGCATAGAATCTTTGATTAGTTATGTGACCTGACATTACAGGGCAGAAAGAGGCCTTAGAGAAGAACACATGTAACTCTTTGAGGAAGAGTTAGCCTTATAGAGAAAGAGGAGGTCCTACAGAAAGGTATCATCTGGAATTTAACAGGACTGCTAATATCTGAGACTAGAAACCGGTTCCTTGTCTCTTTTTTGGACTGAGGATGAATTGGAGAAGTTAGTGTAGAGAGGA
Source organism: Galemys pyrenaicus (assembly GCA_019455555.1). Taxonomy (NCBI): domain Eukaryota; kingdom Metazoa; phylum Chordata; class Mammalia; order Eulipotyphla; family Talpidae; genus Galemys; species Galemys pyrenaicus. Next base: position 4,256,933 of record JAGFMF010011925.1, read on the forward strand.
GAGTTCAATCAGGTTGTAAGAGTCAATGCCCATTTTTTCCTTAATCTAGCCTGACCTCAGGATCTAAGTCACACTCCTTTTTAATAATTCCATGTTTTATTCACAGTGAGTGCAAATCTACTTTTCTGCTTCTGTCATTAGGTGAACATGTAGGCACTGTTTACAGTGTAGATACTTCACCATCCGTTACAAACACTGTTTAAAAGAACAGTTTTGCAGCTAGTGCATTAGCTATGCATGCTTCTGTGATGAGGCCTCAATGCTTGTCCTGGCTAACTGTTCTTGAGTATATCTGTGAGTTACAGAATGTGGTGCTATTTCATTTCTTGCTTTGTTACATAACTAGACTAAAATTACTGATTGATAAGGTAAGTATAATATAAAGTTAAATTCCCTTATGTTCCTCCTAAGGGAGGAACCATCTGGTATTTTAACTTTATATTATACTTAAGGGAACCAAATGAGGATCAAGGAAAGGAATAAGAACAATATTAATAATAACAATAACAGCAATAAAGACACAGAAACCAAAAATGAGGAGACAAGGACAGACTGGGGACACCTGGTGGGGAGAGAAGGGGGAGGGTTGAGGGAAGATGGGAGCACGAGGGACTGAGGTGATGGTGCACTGGTGAGATGGTGATGGGGAATACATGGGGATTACAATTAATGGCAAGTATATGTAAATTTTAAAATATTTTAATAAAAAAATGGAAAAAAATAAATGAGAGTCTTCCTAAAAAAAAAAAAAATAAACCTCAGTTGTGGTCACAGAGGTGAGTTTGCTTCTAGAGAAATCATGTTGCTCTATGCTTATGGTTTATGCATACTTCTGTGTCATATTTTAATAAAAATTTTATAAAGACAAAAAAAATAAAGTTAAATTTTTCTATATGGTTCTGAATTAAAGCATGGTGTGCAAATGTTACCAGATTTTTTAACTTGCAGAGAATTCCACTAAATGTTTAAGTCATTATGCTTTCAACTGTATCAAAATAGCAAACTCAAACTTATGTTATCTGTTAAGGAAATTTATTAGCTCACAGTGGGGAGGCGGAAAGGGGTGCAGTCATACTGTCATTGTCATCCCCAAACTGTTTTTGAAAGACCACTAGTAGCGCCTGGGCTATATGATTTGCTCAAAAGTAGTTGGAGAAGCGTAGAAGTGTGGCTGGGGATATTAGGGAAACTGAAAAATAGCTGACTTCATCCAAGACAGAGAATTGAAGTTCTCTTCTTTTGTTTCTCTGTACCAATTTAGGGCTTGTGCATAAAACAGTCACCTTGAATTGGAATGTGATTGTTTAGGAATGTGATTGTTCACAGTCAGTGCATTTTGCTACCTGTTGTATTTTAAGAAACTACTATTAAAAAGCAAAAAGGTATAGTGAAACAAGTCAGAAGGCAAGAGAAAAATATCGGATGGCTTCACTATTAGGAGGAATATGAAAGAATAACAACAACAATAAAGAATAAGCTCAAGGAATTGGGCAATTATAACCAAAAGTAAACAACAGCAACAACAACAACAAAAACTTAATAAGACCAAAAAGCCGGGATAACCAAAGGGACCATGGGGGGGGAGGGGAAGAGGGGAGGGCAAAGACTGGGAAGATGCCAGAGGGTGCACAAGGGACTGAGGTGATGGTGCACGGGTGAAATGGTGGTGGGTACTCCCTGGAGACTACAAATGATGTCAAATATAACTAATAATAAAAATTAAAAAAAGAAAGTTAATACCAGAAAAAAAAAAGCAAAAAGGTATTGTTAAAATGCAGAAGGTAACATTCCACATATCTCTCCCTTTATTGTCTTACATAAAATAGATGTAACTGTCAAGTTTAGCTGCTTACAGTTTTAAGTAGGAAGAAATGGACATCATATTTTGTAGGTCGGTTAATTATTAAAGTGGACTAATTTTTGTTACATACTGGTGAGACAGACTAGGATACTGGAAAGAGCAGTGGGCCTTGACCTATCCTCACTTAATTTTTTTTTTAATTTACGTTTATTTCACTCATGCTCATATTAGTTTCTCCCACAAAACATGTTTTTTAGAAGATTCAATATGGGAATGTTTGTGGTAATAATGTGTAAATTGTAAAGGGTAGTAAAAAATTGTTTATATATTCTTTAAAATAATGTAAAATTCTTTGTATCTACATTTTCATTTGTAATTTCAGATTATTATTCATCCTTCAAAAACTTATTATTTATTGTGATCCAAACTATGAATGCTAGAGATTTAGCAGTGAATGCATCAGCCTAAAATCTCTGTCCTAGTAGAACTGAGAGAGATTATTACAGGGGCAGAGAAACAATGCATAAGTAAACAAATAAAATACAAGCAATGTCAGGTGAAATCATAAGCAGTGGAGAAGATAAAGCAGGTAAACAAAATAGTGTTGTGGTGGGGGCTGCTGCTATTTAAAATAAGATGTTCAGAAAAGAATCACTAGTCAGATAACATTTGAGCATTAGGTTAGCATTAAAACCTGGGTGATGAGGAAATGATTCATGAGACTAGCAAGGAGTGTGGCACGGTAGGGAGAAGGAATGGCAACTGCAAAGATTCTGAGGCAGAAGCAAAATTTGAAGGGGAGACAGTATTACTAGATATTAGTGTATAAGGGGAGGTATAAGCAGTAGAAGTCAGAAAGATGAAACGAAGGGCCAGACTAAGTAGAACATTGGAAGTCACCATAAAGACCTTGTTACCTGTAGCATCAAATAAAATTTAAATTTTATTTAGTATTTTATTATCTTTTATGTGCATATTCCAGAGTTCTTAGAACATTGGTTTTATGTGTTTAGCATATAGGACAACTTTTAATGAGACTGTGATAAATATTGTATGCCAACTCTGAAATTCTGATACTGAACTCTCCTTATATTGCTTGGAAAATGTGACCTCTTGTCTCACTTCATAAGCCATGTATATAGTGAAGGGAAGTACAGGCATGTGGTACTGTTAAGTGCAGTGGGCAAAAGTCATGGCCCCCAATTTTCCAAGCAGTCATTTGGGGTGTAGATTACCTATACCTAGGATACTACTCATTGTAGGGATTTATTCCTCAGCTTCTTAGAAGTTCTATTCCAAATCCAGGGTTAGTTTGACTACAAAAATGACAGAAACCAGAGCATGTCACAAGTTTTTCTTGAAAAAGACCACAGGACAAAACTTCTTGGAGTTTCACGTGGTGCTATTTGTACATATTTTTCTTCCATAGTGACACTTAAAATTCATTCCACATTGCCTGTAAGAGAAAGAAGGAAGAGAAGCCTGTGTTTGATAGCTTTGTATGTCCCTCCAAAGAAAGGGTGCTTGAAGAAAGAAAGGCAGGCTTTCAGATGTTGTCTGAACAAAGATATGGAAATGTGAGACTAGAGCAGCATCTGGAGGTTTTCAAACACTGGAACACAGGCTGCACGCTTCTTTTGCTGTTGGAGGAGTGAAAAGCTGTTTCCTGTCATTTCCCATCTTGTCACTTCCAGGACCAACATCTTGCTACTCTTGCACCAGCTGTTATGTTGTTTTATTTTTCCCCCTCCACAGACAGATGGTATAAGAGCTTTGATCCCCTCTCTCCAGTTCTAAAGAAGTTTGCTTGTGTGGTACCTTTATAAAATGATCGAATGCCCCTGTCACTTGGGTTATCCTATTAGCAGGGTCAGAAGGAGAGCAGAGGGGATCCAGTGGTGACTTTTAACAGAATGCTTTGTCATATCTTTGGAAATGATTTTAGCAGTCTCATCTCTGTTTCAGCCATTTTGTTTCTGAGGTTTTACTCTGAAAAGGGAACGGGCTAGAGAGAGAGAACTCTGTAGCTTTGCTTCCATAAGAATCTGATCTTCTCATCATTTATGATCATGCTTTATCTACACTCTGAACTCAACATAGGAGTTCTGAATTCTGACATCCTTGTATGCTTTCCTAGGTTTTAGCTAAGTAAAATTGGGCACAGGCGAAATACTAGCTTTTCACATGGATAGTTACCTCTACTTGTTCTTTTGACACCTACTGTTTTAAATATTTTTCTTAGATTTGTCAGTGAAGATGGAAAAAAAGAAATAAATGCAAAAATGTGCTTCACATTGAGAAGATACTTGCTAGAAATAACTCTGTTTTTCTTTTAATTTTACTATGATAGAAAATTCAAAAAAACCTCAAAGAGAGCACTTTGACTTTTTTCTTTCAAATAGTTTTTCTAGGTATAAAAGGAACATACTCTTTGCAGAAATTGTAACTCTAATAGTTACTGTCATATTTCCTTATATATTATTTTTGTTAGTCATGTGTGCATTTATTTCTCTTGTATGCTTTATAGGTATACTTACAAATGGCTGCTTTCCAGAATGGATTTGGTAATAGTGGTAATGGTGATATTAATAGCTAAGATTTATTGAACATTCATTGTGTGACTGTAGTGTATAAAAACTTTACATGTTTTAGTCCCCATATAAATCTCGTAAAGACTAGTTTTCTTAGTTTTAGACAATAGAAAAGTGAGGATGAGAAAAAGTAGATAATTTGCTCATGGTTACAAATACATGAGAGGTGAGGTAGTGTTTGTATCCTGTATGTCTCTGAGATTTCATTTGTTTACAAGTCCATCTTTCTTTAAAAAGTCGCAATGTTTTTAATACTTTTGCTACATTTCACTTAAGGTATTCTATCTACTGCCCACATTTCATGTGAATACTTGTATGCTCTTGTCATCCTCAAATATCATCAGTTAAATTATGTCTTTGCAAGTGTTTGCAGTGAATGATTGTTCACTTTTTACCATAGCTGTTCAGTGGCTGCACAGAGATTGGGGCATTTTTCATGCATAATCATTGTGTTTCATCAGTAAATTGTTTGTGTCTTGTGTTGCTACTCTTATTGACCAGTTAACTTTGTATAAATTTACCTTATGATAAACACATTAGCCTTTTATCAGATTTGTTTTAACATGTTTCCTTCTATTGCTTGCTTCTTATTTTCAACAAAATATTTGTATTTTATAAATGTCTTAAATATGTATGTATATCCATGTATTTTTCTCTTCATTTCTCTCCTACAAGTCAATGATTTAGCCTGTGTTTTCCCTTATTCTACAATTTCATTACTTACAACCAACACTTTAATTCAAATAGGGAATTTATTTTAATAAATGGATCAGACAAAACTTGATTTTATTATTTTATTGATGGTAATTCATTTTCCTATCGCTACTCCTTTTAAAAATTATCATGTATTAGGTATGTAGTACTCTTCTGTGCCTTGCTTCACTTTATATTTATTTTATGTATGAGCACTGTTTTTAGCTATCTTTTCTCTGTATGTAAGCTGTCCTTTCTTTTGCCTGCAGCACAATTTTAATGTTATAAATCTATAAAATGGGCAGGGATCTTTTTTACTGAAAGCACTGAGATCTCTGTTCATATCCAAAACCTTACTTTAATTTTGTCATGGCTTTGTGATTTAATCACATCTCTATGTTAAAATTTCATTAGCAAAATTAAATAATACATGCATTTAGAAATTTTGAAAATAGAACTTTTTGTGGTTGATATTGTAGTCAAATTACTAAAATTTCTACATTTCTTTGAATTTGTGAAATCAGTATAAACATGATTTATAGTACCTGTTATATTGTCCCCAGTTATTTTGTTGTTGTTGTTTCCATATTTTAACTGTTTCTACTTATACCATTGACCAATTTTCCAACTCCCTGGATACCAACCAAATGTCTTAAATTTCAATTCTGTTTTGACACTAACACCCTGGATTCAACACAGACACCACAGCTTAAGGATTCATTCCTGCAGAAACTGTTTCCCATTATAGACCTCAGCCACAAGCCCCAGATTCTTATCTATGCTTCTGACTGACTGACCAACTATATGAGATGTGCTACTGAGGATTCAAGTGGTCACTCAATCATTTTGGATGATGAAACAATCAAATAGTTGTATTATACTGAGCTGCTTAGTTCTGGAATTGGCATCTATTCCTTCTGCTTGAGGAACTAAATCATTTTGTTTTGTTGTGAGGCATAATGGGCCCAGGCTCACTTTGTTAGAACTGCCATTCCAAGAGATAGGTATCTTCTCCTAGCTCCTTAAGTTTTCCTTCTTGCTCCACCTTCATCTTCACTCACTCTGTGCTGTGTTTCTACAAGTACCAGTTGGGGGATCCTCTGAGAGGAGGGGTGCAGAGAGTTAATGAGCATACCATTTGACAATCTCAGTGCACTGCTAGGGTAAGGAGTTGAAAGAGGCAGACAAGGCTAGCTGGAGGGTGTAGGTTGTACACTGTTAACTCTGACCCCTGGGCCCTTTGCATCTAGGACAGTGCTCTTCTGCCTGCATGGTTCATATATTTAGCTCTCTGAAAAGAGGCCCTCTTTATAAACATGTCAGTTTATTTAACTCACACAGGATTTTAAAATCCATTTTCTGGAACACATCATGTGGAAATATGGGTCTTTATGGTGCTGAGTGTTCTGAAGCCAGGAATTTCTCATACCTTTTTTGGGGTTTTTTTTTTTTTGGTCTTCATTTCCTTTCATTCTCTCACTTGCTGTACTCCCACTGTTGTTCCCCTGCCCCTTTCCTTTTCCACTTTTCCTTTGACCCTTCCCTTAGCTTATTACCTACATACCTTTCCTTTTGTGTATAATCCTGTCTCCTTACTATGTGAGGAGTGAAACTTTTCAAGGACCCAATGTAAGTAATAATGTTATTATCCTTTATAGGTCATTTCTCATTGAATGGTATCAGAAGATTTTTTCTTCACAATCAGAAAGATCAGATGAAGCTTAGTATTTGAAAGCATACCATGGTGATACCGAAAAAAAACAGATTGCCCATGCACCTCAAGTGAATGAAAATCTGTAATATAATGAATATGTGATGATAGTTTTTCTTATAATTTTAAGATATTTACATTCAGTATAAAATACAAAAATATGATCATTTAGCAAGATTTTCTAGATTTGGATTGTAGAGAAATGTGTTCTTGTGACTAAGACTGTGTGTGTGTGTTTTGCAGGCATAGAGAAATTATAAGAAAGAACATTTTATATAAAAATTTTCCATATGGTTGCTTTTTATAGGAGCTAGCACATTTCAGTAAAAACACACATTAATGGAAGAATTCTCTTTAAAGTTTGGTGCAGCAAGAGGTGAAAATGTGGGGATACAGCTGCAAAATGAAAGATTATTTGTGCCTCAGGCTTGCAGCTGTACCTACCTGTGATACAATGAATATGATTTGATTATTAATCTTTCTGTGCCTGAAAACTTGCTTCCTTTCCTAAAGCTGGTGGCAATAATTTACTGACTGCCTAAGCCTTGAGGACTAACTTAAGTTGGAAAAATAAATCCTGTCCCCTGAAATTCACATCTTATTAAAGTCAGAGCACCCAGCAGAAGAGATGACAAGGATCTGCATCCTGGCATTTTGGAATTCTGCTTAAGCCAGAATCACTTTCAGCTCTCCTCAACCCTCTGTATAGAGGAAGAACTGTTAGATTGGATGATGGCATGAGAATTGACGTGACTTCATCTAATCACGCTCCACTGATGCTCCTCTGTTTACATCCCACTTTCCACTGTCTCTTAATGAGATTTAGTTTTGACTCCCGTACAGTAGAATGAGAATTTAACGCAGCTGAAGGGATGCCATAGAGGGAATTTTCAAGTTCTCAGCTTACAAACTTGGTGCATGGTCTCCTGCTAAATTGCTCAACTTCTGCCATTTAGGAATTTCCTCTTTACATTTACTCATTATGCATATTTTTTTCTTAACTGATTAGTCCCCCTTCCACACACACATTTATTTTAAAGGAAATATTATATTACTGTAATAAAGAAGCAGCCAGCTTCACTTGCTATAAGAAAGTAACTGTAAAATGAATATAGTACAATTACAATATTATGAGATTCTAGTTAGATTCTATTCCCTACGGGAAGCTCTGATGCTGAAGCCTACTCTCATCTCAGGTTAAGAGGGAGCTTAGAGAGACAAACATTTAAAATCCAATAAATCACCAAATGAGGCATTCTCCTTAACTAACTGAAAGGATTAAAAATGAACGACCTATATCCAGCCAAAATCATTCCTCTTAACTCTTGTTTTCCTGGGATGACTTTGAGATAATACTTAAAAATAAAACCTGCCTACTCAGAAATAGCTGAGGTCTTCTCATTCCACAATTCCTGGTGCTCACTGCAGTATTTTGACCCATCCTCAATAGATTTTTGTTCATTGAATCAAGGCTTCAATATTGATGTCTATGCTTTAAATGCTGTAATCTTTTTCTTTCTTCTTATCTGCTTTTTTTGGAGTAGTTGTCTTTTATGTGCACACTTAGACTTGAGGCTTTGCTTCTTTTGTGTGTATACACAAAGACATGCAAACTTCTTCAGGTGACATGTAACAGTAGAGAGCTAACAGGTTGGGTGACTTTAGTTCTTGTTCTGGTGCTGGCACAGGATGGTCAGGAGTATGTGGCCCAGCATACTTTACCAGGTGATGTGGAACTGGCATGGACCAGCTTTCCGGGCCTTGTAGCTGAAAGTTTCAAACAAACTGCTTGTTATGTGGTGTCTTTTCTTTAGGCTGCCACAATACATGTAATTCTGAACTGTTGCCATTTTCTTGGAACTAGAAAATAATGAACATAATGTTTTTTTTTTACATCTCTGAGAAATCCTAATATCCAGCTGTTGTGGTGGTAGCAGTTGTCAATTGCTTTCTTATAACCAAACAACACTATCTGAAGCGTGAAGAGATGAAATTTGGTGGCTGCTCTTCCCTGCCATTCCCCCTAAGATCTTGTTACACTTAGTTTTTTTATCTTGACCAAGAGCTAATGTGGCCATCTCAATCAGAGAAGGCAAAGCTGATTTGTCCTTCCATTCCCTGTACCTGTGACATTGCCTGTCAGAGGATTAATAATAAGCAGTAAACATTTTGTTCATTGCTCACTAGGAGCCACATAGTGTGCTTAAATACATGAGCTCAGTCCTTACAAAAACTCAGGGAAATGTAGGTGCTTGTCATTATTCCCATTTTTAATAGATGTGAATACAAAAAAGTTGAGGTTAAATAATGGCACAAAGTCTGACAGCAGTTATGTGTCTGAGCTGGTATATCTGAATTGTGAAGTAACATTCATAACCACTACATACAGTATAGTATAATAACCTCCTCGATAAATGACAGTGTCCTTTGCTCAGAAGTTTACGAGAACAATAAAAAAAGAATTAGTTGAGATGACACAACCTATGCTATGAGAGGATTGTCTTCTTGACAGTCCTTGCAAAGAAATAATGTAGAATGACTGTGAATAACACACCAGACAAAATGAAATTTCATTCTTGAGTGAATTATCTGCACCTCTTTTTAAGAAAAATTGGTAAAGCGTTTAACTGGTCATGGCTCAAGATATGTCTCTATTCTGGTTCCTTCTGAATTTCATTCTGTAAACATTCAGCATCTATGAGCCATCATTTTTCACTTTGTGCTTATCCTTCTGCATTTCTGCTTATGGAGAATTCTCAGTCTCTCTCTGCAGTTGCTCATAATTTAAAATTTAAATTGATAATAATGTCCATATTTCTAGTAGTTTCACCTGGGTGACTGAAACAAAACTCCTTAGTTTAAGAGTGAAAAAGTTCAGTAGCATGAAAGGCAGATCTCAATATATTAAGAAAAAGATAAGACTGTTAGAGTAAATAGGTCTTGCTATACAAGCAGTTATTAAATAAAAAATGGAGAACATATAGGCACTAATTCCAATGGTCAAGTGATTATTTTCCAAATGATAGGGTGACCTGAGTTGTACTGAAAGCATGAGGGATTATGACCTTTTGTATGAGGGTCAGTTTGACATCCCTAAATATTCTGTGTTCATGGCATGTAATTGACATTGTTACTGCTAGTTAAGGGGTGATTTTCTATATTTCTTTCTGTAGCACTGCATCTCCTTTTCAGTAACAATTTTTTTTTCCTCATTCACTTTAACAGGTGATGTGGAACTGGCACATCCAAATTTAGAGTAGATTTGGAGGATAACTAGGAAGATGATGCTTCTGAGGGCTACTACTGGTCTGGAGAATGTACTATAGAACCCCAGAATTCATAGCAGTTTGGTCAGAAGGGTCAGGACAGTTCATCTTGTTTCACTTGCTTCTGTCACATAGGTCTCATTCTTTATTCTTACTATACTATGCAGTCCACCATGGAGAAAAAGTAATTGCACATCTCTTTGACAAATTGTCAGTTTTATTGTGAGAATGGGTATGATATGAAGGTAACATACTTTGATGTGTTTTTGAGTTGGTTTAAATGATAGAGCCTGGCCAGGCAATGTTGTGAAATCTCAAATACTAGGTTTTTAAATCTGCCATTAGAAAAGCAATCCAGATTAAAGTTTAGTACTTCTCATCACTTAAAACCAAGTCAAAAAATGAAACATTAAGTCCAATAAAAGAACATGTTAACAATGTTGAAAGAATACAGATTGGTTTTTATTATTTCTGTTTTTTGGGAGGAAAGGAAAATTGGAGAAGATGAGAGTGAGAGATTATTATGAATTTCAGATTATATTGATCAGATCAAGTGTAGCTAACTGTGGTATGTAAATCAAAGATTTGTGGTTGAATGGAATTGATTTTGCTGAGACTAAATTAATCACAGTGCTTAATCACTGTAACCTTTAAACATTGCAGTCTTGGCCACAGCTGCAGGTCAGAGTGTTGCTCCTCTGAGCTTTATGCTGTCATTTCATAAAAGGCCGAATGTCTGTGACTTGTGCAAACAAGAATTACCACATAAAGGCTTTAGATCTGGTTTCCTGCCCTGCAGAGAGTTATCTGGAGCATCTCCTGTGGGGCCAACATGACCTGTCCCTCTTCATCAGACTAGGCATTCTGCTTACATACAAGTATTTACACTTTTTATTTCCCTTTAGGTAGATTGACTCTCACTGCCACAATATTTACAGGAACGCGATCTTTAGAACTAGGATTCAAGACAATAACGTTGTAAATTAAAAAAAAAAACTTTCTAAAACTGATCACATTTTGAGCTATTTGTAAGGTTGGAGTGGGCAGCTTGGAAAGAAATTTGGTCATGAAAAGGTTAATCGACCCTTCAGAATGAATTCTGTGAGAACCTTTAAGAGTGGTTGAGAATAGAATCTAGGTTTGGTGTTTTGGGGTGTGTGTGTTTGTTCATTTCAGTTCCTTGGTCTCTGCCTCATGTGGCCTCCCAAAATCAAACCATCATTAAGCCTCCCATAGTAATGCAAATTACTTGTTTAGTTAGAATATATCTGATATGTGTGTGTGTATGTGTGTGTGTGTGTGTGTGTGTTCTTCCCTTTTTGGGACTGCCTCTGAAGTTTATTAGTACAGTATTCTTTTTCTTTTTTTTTATTTATTTTTTTATTAAAATATTTTAAAATTTACATATACTTGCCATTAATTGTAATCCCCATGTATTCCCCATCACCATCTCACCAGTG
>JAGFMF010011925.1:4268504-4292570 GCA_019455555.1 Galemys pyrenaicus
TATTCCTTTCCTTGATCCTCCTTTGGTTCCCTTATGTTCCTCCTAAGGGAGGAACCATCTGGTATTTTTCTTTTGCCTTCTGACTTGCTTCGCTAAGCCCAGAAACAAACCCACAAGCTTATGACCAACTAATCTTTGACAAAGGAGCAAAGAATATACAATGGAATAGAGTATTCTTTTTCTTAAGTGATCAGCTATCATCCTTTATCTTTGCCCTTTTTGCTGTTCTTACGTCCTGAGTTATACATTCAGAATGGAAGGAATTAAAACATATTCAGTGTCACAAAGTGCTGCTAACTAATCTTTAAAACCAATGACCATTTGGATTTTACAAAAATCATATCTTATTAGGATTAAAAAGTATAACAAGATCCTACTTTAACCTTATGATTTTTATAAGTCAGGAAATTGAGAGCAATAAAAGTAAAATGACTTATTCAAGATAACTTATTATAGATAAGCTGAGGCTGAAATTTAGTTGATTTGATTCCTGTTCAGAACTCTTATTTATATCATCAACTCTCTTCTCTGTCAGAGAAATCATGGCTTTACCAATTTTTCACTCAGATTCCTTAAAAATAGCAGATAATACTCAATATATATCACTTATATTCTAAGTGAATTGCAGGTATTTGGATTTCACCAAATCACACTTTAATCACACCAAATACCTGTAATTTATCTTGGTTTATTGCTTATGGTAGGAGGGGAAATACCTTAAAACTTACTTTATAGGGTTTTTTTGGTTGGGTGTCTACCCTTTTCTATTATACATTGGTTTCCTTAAGTCAGTTTACATTTGTTGTCATGATGGGTCAATACAGTTCCTAGTAGCAGTATAATTGCCGTTGTACTTTAGTCCAAGCCTTGTTCTGGGTCCAGCCTTGACTCTTCTAACTCTATTGCCTTGGTGACTTAAACTGTTCTACGTACCTCACAGAGTTGTAGAGGCAGTTAAATGAGTTCATAAAAGTCAAGTTTTTATTTTATTTTATTTATACAAGAACTGGGTATAGGCCAGAAGCGTGGGGGTGAGATGATTCAACGAGACAGAGTGGAAAGCAGAACAGGCAGATTGACTGAAATACACTGCTGAGGGGAGCAGTGGGCGAGACAGGAGAGGTCTGTTGTGCCATGTGGGTCCCCTCTCTGGCCCAGGGATTGAACTCATGCTGCTGTGCCTGTGCTTAACCCCTTGCACCACCCAAAAGTCATGTGTTTAGAATTATCCTAGACATAAGAGTTTTGATTAGATGTTACTTGATATTATGGTGATTAAATAATGTGTTACTGTTTTTTTAAAATCTCATACATTGCTTAATGTGGTTTGTATGGTACACTTCAACATACTTTACAAAATCTTTTATTGCATTGGTTCTATTATGGTTGTTTTCCTGATAAATCTTACGTGGTTAGCAGAGTAGCTCATTACTTAGTTCTGATGCTCACATTTTCTCTACTTTGTGGTAACATTTGAACAAGGATACACTGGATATGGCCAAGATAGATTGGGGAGAAAAGCAAATGAGAATATTATTGCAACTTGATTGTGTTGCGCTTTCTGGCAGTATTTGTTGAATGTCTACTATTTGCCAAATGCATTATTAATAGGATATGGTCCCATTTCTCTAGAGAAGACTTTTGCCAGCTTCCTGCCACTGACTTACATCTTTCCTAAATCAACACCAAACATTGCTTTAAAAATATATTTGATAAAATACATTATCAATAAATCAGAATTGTTGAGTTCTGATTGAAAAACTTTGCCACCACTCTCATCTGTGTCCTAGCTATGTTAAGGGCTTGCTTCGCTGAAGGTCTACTTCTTGAGTTTGTTGAATTTTTGTAGTGAATGCTTTTTGAATGTTCCAGGTAGCATTGGTTTGTAATACTGTATATGATTTAGGGGATAGATTCCCACTTCTTCAGATGTTTTCACTCTATCACACCTACTACCAAAGCACCCATGTCCTGCATTTTTATAAGGTAGAATTAATGTGGGTGATTCTTACTTCCCTTTCTTCTTTTTTGCACTGACAACCCTTATCCCCCCAAGAATTTCTTCTCAGCAAAAGATGCTCTAGAAACTGTCCCTAATTTCTCTTACCTTCTTCCATTTGAATTTTCTTTTAATTATCTGAATTAGAACTTTATCAGAATTAGCAGCTCTCCTGCCCATCTGTGATTATGCAGGTGTTTTGTTTGTTTTTTTTTTTTTTTCCACAAACTTTTCCCTTTGCAAAGAATCAGTCACAGCCCCTGCCTGCCGGTGACTATGCAGGTGCCTCTCTTCTTCTTTCTTAATTTCCTAATAAACCTTCCCCTTTAAAAGGACAAATAAAAAACTTTATCAGAATCAGTCTACATTTAATCCTTGCTCTTAATTAGGTGGTTGTATTGAGAAGTGTGAACTCGAATGTGAGAGGGGAGCAAAGGAGAAGAGCTTATCTCTAGCTGATTTAAAGCGGCCCCTCTGTTTCAGCCTGCGCATCACTCTAGGAGGTCACTGCAAGATGCAAATCAGACAAATACTGTAACAGTCACAATTATGTGACTGTTGTAGTAAAATTATGTGGAAAAGGTAGAATTATCTGCTAGGTAAAGATAGATAGGAAAATTATTTTGTAAAACTGTAGTGCTCAAAATTTAAGGTCTTACATTACCTCCTTTGGTTATATTGCCTCTCAGTTTGCCTTTCCTGGACTTTAGATTCCAAGTAGTATTTGATTCTGTTGATTTTTTTCCAAATTGCCTTGTGGATTTAAGATTACCCAAATTTGCTTACAGTCTTCAGCCTTGCTTTGAATCTACATTTCCTTTCCTAAAGAACAGGAAGTGTAGATTCAAATACACACGTTTATCTGTCTGACCTTTAGCTAATTATTAGATTGAGATAAATGTGTGTAGGTGACAAATTGCCTTTAATGACATTTAATCTGCATGCTGACATTAATGTCTGGTTTAGAGTCCCAGTTCCATAGAGGCAAAGTGCATGGACTTTTATCTTAATTTGACCTATTTAAAAGGTGTTTGTGGTGAGAGTCAATTTCTGATTAACGTAATAGCATGTTTTACATGGAAAGCAATCAAATATTGATGTAAGAAGAGGCTGCTAGACAACATATTTCCCAGTCTGCCATATTGGCCAGAACAGCAGAGAAAAGGGAGAGTTGCTAGGAAAGAAAAGGGATAGAGAACCTCACAGCTGTCTGGAATTTTAGATTGATAGGCAAATCTGTGGTATCTGGGAGAAGGCTTGTGTTGTAATTGTTTATTGTCACAGAGGCTATTCACTGAACTTTTGTGAGTGTTAGGCTAATGGATTTTAACACCTTTTTGATTTGATAAATCACATCAAAGGAAACGGTTAAATAAACCAGCCATTCAATTAAGGGGAGTGAAAGGCCTGATAAGTAACATTCAGTGTGGACCCAGTGCTATTGCTTTGCCTTTTGTCTTCTCATGTATCTCCTTAACTGTGAAAATGTTTGTACAGTTAATTCTCTGGTGATTTCTTGATGCACTTTGACTTAAGGAAAGTGTGTGTTTTATAAGATCATTACCACCAATGATAGATGTTCCTTAATTTCTAATCAATTAGAGAACCAGGGAAACTTGAGTTAAGTGAGATCATTAACAACTTTCTTTAGCACTTTAAGAACCAAAATGATAGCTTTGCTAGTTTATCCTCGCATTATAAACTGCTCTTCCTGGTGAACGAACATCCAGAAGTTTCCTTTCTCGATCCCTGTCACTGTCACTCTGTGCTTGTATGTGCAGTGTGAATGGTATTTTAATGGGGGACAGCAGAACGGTATAGGCTTTGGAAACTGCCTCCCAGGTAACCATGTGATCACAGAAAAATCTTCCAACTTTGCCTTGATCACCTCATCTCCAAACTGGGGATAATGATGAAGTATATATATGAAAAGCATTTCAGTGACTTCCTGGACCTTGGTAAGGACTTATGAATAGTGTACATATTTTTCTAGATTTTGTTTGGAGGATTGGAAGCAATATTCACTAACTAAATACACAGTAAATGCACTAAAGTGGTTTCCAAGTAAAATAATAAACATAGATGAGGAGACTGTCAATTAGAGAATGCCTCTTCACTTTGTATCTCTCTGGAGTGGTGTTTGGGTCAGCAGTACATATTGAAAATCAAATCTGTCAGGGTGTATGTTCTGCTATAAATCCAGTCTAACCCAGTAGAGTTTCATACAATTAAAAGGACATTGTCCTATAAAGAAAAAAATGTGAATCACAGAACCCTAGAATTTCCACCTCACCCCTGTGATCTGTGTTGTCTTCATAATGCCTTAAGAAAAATTTTAGTGACTAAACTAGAAAGGTTATAAAATGTGTTTAAATAAAAAGCTATATAAATCATGGAAAGACTAATTTTATGGTCAGACAGTTCTCATGGAAACAATAAGAGCACTTTTAGGAATGTTTTCTACTATTGCCATGCCTGCACGGCCCCTCCCCCTCTTCTGTGTCTGTGTTCTTGAAAAAGATAGGGGATGAGCTGAAAAGGCATTTTTGGCCTTATTGGAAACTAAACTTAAAATTCAATTAGTCTTAGTATAAAGCAGTGGTAAATAAACAGTTGGCAAAGTGAAACAGGTATTTAATGAATGAGATCAACATGTATTATATGAAATTACCATCAAACTATAAACAATGTAATGGAATGTTGCTTTAAATTTCTTGCGTCTATCCTGGGCTTCATAGGTCTGTACTGTGAACACTTCTATTAACCATGGAATAATTATAGAGGGAGACCCAAGTTCTTTAAATAGTTCCACTTATTTTTTTTTTTTTTCTTCTCTCTCCTTTTCTGTTTATTTTCCTTTGTATTTATCTCTGTTGGTTTGTGTATTCCTATCTCTTTTATCAGTTTGGGTTCTTCAGAGAATTGAAACCTCTGTGTGTGTGTGTGTGTGTGTGTGTTTGTAGTAGAGAGATAAAATGTGTGTGTGTGTGTGAGAGGGAGGGAGGGGGCTCAGAAGAGGGGAGGAGGAGGGAGAGAGAGAGGGAATATTTATTTTAAGGAATTAACTGACTTGATTCTGGGAATTGGCAAGTTGAAAATGTGTAGGGCAGACTGCAAGATGGAGTGTTGGCCGAGGTTGATGCTAGTCTTGAGGCAGAATTTTCACTTTTCTGAGAAACCTTAGTTTTTGCTCTTACATCCTTCAACTGAGTGAATGAGGCTCACCTATATTATAGAGTGTAATCGGCTTTATTCAGGGTCAACTAATTGTAGACATTAACCACATCTACAAAATATTATAGCAACACCTAAAACATGTTTAATTAAATAACTGACTAGCTTTACCAAGTTGACACATAAAATTAACTGTCAGTCTTTCCTTTTTCCTGTGCTGTTTTTTTTCTCACCCCCACACACAACCAAGGTTATGAGAAATTAGCATTAATGTACTTAGAATAACAGAGTAATAATCATAATAATATCTAGCTGTGATTGAGTATTTATTATGCGTTGGATATTCTATTTGATACTTTTTATTCATGATCTCAGGTAACACTTAATATTTCTGTGGACTTCATAGAATTACTTTTATTTTATGGGTATTAAAACAGCCTCAAAGAAATGCTAGGTATTCAGTGGTTGAACTCATGATTCACACTGTGATTTGTCTGTCGTCCCAGCCTCATGTCCCCTTTCTATGCCCTCTTGTCTCCCTAATATTTCTTCCTTTATTATCACGATTGGTTATTTCACAGTGTTTTACTTGGCAGAAAATTATGACTTGTCCATACTTTTTCACCAAGGCTCATTTTTAAAATACACAGTTCAAGATGCTGACTGAGCAGCCTGGGATTTCAATTAGAGAACTGAAAGATGGAATGGAGTTGCTGTCACTGTGCCAACATACTAGTTTCTGAACCAGGCATGAAAAGTTGTAAGGAGGATCACCTCCCAGTGCCCTCTGGCCCGCTTCTCTCACTGATGGATTGCTTCCTCGTTTACTGCAACTCCTTAGAGTGCTGGCTGAGCCCAGGAGTATGGGCAGTGCACTGCTGGTCTGGCACATGAGGTACTGTGCAGCCAGTATTTCCTGACAAGGAAGGCGAGGCATTCCCCTGGGTTTCACAGGAGTTGCTGGCCTCATTTATAGAACTAGACCCAACAATGCTCTTCCTTTGTGGTGGCTCCCAGCCATTGTCTTCCATCTTCCTGTGCCTAAGTTTAGTCGCTGCCAGCAACTTTTGCTAGGCTGCTGGCATTTTGAAATGAAATTGGATGGAGATGAGAGCAGCTTGCAGGTTCCCTCTATGGAGGCTGGCTCCTCATAGCACACATTGGCGGTAGTGTTGATGGATACTAGAAAATGCACAGTAGAAGGGCTTACTTGTTGTTCCAAGGCCTAATTGGAGATCTGGGTTGGCAATTTCCTACGGCTTGGCAAGAAACATTTCAAATGTTTGTATAGATGGTACTTGCTTCACATCATGCCAACCTGAGTTCTGACAAATGAGCTTCAGTGGGTTTTGTCTTGACAAGTTGGAAAAGTTTCCCAACGTCAGATGATAGTGTGACTTATTGAGGAGCCTTGTACTTAGCAGGTGAGGGAGGCAATTTTATTTTATCTTTTAAATATTCATTTATTTATTTATTTATGCATGCATATAAGGGTTAGGATGTAGGGCAGAGGTGTGGACAGGTGAGAGGATTCACCAGAGACAGAGTAAGGAGCAGAATGGGCGGATCTAGTGAAATACCACTGCTGAGGGGAGCAGCGGTTAAGATAGGAGAGGTTTGCTGTGCCATGTGGGTCAACAACCTGGTAGGGGATTGAACTTGTGCCGAAGTGGCTGCCATTAGCTTCATAGTGCTGAGACTTAACCCTTTGCACCACCAGGGAGGTCCTGGGGGAGGCAATTTTAAATGAAGTAGACATTTCTGTGTTCTTCATGAATATTTGCATGTGAATACCTTTGTGCCACTTTTTATTTTGTAAATGGTCAGAGAAAGATGGAGAGACTGAAGGAAACTAACATGGACTTGACCTGGCCATGGAGCCCCTGCAGATACCCTGGTGTGCTGGCTTCTGTTAGGGCTATTCCCTGTTATTTCTGCTTGGATATTATATATTTAACTTTGAATTATTTTAATGATCCTTGTGATGTGTTGTTCCTTGAAACCCCCTGCTCTTGTTTGTCATGATTTAACTTAGCCTTGCTCTCCTTGCACTATTCTACTCTGGGTTGCTTTTTATGGCTTCTCTTTCTTGGATATCCTTTAAATGTTGATATTTTAAAATGTTTTTTCTTCTCCTCATTTCTCATGTTTTCTGGTTCCCAGTGTGATCCCTGCACCAGCAGCATCAACCCAGCCTGGGAACTTGCCCAATGCTTGAGCCAAACCCCATACATGAGGTAAAAGGAAAAAAGCCTCCTACAGATTGATATCCATTCTCAAAGGAAATTCAACAAAAATAATTTCATGATATATGAGAATGTGATAAGGCATGAAGTAGTCAGACCTGCCTTCTGGATGTATACATTTTTTACTGCCCTTAGGGAATGAAGTGTCATATCAGAGGAATATCATGTCATATGAATTAGAAAGATTCCTCACAGTTGTTCTTAATCCACATATTATAAAATTAGGTAGATATCAAAGAAATATGGGGAATCATATTGTTTCTTTCCTGGCTTGTTTAGGTACAAGGAACCAAGACTCACTATAATTGCCTTAAGATTTATTTTTTCAATAGTAAGAAAACTCTTAGTATGGGAAACCTTATTTTTGCAAGGCCTCATAGGAAGTAGAACCAAAATGGTCATATTATCATTCTGTTGTGGCTTTGTCTTGATCAGTTTTCTGTCCACATTCATTCTTATTTTCTCTCTATCATCCTTCCCTTTCCCACCTGTGTTCCTAGTTCCCCCTCCTTGCCCTCCATCACACATACCTGTACTGCACACAGCTTTGTGTTCATTTATTTTTCATCCACCTTCCTCTACCTCTACTTTGTATCTCTTTGGGGTCCTCTCAACTTTAATGCATGTTTAGTCTTTCTATGAACGCTTAAACTTTGTGTAATCTATCATTTATCCCTTTTGCTCATTGTCATCCTAGCAGTTTTCTAATTCACATTTCCTATAGTCCATTGGGACAGTTAGCACCTGGCCACTAGATGGCAGGTTTGGTGATGCTGTGCATGAACAGGCCAAGCAAGTATCTGTCTCTGAAGCAGAGGACCTTTACCTTTTCTTAAATTATTCCATGTTTTGGTATTGAAACCTCAGCCCTAGCATAGCATTTCTGACAGATTAATTGAGTTCACATTAAATCTCCTTATACAGAAGTCTTATTTATCTATATTTATCTGAAAATGTAGTGTGATTACTAAAACTTCATTTTAAGTTTTATAAATAAAATCCAGTGGATTTTTGTCAATGTTATACAAGTGTACTTGTATTCAAGTATAGTGGATTGGTGAACTATGCAGAATAAAATTAACCAAGTATGAATCTGAATCAGAGATTGGCAAAGTTTTTCTGCATAGGACCAAATAGTAAATAAATTTGATTTCATTGGTCATTTTGTCTGTTGAAACTATTGACCTCTCAGTTGTAGCAATAGACAATATGTAATGGATGAATGTGACTCTGATCCACAAAATCAGGTACACTGTGATTTGCTAACCCTGTGTGCTACATCATCACCATGCAGACACTCATTGTTTTGGAATGCTTAGGCTGCAAAATTCCTGGCACCACAGCCCAGGAAAAAGAGCCTGTCTATCTTCAATTGTGTGTCTCCTCAGTAGTATTTGGACACATCTTCGGAAAGACTTCAGCAGACTCCTCGTGTATTTTATGCTCTCAAATTGTATAACACTCTCACACTTAAAACAGTAACTGGAAATAAAATGGGACCACTGTGTTGATCCAGATAAATCAGCAAGCACTCATGGGGATTAGAAATGGGGCCTGTCCACCTGCATCCTGTGGCCATGATGAAGATGGTTATTCCTTTTGAAGTGAAACCTTTGCATTATACAATGAAGATCACCACCTCTTTTCATAATAAAGTATTTTAATAAGTGTGTGTTTTAAATTATTATTCTAACACAAAAAGACTTACATGAATGAGTATAGTGACTTTGAATGAGCAGGCCTGATTTCTGTTATGAAATTTAAGGGTTTTCAGTGTCTCTTTAGGCTTCTCATTTTGATATCCAAAGATTATAAGCACAATAGGGAAAACAGCTGGCTAGTTACTTGAAGAAAATAATTCACCAAATACCCTTTTTCTTCTGTTGGAGAAGGAAGGTACTAATCACTGGGAAATAAACAAGGACTAGTTCCTTCTCATACTTGATAAAGGAAAGGGATTGAGCTGCTTATTGTTTGTCAAAGACTGTGGATTAAACTAGTTTGCTGCACTTCTTGTTGCACCCAGAAGTCTAAGTTAGCTTCTCAGTTAGACTTGGCTCCTTTTGGTTTTACTTTAGAATGGTCGACAGTCCTTTGATTATCTCAACTCTTAGGAGGTATCGGTAATTATTCTAGTGATATCTGGTTAAAAAGAGATTCCACTACTGCTTGTCTAAGACAGCTTTGTAGTCCTGGGTTACGTGGGACTGTAATACAAATCACCTTACTGTTTTCTCCCTGGCTTTTCTGCAGTGTAAAGCTATCTTCTTGCAGCTACAAAATGCCTTTCTTTAACTTGTTGAAAGATTTCAAGAAGGAGAGAGAGAGGGGTCTGTGCATTAAAAGAATCCATTAACACGGCATGTTTCCTGTCCCTGTACAGCTGAAGTCTAACCTTGGGTGACTGTACTGCTGTTAGTTTATCATGAGGGCATTTTAGAAGGCCTTCCCCATGGTCATGTCTCAGTTTACACTCTATAAAATTGAATTAGACAATGTTAATTCAATTAATGACTGTACTGAAAGTTTGTCTTAGTGTGCAGTGAAAACAGTAGGGCAGCTTCTAATAATCTATGGATTTAATGACTGCAACTTTGAAGAGTGTTAAGCTAAAGTGAAGTTCAGAATGGCTTGTTAACTGGGTTTATTAGCTGTTGACCTTCCCTTTCAGCATAATAGTGGCAGTCAGACCGAAGAGAGCACTAACATCCTGATTAGCATTTATCTAAAGATAGGCTGCTGCCTGTTCCACAGTAAATTAGTTCAATCAGCCATAAAGAGCTTGAGAAACATTTTCTGCTTTATAAAAAGAAATAGATGTTAGAACAGTTCATCTGGCATAGCATAGTGAAGATGGATTGAACCCCTGAACATGCTCATTTGAGGAAGGCGCTTTGAGGATATTGAGTAATTGAACAGATTTTCCCACAAGATTGATCAGGGGCCCTGGATTCCCTGCACAGGAGTGATGCCCTAATTTTTGCCTTCTAATAAGAGCACCACATCTGCTCCTGTTTCTGTGTATTCATTCAGAGAAACTGAAAAGCTATTTCTTTAGCACCTACTATGTACCATTTATCACTTAGAAAATATACAGGATCTGCAACTGGCAGTCTGTGATTTGCTTGAGGAAAGTTAACTAAAAATTAAAACCTATTACTGCCAAACTGAGATAAATGAAGAGATGAAAGTGCATAATGACAGCTTTTACTTATATAGAGATTATCTTACAAAGTGAAGCATATTTTTTCCAAAGAAACAACTTAGTATTTAGGGAAAATACCTTCGTTCGAGGTCTTGGTATCAACTTAGTTCTACTCAGAGTTGATCATAAAAGCAAAGAGGAAAAAATTATAAACCTTTCTACTCATTTAAAATCTTAAATTATGACCCAAGCCCTTAAAAAAAAGGCATAAATGTGCTGTACAATTGATTTTTATGAGGTACCCCAATGTACAATAAAGTATATGTAGAGCACATAAAATCCTAACTCTGCTGTATCATAAATTTGACCTCACTGAAATGAATAGGCTCACTATATAGCAAACACTAATGAAACATTTAATTAACAGTCCCTCCATTTGTCTTTAGAATTTAGAAGGACTTACTGGGGACTCTTGGTGGCTGGGGTTTTCACTAAACAAAAAGATAAAAACCTGTCCATTAAAACTAGTATCTTTTTCTCGCAGTAAACATTTCAGTAGAAACACTTAGCAGTTTAATTTGATTGATGAGATGGAGTCTGAATTTTGTATCAAATCTGTGATCTTCCTCTAAAAAGAAAAGCTATTTTCATAGTTAAATGTGTGTGGCCTTTTTAAGGCTTCCTATTGACCCTTTAACCCACTGTGTACATATAGGTCATGTCTTTTTTTGCAGATCCTCAGACTAGAGTCATAGGGTATTTTGTGAAGGGCAGTGTGGAGTGATGTCGTGGATGAGCTATAGATCCTTCAAAGGACTACATTAGGGACTCCTCCTCCCCACTAGCCTTTCCCTACAATTGCTCTGTTAGTTTACTGTATTGCTCAGTCACTCCTACAGATTCCCGTGGAACATGTAGTTGAATGAGCAGATTAATACAGTTTATGTTTAAAAAAAAAAAAGGTGAAACATTTTGCTAGGTAAAAGGAACCAGTCACATAATCACACATGCTGCATGATTCCATTTACATGAGATGTCCATTTGCATAAAATTAGAAAAGCTATTTTGTGATACCAGCTCTGTCTCATCCTCCTTTTCACTATATAATTAACTTCTTTTTTTAAATTTGTCCTTGTGTAGAAGTATTGGGCTGTAGGCCAGAGGTGCAGGGGGTGACAGAGTGGGGAGCAGAACAGGTGAATTTACTGAAATACACTGCTGAGGGGAACAAGGGGCAAGAGACAGGAGAAGTCTGCTGTACAGTGTGTGGGTTAGTTCCCTGGTTGGGGATTGAACTCAGGCTTTAGCAGTAATAGTGCTGAGACTTAACCCCTAGGCCCCTTCATCCTAGGGAGCACCTGAATAGTTACCACTTTAGTGCATCTTTTTTCCTCTCTTCTTTGTAATTAATAGGCATATAACAAATAAATGTGGGATGGAGGATGAAGGAAAGAACTGTAAAGGGATATTAGACTTGTGACTTTCTACTTTTACCGAATTTTGTAAAGGTTATGCAAACTATAAAAATGGTTACTGTGGGACCTCCCTGATGGTGCATGGAGTTAAGCATGCACTATGAAGCATCCACAGCCACTGCAGCACGAGTTCGATTCCCGGCCGGAAAGTGACCCACATGGTACAGCAGACCTTTCCTGCCTCGCCCACTGCTCCCCTTAGCACTGTGTTTCAGTTGATCTGCGTGTTCTGTTCCCCACTCTCTGTAAAATCCTCTCACTCCCGCACCTCTGGCCTGTACCCCAGCTCTTAAATAAATAAATAAAATCTTAAAATAGCCACACAACATAATAAGAGATAAAATATTACAGAACAGTAGAGACTACTACGAGAGGGGAAGCAGGGGCACATGACCCAGGTTAAGTGGCTTTTCTAAGAGTTAGAGGGCCTGGCCAGGGGTAGGCCCAAAACAAGAAGGCACTGAGTCGCTTTCAGGTGATACAGGGTAACTTGGGGAGACTTGGGTAAAGTGAAACTGGAAAGATGTGTTAAACTTGGACAAAGTTAGAACTTACACATTTCATTTTAAATGTACCATCAAGCCAGTGGGAACTTTTAAGTGATGGCAAAATGGGAATCTTAATTTAATGTAATTGGGATAATTAAAAACTGCTTAAATTAAAAAAAATCTTTACACAGAATAATATACAATGCCTACAGTAAATATAATTTTAGATTGGGCAAAAGCTAAAATTTTGTATATTAATATATACTTGTAACAGAGGAGTATTTCCTATAATTAGCTACCTCATTCTTTTCCTTTTTCATAGCCCCACTCTAATTCCAGCCACCTTTTCTCTCTGCTATGATCACCTTCTCACCAGTCCTTGATCCTTGAAATGCTGTGAAGACAACAGTAATAGGTATTGGTAAACCCTCAAATAGGAGAAGTACCTTTTGCCTTTGGGTCTGTGACTCTAGTGAGCTAGAAGATGAGTCAGAACAGAGGCTGCCACAATATTTAGCATGGCTCTTCTGGGAGAATTCCAAACCCAGTCATCAAATCTGTTGTCACTGGTACAGCACAGAACACTCATGAATTCTTATGTTGTTCACTTAAATGCTCTTACCCATTGTGTTCATTCTAGGTAACACTTGACCTTTGGTGGGGATGCAGAGGGTCTAAGGATATCAATCAGACAGGTTCTTTCCTTGTAAAACCTTAATCAAACTGGGAAACAAGCCATTAGTCTTTGAAAGTTCACTTTGGTTATATTCCTGGTAAATACTTAACAGGTTTTTCTTAAAATATTTAGAAGTAGTGGCCTCCCTGGTGGTACCGGGGATTGAATGCCACAGTGTGTGGCTTCCACAGCCACTGCAGTGTGACTTCGATCCCTGACCAGGGAGGTGACCTACATGGTGCAGTTGACCTCTCCTGCCTAGCCCACTGCTCACCTCAGCATTGTATTTCAGTTGATCTTCTTGTTCTGCTCTCCACTCTGTCTCTGGTGAATCCTGTCATCCCCTGCCCCATGCCTTTGGCCTGTACCCCAGCTCTTGTATGTATAAATAAATAAAGTCTTCAAAAAATATTTAAAAGCATTTTAAGTGAGCACATTTTAAATACCACAATTAGAATAAAGTATTGTTTTTCAAAGTCTGTGAACTTTTATTGTTGTCCCCTGACTATCATTTGCCTGTCATTTTATTAATTTGGTAAAATTGATTTGGTAGAAATATTGTGCTTATTTATGCATTTGAGATCAGACAATATAGTCTGTATCTAGGCTTTTTGACCTTAACCAGAGATGATAAATGAAGTTTGACAAGAAGTCTAGGTTATGCCCTGGCTTTAGGGCCTGAGAACCCTTACTCTGGCAGGATGGCATAAGCAGTTAAAACTGGGGAGGTAACATGAGCACCTTGCAGTCTTAAAAAACAGATGATGTGCTCTACTTGTAAGTTTCTGTGCCACTATTCTTTCTGCATATAAACTAAGCTGAGCATTCTTAAGGAAGTGGACAATTGGACCCACCCATGGGTAATCCCTTTCCCTATCCCTAGTAGAGATTACACCAATGGGTATGAAAAAAATATAGACTGCTAGAGATGAAGCAAAGACAGTCCCTGTGAAGATAGGGTAGTCTCCTTTGTACCATGGTCTCAAATCTACCTGCAAAGTGAGTACATCGTTGATTTTGCCCTTAAATCTGGCAAGAGCATCTTCCAGAATTTCTGCATCTCCATTCCTGCAGATGTTAGCAAACTGCCATTGATGCCTGCCTTCTCTTGTACCTAATTTTCCTTCATGAATTGTCTACTAAAAACTCACTACTATTCTTCAGGTATGAATGCAAATATCTGGAAAGGTATTTTTATGTAATGCCTACCAACACTGACATTGAATTAGACCATGTGGTTCTGAATCCTGCTCTGTCACTTCTTTACCATGTCTGTTTTTTAATCTATAAAATGGAAATAATAGTGTTGGTTCTTGGTATTCTTGGAAGATTATATAATTATTGATATAAAATATTTATAAAAATAAAATTATTGATATAAAACCAGCAGATATTAAAGATCTAATTAACATTAGCTACTAAACATCTACAGGATAAAACTTTCTCTTTGAAGAACTTACTCTGTAAGCATCTTCACATATTTTCCGTGCTTTCTATCTTGATTTCACTTGAATGAAAGTCAATTTGAAGACTAATCAGAGATGAAATGAAAAAAGTAGAACTGAGATGGTTGATAATGTGTGTCTTCTTTAGAAAAGATGTATCCTGAACGATGTCATTTGATCTAATTGATTCTGACAGGTGAAGTGGACTGGATTGTGGTGTGGGAAGAATGGAGGCAGTGTTTCTAAACAAGGAGTCTTTTGCAGCCATCCAGGTAGTTACCTGTGATCTAGCCTGAAACCTGGGCACTAAGTGTGACCATTTATTTAGCTGCATCTCTTTAGGGAATCTGTTCAGCATATTCATTGTTTACAAATAATGGAGTTGACTAGAGTATATTTTATTTTCTGATAACTTTTTTTGCTTCTAATAAGAGAACAGTAAACCTTTTGAAGTTTTACTCCCCACACAATTTTACAAATTGAACCTCCTGAGTCAGGCATCATTGGTCATGTACAGAGAAATTGTGACCCATGACTTAATGTTTTACATCCTCTCTTACCAGATACAGTGACCCAATTATGCAAATTAGTCAGACTTATTTTTAGGTGTTTCTTTCATTATACTTATTAAATGTTGAAGAAAATCACATCTCATTTTTGTGGGAAAGTTGCATAGACACATGTTTATAATAATTCTGCCACCACTTGTTTATCTGTGGTTTTGGTTTAGGAGTCCACATGATATCAAGCTAAAACTATACACTTTGCTCTAATATAGACCCAATTTAAGCTCTACTTCTCAACAGTTATATTTCCTTGGGAAGGTTATATAAGTTGTCTGAGTCTCATATTCCTTATTTGTAATGTGAAGTTATGACCTACATATTTTATAAAATTATTATGAAGTTACTAATAATATATGTGAAGCCACCCATACACCTGTCACTCTCCATCAGTCTTACTTTTGGTCATCATGAGGTCACATTTATTTAACTTAGTTGGGATGAGGTCTATTTACAAAGGGAGTACATATTTCAAAAGAAAATACTGAATTTTTTTAATACACTGTAGTGAAAACACTTCATATTAAGAGCTTCTGATCATACTTCAGTTTTAATGATTGATTTTTTTATAGTGAAGTTTTTTGAAGAGATTTCCCCACCTAGTTCTTATATAGTTCCTATAGCTTAAAAATCTTCAGATCAATTCATTGGACATTGTATGTATGTGGTATATCAAGGAGGGTTGATTTTTTTGAGATACTCATTTGACTAATTCAGCATAAAAACAGTAATTTTCATTTAGTGCATGCTAAGTGCTAAATCTAGTCTTGTTGGACACAGAAAAACAAATATCTGGAAATCATTCCTTTTCTCAAAAAAATCATTGTGAAATATATTTGATTTTTTTTTTTGAGGGGGGCAGGGAGTCATGACAGTTTGTAGAATAACAAAGAGCCAAAGTAACTTTCCTGTTTCCTCTCAAACTTAGGATAGAATCTATTTGAAAAAAATAATTTGGTGGTGGTGGTAGGAGTTAGCCATTGGAGTGTGTTTTTCCATTTTCTTACTATTACCTTTTTGAGGGCCTTTCATAATCTTTACCATTAAAATTATAAAATTGGAGAAAAATACATATCTAAAACAAGAATTGAGAATAATTTTTCTTAAAGATTGGTATCCCAACCATGACCTTTTAAGAAGTTTCTTATTAAAATTAGATGTGAGAAAGAAATAAATGTGTGTTAGAAACACCTTTGAGTTTTGTATCTTTGGAGCAGGTGGAGTAAAATGTGTATTTAAGGATCAACCATGTTGCAAAGGGAGCATGATTTAGAAGGATATTTCAGTGGACTCTTAGGGCATCCTGACCTGGCAGTGAGCTGGGTTCTAACTCCCCTGCCGTCATGGAGTTTTGTGACCATGATACCATTCAAGAACCTCTCTGGCTAAATTCTGTAGAGGAAGCCATAGGACAGCAATATGATATGCTGTTGTATATGTTTGCCTTGTTAGAGCTAGCTGGAGTTGGTGGGGCGGGCATTTTGCAATGGAGATTTAAGGACCTAAATCAGACGGGTGCCATTTCTGTCCCCTGCAGTAACTGTTTTCACAGCTGCTGATTGTTTCTGGAAGTAGAGGTATACAAGAAATGATGATCTCCATGACTTTTTCCACCTCTGCAGTTATTTCATTCTGTAGGTATTTATAATAATTTACTTTGACCATTGTTTACAAAGCAGGTTTTTTTTTTTTAAATTAAGGCTTCTGTTGTTTTAAGAAAGTGAGTCATGTTTACGTATAGAGAGATTATTGAGAAGGTGGGATATTTCTTACTCCTTTCTTCTCAAGCTTTACAAAGAATGAAATAATATGAATTAGCTTCCTCTAGTGATAAAACTGCAACAATTTTCAGGGGAAAGAAAAACAGGTTAGTAGCACCATCTACAGGCTACTGAAGAGGAAAACTTTCTATGTGCTACTAAATGCAAAGGATTTATAGAACAGGGGATTAAAAAAAGGCTCATGCTTCCTATTTGAAATGTATTATAATTTACTAATTTCAATATTTGTTTTCTTTTTCACCACCCATGCATCTATTTCTCACTACTTCCCTAAGTGTTTTAAACTAGAGAATGTTTGTATGATTAGCTATGCATTTTATTGAGATACCTGTTTCATTCCTATGCTTACATTTTTACCCCCTCTCTCTTCAATAATGATAAGGGTAAAGCTCTGAAATTCATACGGATTCCATCAGAAAGTTCATTCATAAAGTTCAAATCATAACACCTTAGGCATAAAACCTATCAGTCAGGGACATTTATTTTAGCTTTTCCATATACTCAAAGGATATATTGCGTCATTTACTTCCATTCAGAGAGGAGTGATTACAGGTGTTTTGGGTTGTTTGTATGCATTTAAGTATTTGTTTTTTACTTTTAGATGAAGATAATGTGTTACTTTTTGTTTGTTTGTTTCAAAGTGGTCTCTTCAATTTTGTGTCCCTAAGTTTCTAAGATAGAAACAGTTTGGGGACAATAACAGAATCTGTAAAAGTAGTCTTTTAAATACTGTTATATTAGAGGTAGGCCACCCCCTTCACAAACTACAGCATGTTGATTTTAGTTGTGTTCCCCCCAAGACACATTGGTAAACTGGCGTCTCTGTTTTTGGCAACCTCAAGAATTTTATTGAATTCTTTGAATGACTGTGTTATAAAGGATTCCTGGTATTAACAGTTGAAATTTTCTGTTAGAAATGGCCTATTAAATTTTAGCTTAATAATTGGCACTCTTTTAAATTGTTGGTGAAATTGTTATTTCATTATAGTGTGTTTGTTTTTGGCAAGTGGTTAGGAGGTTCTCAATAAACTTTAAAGATTGCAAGAAGCCACTAAACTCAGAACACAAAAAAGAGTGAGCATAAATTACAATGATTAGAAGAATATTCCTTGAACAATAGTATATCTTGTAGGGAAAAGAGGAATAGAGAAAAAGATGCCTATTGAATAGAATGTGTGTTAAACTAAAGAGAGATTCAAAGGATAGAAAAATTGATAAGATTTTTAAGGTACCAGTTGAAACAGATGAGGCAAATCCTATCAAAGCTGGCATCAGTAGTGATAACATTTTTTAAGTGTATATGGCTCAGTTGCTGATGGTTTAGCTGATAGAAAACTTAGTAATGTTTCCATTTAAAAAAAAAAAACCTCATTATTTTAAAAGTGTAAAAAAAGCGCCTAAGGCACAGGGGCCATCCTTTGAAAAAAGTAAACCACTTATTCTAATGCAAGTAGAGATCTAAAATGAAATGTTACCTTAAAGTTCTAGCTAATATTTTCCATGTTTTTCTCGCACCAGATGGCACTGTTTAGTTCTGTTTCACAGTCTTGTTCTGGAAGTTTCTTTGGGAGAATCCGTTTTAGTCCAGGCTCACCAGTGACATCTCTGTATTATGCGTGCAGTCTTTACGAATATTTGTAAGAGGCCATTGGCTGAAGCTGTTTCTTGGAGGTTTTGTGGTCCTTCACTTGAACCTTCACTGTGAGGGGACCCTAGTAAGCCAAGTAATAGAAACCTGAATGTTTTTTACAGAATTCAGTGAATGTGTTGTTTGGAGACAGGTTGCAGCAGTGTGATTTTTGGCAGTTCCACAGGCCAGAAAATTACCTGACACATTTGGGGATTATTTCATATGTAAAAATGAATCTGTAATCATATGGACACACTTTTTTTTTAATTTTTCAAAGCTTAAAATTCTTCATGAGAGTCTGTTGAACATTAGATTCATCAAATTAAGTTAATTTTTAGGAAATTTAAAGAACTTCTGGCTTGTCTTTATATTCCCAAGGCTGAATTAGAAATTATCTTAAGACTTCTGATGTCATTTTGTATGAATGAGGCAGGTTCATAGCCAGGACTAACTCTTTGCTGCTGATAAAAATAAAACATCTCCTTTGAAAGGCAGAATTAGCCTTATCTAAGAAAAATGCCAGGATCATACATTGTAAGCCTTATCTCTGTGTGAAGCTTGCTTGTTTTCTTCCTTTCCTTCCCCTTCCTCTTCTCTTTCCTGCAGAATATTGAGCATAATTATGGTACACGTTTCATGAGGACTCCTTCTCCATTTACCACTGTCTTGTGTAAAGAGCGATGTGTAGGAAAGCAGTAATAAATGAATACTGATAAGGTACTTCATTGAAGCAGCTATCTGGAAAGCTAAGGGAACTGTAGCATTAAGAAGGTACATACACTTTCCTGGACAGTGTCATGGACTGAAGTTTTGTCTTTTGTGGGAGTAGTAGTGGGGTACTAGAAAAGAATTTGGAAAAAGAATCATCTATTTGTTTACTAATTCTGTGACTGGACTTGTTGGAGCCTGCTTACCAAACAGAACCTGGCCCAGATATCCTTGGGGCTTTCATACAGTTTGGTCTGCACTTAAAGAGCTGATTTCATTTTAATACTTCATTCTTCCTGTGTGAAGTTGTGTGATCTGCCTGTTGTATTGGCAGTTAGGCAAATTCTGTCTCCTTGTATTATTTGCAAATTTTGAAGCACCTTTAGAATCTACCATTTTTTGACTACTTCTGACTTACTACTAACAGCTCTCCCCCTTGGGCTTTATTGCTCTTGATGTTGCTCTGGATTGGAGCTTAGCTGTGGAGGTGGAGAGTTGTCTTTGTAGACTGGGTCGGTGAATCCACAAGTGAGATATTATTTCCTATCTTTAAAAAGAGAAGAAATCATCTGTCATGTTTTTCACTGCCCCTGCCCTTCATGCCTACGTGTGTGCACTCCCTGCCCCAACGTGTACAGCCACACCATTGACAGGCAAAAATAACAGCTACAGCAAACCTCTCTCCTCTTGCTGCTGAAAAAGTGGGGGATTTGCTGTTTTCCAGGCATAGGTCCTTTGTGGAAGCAAACACAAGACAGGCCACTTCTATAAATCAAGCCCTGGATTTTATTAGAGTGTTTATGTAACCTCAGTTTATGTGCTATAATTCTTTGCTGTGTAACCTAGAGTAATACCCAAAAAGGATGTTTGTTCTTTTTCCTTGTAAATTTTCTAGCACAGGCTTTTGTTTTGACATTTTTCCTCTCTCTCCACTCTTTCCCTTTTTTTAGGAGGGTGAAATTGTCTCTAACAGTTGATCGCTTTTTACTGAGTAAATTGAATAAACCAGCAGAGTTTAGATTCTGTTTTTACTAGATGTTATCTCTACTCTGAAGTGGGGTTGGGAGGACCCTTTTGCTTAAGATAATTTTTACATTTTCAGGATTATAGGGTGGTAAGGATAATATTTACTTAATTGTCTAGTAAATGAAAAATAAGTGGTAAAATAAAACTTCTGCTGTCTATCCATAGGAACCCCCTAACCTCCAGTCCTCTTCCTCAGTCTAATGTTGAGAGAGAAAATCAGAGTAGGAATTTATGAAGCTAGCTTTTAATTGAACAAAATGTCAGAATAGGATAAAATGATTCAGTGATACTTATTTTGTGTTCATAGAGATATCCACTGTATACATATTCCATTACATAAGAAATGTCCTTTGGAAATGAAGTTACTCATGCTTTTTCAAGAAGTAGCTACATAGTTTTATTTGCAAGTTCTTTATGATACCTCTGTTTGATCCGACAGAGCAATTAGGTATTGAGACTGGATCTAAGGAAAATGTTATTGAACCCACTCTATTGGAAACATTAGAATTAATTACTGTCTAGTAATATATTTCAGTTAGTAATTAATATTTTATCTTTGCAGCTTAAGACTATTGCATGTATACATTTTTTCCCTTGTTTATCTATCAATCATAGTGAAAAGTTTATGAAGGAAATGATTGAACAGAGGTAACTTTTTGCAAACTTGGATATATACTGTAGAACTGTGCTGTTCAGTATTGTAACCCCACATAGCTGTTGAGCATGTGAAATATGATCATCTTAGTTGAGATGTCTTGGATTTGGGGGTTTTAGTGTGAAAAAAAGATTACAAGTTATCTTTAGTATAGATTACCTGTTAAAATTTTGTGTACATTGGGTTAAATAAAACACGTCATTAAAATGAATTTTGCATTTTTCTTTTTGCATTTTTAAATGTGGCTATTGAAAAACAAAATCAGAAATATGAATCCCACATGTGACTCATTATTATTCTTGGTCAGTACTGTTTCAAAGCTGTATTGTCCAATGGGAAATGATAGACCAGGATATTCAATAAAACCTTTGAAATTTACATTTTGAAGAATTTGCTCTGCCTCATGATAGTACATTAATAATTAAAGTTGGTGATAAGAATGAAATTGGGTAGAATTTTCATATGATGGCTGGAGATATCTAAGATACACTGATGAGAATGTGCTGTAGTGAATTCTTTATCTTTCAGATCTTCATCACAGTATCTTGACAAAAAGATTTCCTCTACTAGGGTATAAAGGTTAAGAGGGTGGACTCTATGTTGGAGTTCCAGGTTGGCTACATAGAGTCTGTGTGATTTGAAGCAAGTTATATAGCCTTCATATGTCTCAGTTTCCCCATTTATAAAATGAGCATAGTATAGGTCCTACCTTAAAATGTAATGTATATTAAAAAAGATGGTGGAATTTGTGCATATCATATATAAGAACTATATATGGTAACTGTTATAGTAATATCATCTTATCATTAAAGAATGTATAGCTTTGCTAGATTATTCACCTTAAGCCCTGTTATGCAAATGGAAGCTGTTGGCTTTTTGCAATCAGTCCAATATATTAATATATTTTAAAAAAATATCCACAGGGAATTAAATTAAAAAATGGGACAGTAAATGAACAAAAGGGGAGTTCATTGTTGGGACATATAATACTCTATAAGCTGAAACTTGTAATTGATATAAATGTATTTCCCTTATTGATATAAATTCCCTTATTGATATAAATATAGTAGTATGTATGTATCTTTGTGTCTTACTTCCTTGTCACAAAGTATATTTATTGGTCAGCAGTTTTAATGCCTTGGATGTTATCTTCATATTTATTATTTTCTAATAAAGAGACAAGCTCATGATTTTGTATTAGAGAATAACTGTACTATATTACCCTAGAAGTATTTGAATTTTACAATAGTATGTATTTGTGCATACAAAAACCAGATTTAGTAAGTTGTACCAA
This sequence comes from Galemys pyrenaicus, assembly GCA_019455555.1. Lineage (NCBI taxonomy): Eukaryota > Metazoa > Chordata > Mammalia > Eulipotyphla > Talpidae > Galemys > Galemys pyrenaicus. The sequence continues at coordinate 4,290,810 of JAGFMF010011925.1, forward strand.
TGCATTCTTCAGTAGGGCTAAATAACCTGAGAAGTCAGGTGGTTTCATTTTGCTGGTTAGAATTTGTGATGTGATTATGACCCTAAACAGAACTCTAAAATAAGTCTCTTATACCAGTGGGCAGTTTGTAGGTGAACTGTGTTGCTGGTAATTTTTCAGGGTAAAATTTATGTCTGTAATGGAAATGTATATATGAGATTTACCTGTAGAAGAATCTTTATAGGATAGAGAATATTACTTAAGAAATTTATCATGAAATATTTTACACAGGCCGGTTTTACCCTGATATCATATATAAAAGAGCTTATATTGTCAATTTTATATGGCATATGAAGTAATCTTGAACTCATCTTTTTCCTTGACTTTTTAAAAACCAATCATTTAGTTAAACAAATTTGTTGAATACCTACAACATTCTATGTAGAGTACTAAAAAACATCCCTCAAAGAGCTCACAGGGGAAACATACTTGGGACAGATATTTTAATACAATTTGGTGCTATTACAGTGAGAGTTGTTTACTTGTAACAGTTTATTTATTAGCACCTTGCTTTTCTTTAATAATGTAAGATGGCTTTAACATAGCTCTGAACCAAGTGTTAGTACATTAAGAAACTCCTTTATATAAACTATAAGTGTACAGGTACACCTTGGAGAAATTGTAGTTTTAGTACACCACAATGTAACAAATATTGCAATAAAGTGAGTTACTTTATATATTTGAATTATGAATGTTTCTAATTATGAAAGTCTCCCAGTGCATATAAAAGTTATGTACTTGCTTAATTTAGTCTACTAAGTATGCAGTTACATCATGTCTAATAAAACGATGTACTGTATACCTTAATTACACAATACTTTATTACTAAAAATCTCTACTCATCATCTGAACCTTCAGTGAGTTCTAATCTTTTTGATGGTGGGCTTATCTCCAAGTTGATGACTGATGACTGATTAAAGGTGATGGTGGTTAAAGGTTGGGGTGACTGTGGCATTTTCTTAAAATAAGACAACAGTGAATTTGCCATAGAGATTGTCTTCCTTTCATGAAAAATTTCTCTGTAGCTGTTGATGCAGCTTAATAGCATTTTACTCACTGTAGAAGTTTTATAATACAGAAGTCAATCCTCTTAGCCCCTACCACTCTTTTATTTCTTGAGTCTGTAGTATTCTGAATCGTCAGTTGTCATTTCAAAAGTAATTTCGCTAGGACTAGATTTGTCAAGAAACCATTTTCTTAGCTCATGCATAAGAAGCAACTCCTCATCCATTCTAGATTTATGCAATTGCAGCAACTTGTTCACATCTTCAGGGGCCACTTGAATTCTAGTTCCCTTGCTATTCTACAGTATCTGCAGTACTTTCTCCATTGAAATGTTGAAGCCCTCATAGTCATCCATGAGGGTTGGAGACTACTACTTCCAAATTCCTGTTAATATGGGTGTTTTGCTTCCCCATGACTCATAGTGTTCTTACTGTCACCTAGAATGGTAAATCATTTCCATAAGATTTTCTTTTTTTTTTTTTCTTATTAGTTATATTTGACATCATTTGTAGTCCCCAGGAAGTACCCACCACCATTTCACCCGTGCACCATCACCTCAGTCCCTTGTGCACCCTCTGGCATCTTCCCTGTCTTTGCCCTACCCCCTTCCCCTACCCCCACCCCCCATGGTCCCTTTGGTTTATCCCGGCTTTTTGGTCTTATTAAGTTTTTGTTGTTGTTGTTGTTTACTTTTGGTTATAATTGCCCAATTCCTTG
>JAGFMF010011925.1:4306539-4317182 GCA_019455555.1 Galemys pyrenaicus
GTGCCTCCTCCAGGTCTCCTTGCTGTTCTCCATCTTCCTTTCTTCTCTTCTCTCTTCTCTGCAGAAATCCTCTTATCCTCAGCTCCACCCACTTAGGGCAGAACTAAGATTTTGGGAACTTCCCCTTTTCCTGGGACCACCCTGTTACAATATGAGCATGCCTATCATAATACATAAAAGGACACTTAGAAAAAACATTTAGTCATGGGAATAAAACTAAGGAAACACGTGTTCCATTGGAATGACTTGTATTAGTGGCAGAACCTCCTATATTTTGGAATAATTCCCAGCTGAAATATTTTGCTGAAATTCAGGCATTAATGAAACTAATGTAAGTCATTCAGTACAGTACACTTCTGGTTTTTTTGACCTTGTGATTTCAGAGGAATATTCTATAAGCCCAGTAATGCAGCCAAGCTGGACATTCACTTATTGTCTGACTGAACCAGCTGTGTGTAGGGGCCAGTTTGACTTTGTCCCATAAACTTCGCCATATCTGTAGTTTTAGCAAACAATCCGCAGCCTAATTCTATTAGTAGAGTAGCATTGAGATCTCATTAAAAAAAAAAAATAGTAACTTTATTCTGAGGTAAATTCCCCTGGAAAGTATTAAAAGAAAAGTAGGTTTCTTTGTACCCCCTTCCCCCCAATAGCATTATTCAAACTCCAGGAGGCATTTTCAGTCAATCTCTATGATGATTGGAATGAAGTTTTTAAAATTCTTAGAATCCTATACAGACTTTTGAAACAAAAGAGAAAGAAATGTTTGTAGTTGTTCTTCAGGAAGAAACATGCTGCCTGCTGGTTTTCTCTTTTTTAATTAATCACAACCCAATGTCTTATTTCTTACTTATCTTCATCTTTCTTCATAGCTTAGTCAGTACATGGCAAGTTCTGTTATGGTGGGGAAAGTGTAAGAGATGTGTTTGAATAAATTTAAAAAAAAAGGTGAAATAGATACCACTTTCTGTATAAAAGTTTGTGTTTGTGTGTATAGATTTTTTTAAAAATTAGGTACACAGCAAAATTGAGTTAAAACTACAAAGAGTTCTTGTATAACCCATGCCCCAAAACTACCTCTAATCCTACGTGCATCAGCCTCAGAGTTCTACATCTGTTACCATCAGTGATCCTACAATGGCACTTTATCATCACTCAGAGCCAGTAGTTTACATTAGGGTTCATTTCATATTGTACAGTCTGTGGGTTTTGAAGCATGTTTAATAACATGTATCTACCATTTTAATTATTCTGAAATTTCATGCAGAATAGTTTCACTTCCCTGTAAGTACTCTCTGTTCTGCATGTGCATGTCTCTTTTCCTCCCAACCCTTGGCAAAACTTGATCTGTCTGTTGTCTCCAATATTGGCTCTTTCCAGAACATCATATAGTTGACAATATGGTGTGTGTTGTTTTAGATTGGATTCTTTTACTAAGTAGTATGCATTTACGTTTCCTCCACATTTTTCCTCCATATTTTTCATGGCTTAATAGATTATACAACATTGTCTGAATTGACCATAGTCTTATTATCCATTCACCTACTCAGTGACATTCTGTTGTGAAGGGAACAGTAGTTCCCATTGTCTGAGTGCATGGTCAATCTAGGGACACAGTACATGATGCATTTTGGGGCACTTTTGATGTTGGGCTAAAGAAGATGGACATCCTTAATGAGGTCATGGAGACGTGGATTTTTGAGGTAGAACGTGAAGATGAGTTACTTATTTAAATCGCTAATTGAGCCTTCATTTGACCTTGCTTAGTTCAGGATAGTTGACTTAAAGACAGTAAAATGACAGTTGTTAAGCAATAATTTATCATTATAATTGTTCACTATTTTAGATAATCTTCCCTGCATTTGGTCCGAGTGAATGAGATTTTAGTAAAATAGGAAAAGAGCGGTATTCTAGTTCAGTATCTTTTCTTCTGATACTCAAGGTTATTTCCTTCATAAAAGTCCTCAGAATATAAAGCTATACTTTTTTGACATTTATCTCCCACAGGTGATATCACATTGAACTAGGGGTTAAATAAAAAAACCGGCTTTTGTATAATCACCATTTGCTGTGCTTTATCTTTTTTATTTGCACAAACAGCTTTAAATTACAGTTAGTCATAAAAAGTTAGAACATAAGAGCAACTGAGTGAAAAGGAAACTGTACTTCTGAAAATGGAGAGATTTTTAAAATAGAGGAGAAAGCAAACGTAGTAAAAGTGTTTCACTTGGAATTAGTTAGAAAATCAATTTTTCAGACACTATCTCAGAAACTCTGTGAGTGGGACCCAGGGATCTATTGTAAGTAAAAGAGAACCACTGATATAAAGGTGTTGGGGACTAGGTTTAGACTTTTGCTGCAAAAGGAGACAAATTGTACTAAAAGGTAATTTATTGACCACTTTATCATACAAATTTTACAAACATAACTCTTTCAGTCTTCATCTCAAGCTTAGGAAGTTATACTATCTTGTTTTATAGATGAGAAAATATACTAGTTTAAGGTGTGGTTTAGCAAAGCTTCAGTGAGGACTACTCTGACTCTAAACTTTGGCCTCAGTGAACTTCCTTAGACCATGAATGCATCTCCTAGAAGGTTGGAGAGGGGCTCAAGCAACACCCTGCCCATCTCCCTCCCCCCCACCCCTTCCCTTTTGTACCCTTTGCTGTTTTACCCAGCCTCCTGACTAAAGCAGTTGTTCACCCTTGCAGCATCCAGGGGGGAGGCCATGTGGTCTAGTGAAGAGAACAGAGCATTGGTAAGGACTAGGTGCTTCTGTTTTTCTTACTTTGGATAACAAATTGTGACTCCAGTTCTGTTCTTTTGCATCTTGATGCCTACTTCAGTCTTTTTAACATGAAGAGATAAATGAATCTATATGAATCTATAGGGTCTTTTTAAAATTTTATTTGGATCTAACAATTAGATGGTCAAACCAAGTGATCTCTTATGGACCCATTCTGGCTTAGTATTGAGAGCAATTTTAATATCAGAAATACTAGATTCTTGGTTACATATGAAATGGAAACAATAATTTCTGGTAATAACATTGACATCAAATCATAGATAAAAACATGACCAGTGCTTGACATACATGGAAAGTTCTTATTAAATGGTAGTTCCTCAATTCCAAGAGCAAAACTACTTCATTTCTCTCATTTCTGATTTTGGCATTTTTTTTTTTACTATGAATTTAAATAGGTTAGTATTTTAATTTTCTTAGGAAGGGAGAAAGAGGGTATTAGATTCATATTGAAATATTAAGTTAATTAAAAGCATCCTATTAAGATTTCAAGACAGAGATAAAGAATGTAGAAATGTGACCCAATAAATAAACCAAATAGGTCATTATGTTGCCTTAAAAAGTGTTTTCCCCTTCCAATCAGTATTTTTTATAATAATTGTAGTAGGAACTATATTACTATAATATAAATAATAAAATATATGTAAGGTAATAACCTGCTAAGTACTGTACAGGCATAGAATACTTAATATCTTTAATATCATGGTTTGACCAAAGAACTTCTTAATGGATTAGCTATTTATTTTATGAACTTAACTTGGAACCCACTGTGGATAGAATTCAAGATCATTTCTTTCTTAATTTCTCTTGCAGACTTTTCTATTGAGAAACTGTCTTTACTTTTCACTTCAAACATTTTTATTCTTTCTTAAAAATTCAATAACTATAGTTGCTTTTACATAAATAGGACACATTAATCGTAGGATACTTTTTTTCAAGTTCAGTTTCATATTCTAAGCTGATTTGATCATTCTATAGTTATATTTATTTTTACTCATTATGATACTTCTAAATTATTGCCTATACCTCTCATAAAAGTCTCTAAACTCAAACCTGCCCAGTGACGCCGTGGGTTAAACAACACACTATGAAGCAAACTGTAACCACTGCAGCATGAGTTCGATCCCTGCCACCAGCCAGGGAGGTGATCCATATGGCACAGCAGACCTCTCCTGCCTCACCTGCTGCTCCCCTCAGCAGTGTATTTCAGTCATATCTGCCTGTTCTGTTCCCCACTCTGTTTCTGGTGTATCTTCTCACCCCTGCACTTCTGGCCTGTACCCCAGTTCTTTTATAAATAGAAAAATAAATCTTTTAAAAAAAAGTCTTTAATCTCATGGTATCTATACAACAGCTGGTTGTTCTGACACATAATGAAGTTTAGACTAACCCCACCATATTATGTATATACATGTTTCTCTATTAGTTTGGAATAAGAGAGGAACTTTCATGTACCAGGAGACAGAAGTCCAGACCCTAGATTCCCTCTAGTACTTTCCAGACTACCCTTTTCAGGCTTCTTTATTGGGTCATTTGTCAGGTAGGTATAAAATCTTTTCTACCTGAGTGTAAGAAAGTGCTTAGTTTCTCTCTTCTAAAGAGACCTGTGAGTCATTGCTTCTTGTATGAATGCGAGTTATGTTTGCATGAGTTGTAAGCTGCTAAGTGAATACTTTGAGCCTTGTTCTTGTATGGGAGTCACATAGTTAAAGGCTTCTCATCATAGTGTAAGGCAACCTGCTCACCATTCCTTTCCCCCAGCACCACTGGATGCTGACAGTCATAGCACATTAGGCATTTGCAGATGGATCTTGTTTTCATTAGCTATGATCACCATAATTGTGAATATACAAAGTTATATCAAAGGGTGATTATTCTCATTGCTGCTATTTTTTTGTTTTTCTCCCCCTTAAAAATGGTGCACATCAGAACAGACCCTTTAAGCAGCAAGTTACTTTGCCTGACTTAAATGAGGCTTAATATATAAAAATTTCATTTACACGCTTAACAGGATGTTATATTGGTATAGCAGAATGATTAAGAGCAAGATTCCAGAGTCTTAACCCCAAGCTAGGTTAGAATCCCTGCTTTCTTTTTTACTGGTTGTGTAATCCTGGGTCAGTTATTTAGCATCTCTGCCGTAGTTCCCTTACTGGTAAACCATGGAGCACAGTGTCTTCTAGAGTGTTTAGGATGACACAAACAGAAGTGCTCTGAGAGACAAGGCATGATTATGCCAGCTGGCAAAATCTAATCTACATAACAGCACACCAGGGGGAGGCAGTATTCCTTTTAGGGATCATTTTGACTGAGTTTGTATTTGTGTCTCCTCCCTTTCCCTTTTTTGATGTTTGTGAACTTGAAAAGAACACCATGGAACAGAGCTTATGTTCCTGCTCTATCGTATTTCTGTGTTCTATGGTGTGGTCTGAGTAATGTCAACAGGACTGAAGAGAATTATACCATAATTATACCATATAACCTGACAGTGGCTCAGAGGGCATCTTCCTAATTTTGCTTTGACTTTTTTTCGGGCAGCAGGAAATAGGGGGAGGCAAGATTATGCCTTTTAATTATCGAGTTCTAAATTCTTGGAATGGAGATAGTCTGTTTTCTGAGAATCAGACTAGAAGGCGTCATTTTAATACAGAAGAGCAGAGATTTGTCCTGAATGGATGTGGGTTCAGCACAGCATCCTTAGCTTAAGAAATGAAGGCTTAGCTTGTATTCAGTATCTGTGCTTCACCAGGCCACTCTTTATCCTTTTAGTGAGACCCATTTGTCTGTCCTCTGTCAAGGGCTCATGTACACCATGCTGATTTAGTGCTAACTGGGGAGATTAGAAATGCCTTGCTTCGCGCTGTCAACTAAACCTGAATCAGTGTCTGTTTACTCTAACCCGTCTACTCAGAGAGGTTTACCCTTTGCTCTGCTGCTCACTCTAATAGGCAGAAAAGCTCAGCTCACCCCAGCTTTTATACAGAGGTCAGCACCAGAAATAGCTCCTTTAACACAGCAATAGAGGCAACACAAATCCAGCAAGTAGATAGTATCCAATGACTGCTGTTATGCCTTGGAACAAAGAAAGCAGTTTATCTTCTCTACACACCACTACCAATACTATTCTCTGTCACTTACTGAAGAGTTTATCTTGGGGGCAAAGGTTTAGATTTTGTTTTGCTTTGTTTTTGACTCAGATACCTTCCAAGTAGGAATTGCTTGGCTCTTGGTAAATTGTTTTTACCAAGAGTTGTAATTTGGGATAAGTTGGTTACCTAGACCTACAGGTAAATATGGTATTTGATGGATACTGAATAGAAGAAACACCTCTCAGAATGGATGGTGAAAATCTTATTAAGGGTCATAGTATCAGGGAAGATCTCTTATGTTTTTTGTTTTAAAGATTTTTTTTTATATATGCATACGAAGCTGGGGTACAGGCCAGAGTCGCAGGAGGTGAGAGGATTCACCAGAGACAGAGTGGGGAGTAGTGCAGGCAGACTGACTGAATACACTGCTTGAGGGGAGCAGCAGGCCAGACAGGAGAGGTCTGCTGCGCCATGTGGATCCCCTCCATGACTGGGGATCGAATTCGTGCTGCTGTACTATGGATGCTTCACAGTGCGGTGCTCAACCCACTGCACCACCAGAGAGGCCTGGAAGATCCCTTATGAAATGGACTTTGGAACTGAGAATTTTAATGTATGACAATATTCGATACTCAGAACTATATGAAGTAGCATGAGTTGATGCAGCCTTGGTTTTGTCTCTCCAGATGGTTATTACTTTGTTGGTGGTTGCATATTTTTCCCCTTGGAGATTATTCTGTTTATTTTGATAACCTCAGAGCCAATACAGTGCACTTATTAATATTAAATAGATGAATGAATGAAGAAATTCAAGAAGAAAGTACAAAGTGGTTGGACAAAGGACTAAATGAATGAACAGAGATGCAAAGTCGATGTTTGGGGGATTTTCTTTATGTTTGTGTATAATAAACATCTAAAGATAACATCTGAACAGATCATTTATTGAAACTTACATTGTCCTATCTTCTCCACAGTCATTCTTATCAACCCTCCACTCCCAAGATATTTTTGAACTCTAGTTCATGTTTTCTTTCTTTGCAACACCCATGATTAAAAGGACCTAAATGACTAAACCATTTAAACATTAAAGGAATGTCTAATTTATATTTTGTCTACTAAAATCCATAAAAAAATATTGCTGAGCTGAAAACTTTGTCAGCTAGATTCTTTCCTAAATTGTATTTTGACTAAGAAGGAATTAAATCTTAGAACTTCAGTTGAGTGTAAGCGCTGATTTTGCTGAAAGATCTTTGCATTCTGTAGGATTAGTTGGTGCTGTAATAATACAAAGTCTTTGTAGATGATTTTACCACAAGTTCAAATCAGTCTATGATTCTTGTAAAATCATAGTTCAGAATCACTTTGTGGAGTATATTGTAAAATTTTACTTCAAAAACACATACCTATGGAGATGATTGAAGTTACTTTGACTTATTTCTCAGGAATAATCATAAATTATAAAATTTTCAATGTTATATTTAAAAAGAGAATTTTGAGAAACTGCTTTATTTTGGACATGAATGGTGCTTTTGTAACAGTGTGATCCCCAGGAAAGGGGGACGTTCCAGAATCTCAGTTCTGCCCTAAGTGGGTGGAGCTGAGCAGGGATAAGAAGATGTTGGAGAGAGAAGATAGGAGGACAGAAGGAAGGGAGGAAGAAGGAAGCAGGATGGAGAGCAGCAAGGAGGCATGGAGGAGGCATGTGGAGCAGAGGGACATGTGAAGAAACTGCGCTTGCTTTTTGGTCTTGGACTGGTTGGAACAGATGTGGGTGAGAGACTATGGGAAGCTTTCGTATTGATTTTGACTTTGCTCTTTTCCTCCCAGATTTGTCTGACTCTTTCTGACCCTTTTTTATGGGTCTCTACTGAAAGGTCCTTTAGATTTGTGGCAGGCTTTTGGGCCTTGTTTTGGGCCAATCCTGTTTCGCTGGACTTTTACCCTCAAGGAAATGGTTAACTTTGGATGCTTAACTTAGTAACTATATTATTTGTCCTTTCTGTATTGTACCCTAATTGTATTAAAGTTCCTTTCCATTAAAGGTCTTATTTGTTTGTCTTGATGTGGCAGATGAGAGAACCCATTTAGAGAGGGCAGGTTTGGGAGTCCTGGGGTGCCCCTCTCCCTGCCCAGTAACACTTTATCTCACTTAGTGATAAAGAAAAAAAGGAAGGCAAATACTAAATTTGAGGTCATCTGTGATGGAGGCAATAAGTGAAAACTGGGTGTCTTGTCTGTGCTGTCACCTTCACTACCTATTTCTGAAGTTTCATTTAAAAAAACTTACTTTCTAGAGATTAACTTGGGGAATAATTTTAAGAATTTTATTTTATTTTTTTAAAGATTTATTTATTTATGCATACAAGAACTGGGGTACAGGCCAGAGGTGTGGGGGGGTGAGAGGATTCACCACAGAGAGCGGAGAGCAGAACAGGCAGATCAACTGAAGTACACTGCTAAGGGGAGCAGCGGGCGAGGCAGGAGAGGTCTGCCGCACCATGTGGGTCCCCACCCCTGGCCGGCAGCAGGGATCGAACTCATGCTGCAGTGGCTGCGGTTTGCTTCATAGTGCGCCGCTTAACCCACTGTGCCACCAGGGAGGCCCAATTTTAAGAATTTTAAAGTCTTTCATTTTTAATTAAACTTTATCAAACTAAAGTTTTTGAAGCTTACTCCTCCCTCAACCCCTAGAGATATTTACACTACAGAGTGTAGCAATATCCAAGTCAATGCAAAGTTAATCAGGAGACTTGTTAGCTTCTGTGGAAGTGTCAGATTTGATCCCCATCTTTCCCATTTAGGCACTTAATGATAATCATTTCTCATTTCTTTAGGAAAAACTTTTTAGTGAGGGAAAAACAGATGAAAACTACAGTTTGATTAACTTATGATACATTTCCGATTGCCTCCTTTTAACCAGAAGAGAATCATCATCAAAACAGTAATTCTTGAGGCTTGTGGCATTTAACTCCTTTCAATCAAATTAATTCAGTTAACTGCTTGTCGGTAAAGTCTGGCTTGAAATGAGCATGGGAATTAAATATCTAAGTTCAGTATTCATAATAGTTAAACCCAGCTAAAAATAAAAGAAGGTGCTACTTAAGAAATTAGTACTATTTGTAGAAATGAGACTAGTCAGTCACTGCTGAGAAAATTACGTGAATAGTAATTTTTGTGCAAGTCACTTTAGAATGTTTTCTGCCTCTTCAAAATGTTAACATATGTTGATCTACAATTCTTTGAGATATTATTCTGAGATAGTAAGTCAGATGTGAAGAAAACTTCATATGATGTAAAAAAAACCGTATCATGCCAAGGCATGGTTCATATATGTAATTTTTATATTTTTAATATTACGCAGAGGTTAAATGATGTTTTCAAATATTTACCTCAAGGAATAATACTTGCAAAGATTATTTTTTATTAAAAAGTATATGCACATAATCGCAGTATGATTTATTTTTAGAAAAATAGATTAAGAATAAATAAAAAACTAGAAGAAATTACATCCAGACATGCACAGTGATTAGATTGGCAGGGCATAAATTTATTTTCTACACAAAGTATGAGCTATTTTTTATGTTCATAAATGATTTTTCCCCGAGGGTGTTGAAGAGTTACTTTGTATTCCTTCCGAAGATGTAACAGCTATAGTGGCAGTAACTTGTCAGGACATTGTTCCATGTCTTCAGAGTGAATTAATAATATTTGTTTGATAATGAATGTGGCTTAACAGAAGAAAGACAACCATATCACTACGTGATCGTGAAGCACCACTTCATCTGCCTATAAGTTCTTTAGCTGACATGACTTTTTTTTTTTTTAACCAAAGTAGTAGTTCTTAACTAACCATAAGAAATGCTCAGACATGTCAGAATGGAATCCAAGTGATTGCTTGTTTGGCCTTCGGCATACACACTTTTAGTAGAAGTATGCTTTCTCAGTCTGAGACCTTTCGATAAGTAGTAATAATCCAGAAGGATTGATGTAGTCATCCTGGACTTGAGATTTCTTTTTACCACTAAGACGTTTCACTGTCACTTGCATGTTAATGCTTCCATGTATTTTCTATAACACTGGGAAGCTCGATAAAGTCACTTTGCCCCTTTAAATATATGGCCATCTAATCTCACATGATAGGGATGGATTTGCAAGAATCTGAACCTGTGGAGGACATTAGATAGATGTTAACCAATGTAAGGGTTTTATGGAGTCATAAAAAGAACAAAACTTTGACACTACTTGGACAAAGCTACGTTTCTGCTATTTGTCCATGAGAGTCTTCTGTTTATATAAGGGTCCAGATATTCTTACAGATGCATTTTACACATTAATGTATTGATCACTTGATCATTTAGGACCATGACTTCACCAATAATATCTAGCTCTGTAATTATGATCCAGCTGATCAGCTAGGTCAGATTCTTCCTTTGTAATTAATCCTAATTGTCCAGACTTTAATATTATCAATAAATGTCTATCTCAGTAATCCTGTCATGTACTAGACTTCTTCATTAAATTCTTCATTAAATTTTCTGAAAAGTATCACATGACATTGCCTATTGTAGATTAGCTACTTCCTATATAGGAAATCCACTGTTTATATCATTGGGGGACAACAGTCTAGAAAAAAAGTCACGAGTTTTTGTTCCCTGTGAGAGAATGTCTTCTGTTAACTTCCCTCAAAGACCATATTTTCTTTTGTTGGTCCCCTCCCTCCCTCCCTCCCTCCCTCCCTCCCTCCCTCCCTC
>JAGFMF010011925.1:4317376-4349190 GCA_019455555.1 Galemys pyrenaicus
CCTCCCTCACTCCCTCCCTCACTCCCTCCCTCACTCCCTCCCTCCTTCCTTCCTTCCTTCCTTCCTTCCGCTGACAATCCTTATTAGTGACTTATTTTACCTGTTTTTAAAAAATGTACCAATGACAGGCAATAAAATATTTAATAGGCTGTTCAGTACCAGCTTTTCAAGCATCATTGGGGACCATCCTGTTGTAATAGGAAAGCATTTAGTGTGACTAGGATGTAGATAAGTTTTGCAGTTATTATAGGGAGTAAAAAAATGTAAAACAAAGAATAATCTACTGTTTGACTGCTTCTTTGTACTGTGGATGGGGAGAGGGCACCAGTGTCATCTGCCAACTAGGAGAATCAGAAGACAGCATCACCATATTTCTTATCCTTACACCCCCTTTTGTGGGCTCTTTCTTCTGGGAAACAGTGGTTGTTATTGATTGCATGCACTGCTAAATGTTCCCTACAATATGAGGAACTCTTGCCTCATCCCCCCCCCCCCCCCCCCCCCCCCCCCNCTGGGAAACAGTGGTTGTTATTGATTGCATGCACTGCTAAATGTTCCCTACAATATGAGGAACTCTTGCCTCATCCCCCACCCCCACCCCCACCCCCACCAGAGATGTCACAGAGAAAGTGCCTATCATCAACACAGTCATGGGGGAGAAAATGGTTCTCATTTCAGCAGGTGACTTGGTGGTGGTTGGCTGTCAGCATGCTTTTTTTCATATTGGCTTGTTGCTACAGGGTCTGATGCTGGCAGATTACAACTCTGTAGCTAGTCATTTTCGATTTATTTGAACCTATTTCTCCAGTCTACTGAGCTTTCACTGGCTAGCATCAATTCAGACACATTGCAATTCCTCAGAATCTCTATCCCCATCAGATGGTTCGATCTACGAGAAATTTAGCTAGAGGCGTTTAGACAAAAAAGAAATATTGTGGCTGGGGAAGCATTTAAGTTAGAGGAGGCAGCCAGGGCTGTTTTATTACTTAGGCCTGTGTCACCTGTGATGACCCATGAGAGTGGAGAATATTGATCGCTTGTCACTCAAGGCATTCAGCAGATTGCATTGACAAAGCTTGGCAGGTCTCTAATAGGAGGGTTACTGGCCTTGGCTGTGACCCAAGGGAAAACTCTGCAGGCCCTATTACTTGGCGGCCTTTAACTCTTATAGAATTCGGAGAGAACACTGACAAAAGTGTGAGGACATGATTTTACGGTTACAAATGGGTTTTCCTGCTTGCTTTTTTCTTCCCTTTTTAATTTCACTTTTCTTCTCTTTCTATCTTACCTTTCTCCCTGAACCCTGCCTCCCCCTCCTTTCTTATTGATGATCATGGCAGTATTGTTTTTCTAGAATAAAAATCAGTGTAGACTACAGAATGATGAGCATACCGAGCATGAGGCCTGAGTAATTCTCTCCTTGTGCCTGACCGTATTGTTTCATGTGGTAGAACATACCTTCGTATATACCTGAATTTCAAATTTAGGCCATTCCAGTTATCTTAAGAACTGCCACTTCATGCAAGAGGTGATTTTCCCATTCTCTTGTCCTTGGTAGTCAGGATTGATTCAGTTCTTTGACATTACATAGTCCAGAGATTCAGCTGAAGGTAATTTTTGACATCAGAAAGGCAGTGGCAGTAATTCAAAACAGGCATGATTTTAAAAGTACATCAGAAAGAAGTCTATCTTTCATAGTCACTGCCTGTCTTATCCATGGATTCAAGTCATTGCCATTAATGATATTTTCATTCCAGTCACGTGATGACCTTCAAAGGGACATTATTCTGTAATGAGTGCTTCTGTATTGCTGCCATTTTCCTTATGAAGTACATTTTATATTTTTTGTGCCTTTCTCCAAAAGGATCGTTTTTGTTATCCACTTTTTCTCTGAAGGAGGAAAAGAAAAACATCATTACCCCCATTTTAAAATATGGAAAGTTGGTATATAACTGTTTCCCTAATCAGAAGTGCACTCAGTGTTAAAGATTCAGTATTCTCATTAAAATTTCCAGCCATAATAAATCAAATGTAAACAGACAAAGATCATGCAGTTAGTCTATATAAACCTGTGCTGTTTATTTTATTCTTAAGTTTCTGTTACATAATCTCTTCTCCATCATCTCTTCACTATTTCTCCCTTCACAGTGCTTCTTACTGCCCATTGTTTGTTCTTTAATTTCATGCAGAATTTTTCGAGTCAAAAAGGTTTCTCATTTTTCCATAGGTGTTTATTCTCTAACATATCTGATTTTAATATCCAGAAATGACTTCGGGATTCTTGTTTTTTAGGTTCTCAGCAAAGACAAAACAAGCCTTAAATATTGCAGATTTCATTAGTTTTACACCTATAGTTTACCATTTTGCTATGGATGCATTATCTGTTAATGAGAGGACTACTTAGTTTCTTTTGACCTAAGTTTTTCCTCTGTTTACAAGGAAGATATTATCACTTCTTAGAAATAAATAAATTACTATGGTATGTGAATTATATGTTAAAAAAAAAAACTTGCACAAAGTTTCTAGTGTAGGAACATCTCCCTTTCCTTTATTAACACTTGAGAAGGCAGAATGAAACCAACATGTAGGACAATATTTGGGGAATGGGTAGCATTATTGGTGACAGAAATATGAAAGTATAGGAAGATGCTGTCAGCCTATTAAAATTCTATAGCACTTTGAAATAAAATACTTATCTGTGAAAGGTTTTATAATTCATATGACCTGAAATAATTTACACCTAATTAGATTTTGTCAACTGAATAATTCTGTCTCATGTTGCTTCCACAGAATAATTTAAGTAACTTCATTTTATTCTCAAAATAGCTTTAAATGTCAAATTAATTTTGTTGACATGATCAACATGTAGAAGAGCTACTTGGCAGAATTGTTTGTCAACAGAATATATTATGGGCCCCTACAAAATGTGTAGAATGATTATGGTTTAACTGACTTTTACAATTTCTTGCTTTCCTGGAAAGAAGTCATTGGCAGTAGTTACAGAAACTGTTAAGGTATTTCTGTCCATCTGGTTAGAAAGTCTTTGATATGTAGAAGTTTTTCTTTTCACTATACATACAGAATATTTCCCTTTGGGAATGATTTTTGTTTTTGTTTTTGTTTTTTTTCCTTTTCATCTAGGTGAGGCTTGTTCCCTTGGTGTTCGTTATATTCCTATTAATGGGGTATTATCACCGGTTTTGACACTGGCCATTTATAAATTATTTTGCCCCACCTTTATTTACTTTATAACTTTTCTTTCATTGGAGAACTACTCTGTCTTCCTCTTTGAAAACCCTGTCCAAAATTAATCTCCTGGTTTATTTCTACCTTATTCTAATTATCCCACTTACTCTCAAAACCCTCCTTTTTTTTTTAAGATTTTTTTTATTTATGCATACAAGAGCTGGGGTACAGGCCAGAGGTGTGGGGGTCAGACAATTCACCAGAGACAGAGCGGAGAGTAGAATAAGTGGGCTGGCAGAATGCACTGCTAAGGGGAGCAGCAGGTGAGGCAGGGGAGGTCTGCTGCACTATGTGTGTCACCTCCTTGGCTGGGTATCGAAGTCGTGCTGCTGTGCAGCGGATGCTTCACAGTGTGGCACTCAACCTGCTGCACCAGCAGGGAGGCCCTCAAATCCCTTCTTTATTGCATTGTCTCTACATTGGTTGAGCTGCAATACTGAAGTCCTGTCATGTACAGGTTTAGCTTAATTCAGTGCTTCTAGACTCTTGTCTCATGATAGCATGCATAGATAGTGATACTATTAATGCATTACTTTGAGATCAGTAGTCAAGACTTTTCACTGGCGGCAGCTAACCCATAGGTCATGGCCCTAAGTTGGAGGGTATAAATGTCTTGGCATGCACATGGTCCTGGGTGTACTCTTTTAACCAGTCCCCAAATTAGAACTAATCTTCATGGTATTAGATATGCACTCATTTGATGGTATCTGGAATCAATCTCCTGTTTTATGTTCAGCGTCCCTGGTACTGTAGGAACATCTCTGAATTTTCCTCCCAATCCTCCTCATTTGTATTTCATCAGGAAGTTTGGATTTCTTCTGTAGATGCCATGGGATGCTGACACCTTACCTTTGCCAGACTCTCTCCCAAGGGAACAGACTTCTATTTTGCCTTCAGTCTCTGCTTAGAAACTGGTTTCATCCAAAACAATTCCTTTCCCCTTGGACATCAAAGCATTTCTTTCCCATGAACAAGCATGAACATAGTTCAGAGACTGCTGTTGCCTCTACTTCTGTCCCCTACAACAATATTGGATACTTAACAGAGGGAATCATTGTCCTCTTGAGTTAAGCTCTTTGGAGATTTGGACTTTGCATTTTAATTTTAGCCTTTTTTGAGAGGAATATCCTACTGCATAGTTGGCTTCTCTAGCCCTGATTATGTTTCCTTTCAGCTTTTTCCAATTTCTTTGCTAACCTACTGTTGATGCCCCAACATGCCTTGCAGCTTAAGGTATGCAATATTGGGTGTGCTTAGGAATATGTGAAATATATGTGTTCTGTGAAAACACAGACTACAAATATAAATATGTCAGTATTTGCTATAGAATTCATTGCCAAAAGACAGTATTCAGCCTTATCAGTGTGTAAAGAAAAAGAAAAAAAAATTAGCACCTGAATGCTTCTGATTTCTGTAAGGGAGAAGAAAGTAAGTTTTAGAAATCATAGCTTGAAATCTATCCTAAAACTATTCTAGAAGGTATTAGTAATGAATGTTTTCCTGATGACTTAGTAAAACTAGCCCCACTGTGGGTTCTGTTATGCCAGATTATATTGTTTCCTTAGAACTCAGATATTGGCAAGCTTTTCAGTAAGTAGCCTGATAGTAAATATTTTAGGCTTTTTTGACCATTAAGTCTCTATTGCAGATACTCAGCTCTGCCATGGTATTACAAAATCAGCTACAGATACCATGTAAATGGATAGTCATGGCTGTATTCTCATAAAACAAAAACAGGCAGTGGACTGATTTGGCATGTGGCCAGTTTTCTGAGCCCTGTTTAGAAGAATGTCTTAGATAATCTGTAGCTGTATGTCTGCAAGTAATTTTATAAGGTCCTTCACAAAGTCTTTGTTAGGACTTGGAGAAGTCTGAAGTTAATAATACTGTAGTTACACAAAATTATAGCAGGGTGGGTAATTATATGAATGTGAAGGATTACCTGTGATTGATGCCACAAAATTGTTCATTTGATGCAGTTTAGTTAACATTTTAATTTGTGACCATATCAAGGTCAGGATTGGCTTGTGCAACAAATATGTGAATAACCTTATGCAAAGAGAGATTACTTTCTCTGGATGACAGGATTAAGATCCCAAAAGGTCTTAGGTTAAAACAATAGTTCAAATATATCAGACTCAAGTATTGAAAAGAGACTGATGTGAAATTTGGGTGTAATGCTATAAAAGTGCATCTCAACAGTCCCAATACAAATTGTGAAAGCAGGGCCTCCCTGGTGGCGCAGTGGGTTAAGCAACACTCTATGAAGCAAACCATAGCCACTGTAGCACAAGTTAGATCCCTGCCTCTGGTCAGGGAGGGGACCCACATGGCGTAGCAGACCTCTCCTGCCTCGCCTGCTGCTGCCCTCAGCAGTGTGTTTCAGTCAATCTGACTGTTCTGCTCCCCATTCTGTCTGATGAATCATCTCACATCCTGGGCTCTGGCCTGTACCCCAGCTCTTGTATACATATATAAATAAATCTTTAAAAAATACAAATTGTGAAAGCATAGTGTAATAGCAGCCGATTTGAGTAAAACTGGGAGAATACTGAAATTATAGTTCATGCAGAGAAGGTTATCCAGTGGATGAAGGGACTCAGAATCATGTCCTATTAGAAATGGTTGAAAGAACTAGAGATATTTTGCCTGAGGGGGATATATAATGACTGTCTTCAATTATTTAAAGGGCTGTCATGTAGAAGAGGAATTGGACTTATTCTAGGGGGTCCCAGTGGACTTAAGTTAGAGCAGGGATAGAAGATACAGGTAGATCCAATATATAAGGAAGAACTTTCAAACAATTTGAGCTGTCTAAAAGAGGGATGGACTTTATTTGCAAGAGTTAGCACACTGAAAATATTGTAGGCATTTGTTGCTAGCCTTGTAGAGATTTTGTGAAGGAATATTAATTTAGACTTATGATTGGATTTAGACTTACCATAGTTTTTAAAAACTATGGTTCCAGGAGGTGCCATGTAATCTTCTAGCATGTGGCAGACCTTATACACAGATGTTTTGAAGTTCTTGTCTTATTTATATAGTTGAAATACTGAAAGCACACATTGCATTTGTGTATCTGTGACTACTGACTTCATGTGTTGATCAGAGGCCCTATTGTATTCACCTTTGTCATCTCAAAATCTAACACCTGCTCTGTACACAGTCAGAGCAAAAAAGGTGCTTGTTTTGCTAAAATGAGTTGAATAACAACTGAAACATACCCAGCTGTCTTTCTCTTCATGACCATAATTTTAAAATGAAAGACTCTGGAAGATTACCAGATATCATACTTGTATATTGGTTATAGATTGTGATAAAATTATTGATCAGATCTCTCTCTCTCTCTCTCACACACACCCACACACACACGCATGCGTGCACACGCACACAAATGCTTTACCAGGACAGAAGCCATCAGGCTTGCACAAACTGGAATTGTTTTATCTCCTGTGGATGGCTGTGCATTGCCCCCTTCTTGCTTTACTGCTTCCTGTGCAGGCCTCCCTGCTAAATTTTACTCCAGACCATTGGATGTCTGGAATATATTTTCCAGTTTTCTAAATACCATATTCCTAAAGTAGTCATCTGTTATCATTATAATTCTGGAAGATTTAAATGCTGACATTGACAGTGGTTCTGCCCAAGTCTCAGTCTTTGATGTTTTGTATTTGAGCAAGTGGTCAGAGATCATGGCTCATTTATCATTGCATTCTCCCTGACCTGTACTCGGGCATATGGTAGATAGTCAATGAATGTTTAGTTGACTGCTTCAGTAGAACATTGGTGAGTCTTTACTGCTATTTCTGACAATTAGTAAAATTTGTTTGTTCCTTTCTGTGTAACATATCTTCATTTTTGTTGCTATTTTCTGGCTGCATGGATGATACCTTTTAATAGGATGGAAAAAGGGCAGTGATATAGTGGTTGAATATCTCCTGCTATCAAATTATCCCACCTCCTGGGAATAAGAGAGGTGAAATGGAGGAGTAGGCGGGGAAGGAAGAAAGAAGTGAGAGATGGGAGTAGAGGAGGATAAAAAAGTATCCTGTTTTATTCTGAGAAGACTTTAATATTGAGGTAACTTTGATTTTGTCATTGCACTGCAACTGGTGTATACCTTTGTGAAAACTGGTTTGTTTGCATGTTTTCATTGCATTTTGTGGGTGGGAACTAAGGGAATCTTCAGACATATCTTTTTATAAAATAACTTGATATTAGGACTATTTATTTGCTTCCCTTCCCCATATATGTAAATATATATATGTACGTATATATATATTTAATATGTATATATGCTGCATATTATTTTAGCTCAATTGTAGAAAACATGGAAAAGTAGTGCCAGGGTTATTTTGTCTAAAGAAATATTCTATTTGCCAATGCTTCTGTTTATCCATAACTATTAAGGAGGATAGCCTGGATGTGGTTGACCTTGTGGAGTTCATAGTCTGTATTATGTACGTACTCCATGCAAGGATGGTGCATGAGAAGAAATAAAAAAAAAAAAAAGAAAAAGCATTTGTCATTGATTGGGAGATAGGACTCTCACTTTTGTATCAAGAGAATCTTCATCTGGTGTCTGCAACTGATGGCTAACAGCTCACAAGAACAAGTTATTAAATTTTAAGTAATTTTGTGAGTCAGTTACCAAATACAGTATTTAAAAATTTTATTAATATATATTTGCTTTTAATGTGATTTACTTAATCATAGTTGATATTTAGAACTCACCACATACTGTTATTTATTACCTTGAGATTATTGTATGGTAGATATGCTGCTTATGTGCTATTGATCATTTCTTCCTAATTCTGTGTTTGAAACATCACTTCTATAGATTGTTTTCAACCAGATTTTGAGTATTTACACCACAGTTGGTAGACATCTCAAATCTACACCTCTTGTTTGTTCATTGCTTGGGCTATAAGAAAAGACTGAAACATGTTATTAATACATCTTAAAAATGTGTTATATCCGTGTCTGTTATATTGTGGATAACACAAAACCTTAAAGAAATATCCTTCACATATTTAAAAATTATATCCAGTTCAGCAAATCATTTCACTGACAGTTTAAGTTCTGATATCTGTTTTCATCATTCCATTTTCATTTTATTGGTTTGAAAATAAAAAATTTCACATCAAAATTTTATTCATTATTCACATACAACAATGGATTGGCTATAGATGTAAGATTTCCACGTGTTTCAACAGAAGCATTTTATTAAAATCAGTTGGCTGTTTGTAATTTATAATAAAAGGTATTATATATTTTGTTATTTGTAAGTTGTTTGTTACATATCTTTTGTATTAGTGAAATTTATAATAAATGAGTGTACATGTATTCCTGCCTATATCTCTTTCCAGGGAGTCAGTTGTTAAATATTACCAACTTACCACTGTTTAAAATCTGAATGAGTGCCCAGCTACTCAGTAGGTAGAGCATGAGACTCTTAAAGTTCAAATGGAAATCAAGGTCAGTGATGATATTGAAATTTATGCTTTCAATAGAGCAAGAGAGTCAAATGCCATATAGGAAAACTTCCTGTTTGCAGGATATGAAGTATACCAGCCACTGTAGAACACTTGAAGGACAAAGTATTTACTGAGCCTTTAAGCATGTCTGCCATATTCAAAATAGTATTAAAGGGGGTTGAAGAGTGTGTCAAATATCATTAGATTTTCAGCAAGGCTTTGGAATCCAATGAATGAAAGATAATTGAGTGAGGAGGAGCTTTGGGTACAAAATAGGACATTTGTTATCCACAGCATTTATATCAAGTAACAAATACTTGAGAATTTATCTATTTACAGTTTTTTTCCCAGAGCATAAACCTTGAGGGGCAGTGAGTGGGGGTAGGGTGAAGACTAGCCTTTATTTTTCGTTGCTCTGAGAGGTAATTCAATAATAGAAAAAAATTTGGTGTTCTGGAAAAATTATCATAAGTAAAAATTTTGAAATATAGAGAAAGTATTTGAGTAGAATTAGAAACCCAAAGCAAGCTGTTCTCCCAAAACTTACGTAGTATTGTAAACCAATGGTAAATCAGTAAACTCTAAAAAAAAGAAATTCAAAACACAATGTTTTTATGTCCCTTTCTACGTAAGCAATAAAAAATACTCAAGTAAAATAAATATTTTTGAGAGATTTTTGCTTGAAAAGAAGACTTATTTCCACTCATGTTAGAGTCACTGTTGAGGAATTTTTTTGTTTAATCTACTTTAACTAGGGGAAAATGTGCTTGCTAAGGTTTATAGGTAGAATTGAAAGATGATCTAATAACTTTGAGGGTCACATTTAGTAAATGGAAATCAGACTTTTGTTGATGGAATGGTGATTATAAAGAAATGAAAGCCCAATTGTTGCTAGTTAATGTTAACTTTTAAGAAAAAAAAGTTTGTGGGTTTTTCTTTGAAGTGAATGTGTGTATGCATGCATGTGCGTGCATTTTAAAATGTTGGTTTGTCTGGTTTTGTCATGTTCATTTGCTTAGTGTTTGTATGTGAAAGGAAGAGGTATTATTAAGTTTATGGTTCCCTACCTCCAAGATCCATTCCAAAAAATATTTCTATTAATCCTAAAAATGTAACTGAAAATTAAATGGCCTTTCAATCCTGTGTTGACTACATGCCTACAATGTTAATTTTCTAATACCTGGAACTTCCAAATTAAATTTTATGGTATATGGATGATTTATTGTAATATTTCCTACAAGGAAATTTGTCTTAAAAACTTTTAAAAATTATCCTATATTGGGAAGGGTGAAGCATTTCTAATTCAAAGCAGGAATCAGGCTAAGATCATATGTCTCTGTAGTGGAAAGAGGGGAGGTTTTACTTGTTGCATATGTTTTAAAAATATTTATAGAGACAGCTGGACTTTTAGTACTTTACTCCTGGTTTTAATGATTCAATTCCCAGCAGACTAAAATTGTTCCAAACAGTCTGAAATGTGTCTTAAGTTCAAGAACAGTATTTAGTGGGGCTGAAAACTTTAATCCTCTTTGGAAACTTTGAATGGGAAAGCTGGCCTTCCAGTCCTGTGTTTCCTGAACTTCCTGTTACCAGACCAGCTCCTTCCCTCCTAATTCAGTCCATAACCAACTGAAGACCTTCTCTACTGAAACACTCTTTATAAGGTGATCAGTAAATTTCTAAGTCACAGAATCTGGTAATTTTGTTTATTTCCCATCCACCGTATCACCATTAATTTCAATGCCTGGTGAGTATTTTGTTGCTAGGCGTCATATATGTGAAGACATATCCTTTACATTGTAGAGCATTCAGTCTTCAGCACTATTGACCTTCCTCCCTCAAACTTCATGACATCATTAATCGCTGGTTTGTGAAATTGTTCATTAATGATTCTTCCTTTAATGCTTATTCCCTAATGATTCTGCTGCCTCTGTCCCTTTCTTTCTTGATAATTTATTTGTTTGATACTTTCTCAGTGGTTTCATGTGGTCAAGACTTTGAGGTTGTCTGTATGTGTATGTATAAATACTATGTATATAGATGCTCAAATTAGCTTCATATATAATGATACTGTCTAATTGTAGACTTGTATTTTGCTCTCATTTTTAACAGCTTTTTTAGGTATAATTGACGTATAGCTAACTGCTCATATTTAAACTGTACAATCTGATAAGTTTTGACATGTGTATATACCCATGAGACCATTACCACAATCAAGATAATGAATATATCTAGCACCCCCAATAATTTCTTTGTCTTGCTGTAATTCCTGACTCCATCACCTCTGCAACTCTCTACCTTTGTGATTATTGAATTGCCTTCTGTCACTAAAGAATATTCTACATTTTTTAGAGTTTTATGTAAGTGAAATCATACGCTGTGTACTCTTTTTTAGGGGGTATGTTCTGACTTCTTGTTAATCTACATAATTTTAAGTAAATATCTGTGTGAGTAATTATATGCATTGAGGTATATATTGTTAGTTCATTTTTTTTTACTTCTGATATTATTGATAGTTATTTAATGGTCATAGCAAAAATTGTTTACACATTCCCCTATCAGTGGCCCTTGTGTTGTTTCCAGATTTTTTGTTATGATGACTATATGTGTATAAGTACAATGTGCATTCTTTTCTGTTGTATAAAGATGAAGTAGTAGTTCTTTATTAAAGTTTTTGAAGAAATGCCAGGTAGTAATCAATGGGTTGTACCAGTATACAACCATGATACAACTCTGTGTGTTTTCATTGCTTCCATATCCTGATTCTTAATATAGTCAGTCTTCATTTTAGTCATTCTAAATTTGTATAGTGATAACTTCATTGTGTTTTTGAATTGCATTTCCACAGTGACTGATGAATTTAGACATATTTTCAAGTGCTTACTTTTTTTTTTATTAAAGATTTATTTTTATTTTATTCATATAAGAGCTGGGATACAGGCCAGAAGTGTGGGGGGTGAGAGGATCCACCAGAGACAGAGTGGGGAACAGAACAGGCAGATCGACTGAAACACACTGCTGAGAGGAGCAGCAGGCAAGGCAGAAGAGGTCTGCCGCGCCATGTGGGTCACCTCTCTGGCCTGTGACAGGGATCAAACCCGTGCTGCAGTGGCTGCGCTTTGCTTTGTAGTGTGTTGCTTATCCCACTGTGCCACCAGGAGAGGGCCCGTGCTTACTTTTTTTTATTTATACATCTTCTTTGCAGAACTCTGTTCAAATCTCTTGCCTGTTAATAAAAAATTGTGTTGTTTGGTTTTTGTATTGTGTGTTGAGATTATCTCATCTTGCATAAGACCTTTCTCAGCTATATATTACTTACAATTATTTTCTCCCAGTTTGTGACTGTGTTTTTATTCTGTTAACAGTATCTTCTAAGAGCAATGATTTAAATTTTGATCAATTCTAATTAACTTATAATTGATCATTTTTGTATAATCCAGGCTGCAAGGTGTTTTCTGTGTTTCCTTCTGTAAGCATTGTACTCTATGGTTTTAAATTTAGGTTTCAAATTAATTTTGAATTATTTTTTAGAATATGTCTATGCTGAATTCATTTTCTTTTCTTCCATAATTCTGTCAAATCATTCCAGTACCATTTGTTGAAAACACTGTCCTATCTCTTGTTAAATAACTTTGCATCATTGTCAAAATCAGGTGTCCATAAAAGTGGGGTTGAATTTTGGAATCTTAATTGTGTTCCATTGACCAAGTTGTCTATCTTGGGCTTGCCATACTAAGGCCTGTGTGTCAAATATAACTTGCAGGCTGTTTTTCTGTGATGTATGAATTAGCTTGGTTTTTCATTTCTAAAAGGCTTTAACAAGAAAAGAAAAACTGTAACAACATATGTGGCCTCCAATGTCTAAATTATTTACTATGTGTATGTGGTCCTTTAAAAAAAAAAAAAAAAGTGAACGTTCTTAAGCCTGGAATTCCTAAATTTGCTGTGTTAAGTTTATCTTGCAAATTTTGGTAAGCTGTGTTTCCTTATTAATTTAAATCAAATACTTGCTAATTTATTACTCCTTTAATTTTTACATTTATCAAAGCTTGTTTTATGGCCCAGAATATGGTCTTTCTGGTAAATATCCTCAGTGCAGTTGGGAAGTATTGAAAAGAGTATTTTATGCACTCCAATTATTAATAGAGTTCTTCAAAGTTGTAGCCTTCCTAATTGTTCTATTAATTAATAAGAAGTGTATAGTGAAATACCTACATTTATAAATTTTTGTTTCTCCTTTAACTTTTATCATTTGTTTTGAAGCTTTTTTATTAGATGCATAAACTTTTAAGATTGTCATATTGATTATTATCAATAGTTACTACGGTTTTCCTTTGGTTAGTATCTTCTCTATTTGCTTTTAATTTTTTTTTTTTTTGCATCTTTAGAGTTAGAATATGTTTCCTGAATTTTACAGCCTTTGTCTTTTTAGTTGTACATATTTGGGTTGTTTATGTTTTGTGTGATTGTTGGTGAAGTTAGGTTTAACATTTCCAGTCTGTTTTGTCCTCTATTTTTTTGTTCCCTACCGATTCTGCCTTTTAAAAAATCAGTTGAATTCTATTTGATGTTATTGTATGAGTTTTCTTGGCTCAAAAATTAAAATTTGCTGTTTGTTTTTATTTTACTTGTTTCTTTGGGAGCTGTAATGTATTTCTAACTTATCATTGTCTACCTTTAAGTGATACACCTATTAACAAAAACCTTACAATAACAAATTTCCATTCTCCTTTTTTTTGTGCTCTTTGTCATAGTTATTTTGTTTTTATATAAATTTGTTAACATTTGAAAAGACTAAAATAATAATACAAATATTTATTAGATCAGCTTTGTTGTTAATATCTCTGATGTCCTTCATTCTTCTGTGTAGATCAGTATTTCTTCTATAATCATCTTTCCGCTGTCTGAAAGATACCCTTTAATATTTTTTATAGTATAGGTCTGATGATGACACTTTCATTTTCTGTAGTTTCAAAAAAGTCTTGATTTTACTTTCATTTATGAAAGATATCTTAAATGTGTACAGAATTATGTGTGGTTAATTTTTTTCTCTTAGTACTTTAAGAATATCGTGTCGTACTTCTCAGTTGCATTATTTTCTATAAGAAAATTGGCTATCATCTTTTTGCTGTGCATATAACATGTCTTTTTTTTTCTGTAGATGATTTTAAGAATCCCTCTACTACTTGGTACAAACAATTGATTACAATTTTCAAAAGGTATAGTTTTATTGTGGCTGTTTCATGTCTTTAAGATTTTTGAGGCTCTTAGACTTTTAGGTTTATATTTTTTATCAAATTTAGAAAATATTCAGCCTCTTTTGATTTTCTTCAACTAACTCTTTTCATAAAGTACTTTAAAAATATATTCCATTTACTATAAAAGGAATTAAAAACAACAACTCATAATTACTAACAAACATCTGACACTTACTGACAATCAAATCTTGAAATTTTAAAAAGACATTGTGTTTTCCACTTTTAAACTGAGGTTTTTAAGGATGCTTAGGTACTAGAGTCTCTGAATTTATAGACATGTTGTCCTTTATGGCTTTCTTATCTCCTAAAAATGTCTTGGAAAAACTGTCTTGAAAGTTAATTGAGGAGTAAATGATTGTCATGCTGAGATGGCAGCCCCTCTAGATCCTGCGGAGCCTTCTGAGCACCTATTTTGCAGCTCTGACTCAACTCAGCAGTACATTTTCTGGAGTGTCACCTTCCCAAAGTTGTGTTTATATGAATGTTGCCCAAAGTTGTGTTTATGTGAATATTGCAGTCTTGTTAGAATACATTTAGTACAAAGATCTGTAGGTATATACTTTGTTCCAATCCTATAATTTGCTCTAGAGATATATAAGGGAAAGAGAAGATCCTTCAATATTCATATGTTGGCTATCAAGAAGAGGGAATTACTCCCTTAATCTCATTTACATTTTGTTATTGCTATTGCAGAGATAAGTT
This sequence comes from Galemys pyrenaicus, assembly GCA_019455555.1. NCBI lineage: Eukaryota > Metazoa > Chordata > Mammalia > Eulipotyphla > Talpidae > Galemys > Galemys pyrenaicus. The sequence continues at coordinate 4,332,060 of JAGFMF010011925.1, forward strand.
CCACAGGCAACAGTCAAACCTCCTAAATTACATGAGTATGCCACTTACAGCTCTGTGACTAAGAGGATGGCTATTAGAAAAACATAATTTCAGCAGTGCACTTTTATTCTCTTCCTTTTTCATAAACCAGCTCTGACAGATGAAAAGAATCTGTGCTATAGCTCAGATTTCCTATGTTAGGCATACTTCAGCCATAAACTTAATTATCACAAGAATTTTCAAATGACTCCAACTTTTTCTGCACTTGGTACTGGAGGATACCAAGTTCTATTTTTGAGCCGATAAAATCCTCCTTCTGAAAGCATTTGTTTATTATATTACAGCTTCACATGAGCTGAGCTCCATCCTGACCCCGTGTTAAGTGTCTGTGGTAGATTTCATTACATCCATATACTGGAAGTCCTGCCAATATACTGGCAGCAAAATCCTAGTGGAAAATAAATGGCAATAAAAAAGAGAAATGATAGCCTGTGTGAGTGGTGAGGAGCATAGCTTTATTGAGACTGGACAACCCCAGAGTAGTGACTTGGCATGCAGACATGAGCTTAAGAGAGTGTGAGTGAAAGCTGATATTGGAATAACGACTCTGTGGCACAGACATGGGAATAATTTAATTAATTGCACTGAAATTTCTTTGATGAATAGTTATGTGGTGATAAGCATGAGGTCGAACAGCAGAATGAGTTTCAGCTTTTTAATGGGCCAGCACAGCTGCAGTTTTGGATGCTTTCCCACTTTATTTTTCCCTGCAGCTCTCTACTGCTTTCCTCATCCACATCTCTCCAGCTAAGCACACCACTCACGGGGCTCTCTCTCCATGTCTGCTGAGCTGTGGGGCAAGTACATTTGGCCATGGGAAGCAGACTGCTTTGAAATGAAAATCAGATCAAAGTAAAACTGTGGGATGGTTGCCTTATGGTGACTGTACCTCCCTCCTACCCAAATCTCTAGGATGCTTTTACAGAGTCTTTGCTGCTAAGTTATATAAAGATTTTAATAAAAATTTCTTGTCCCTAGAGAAAGAGGCATGTCTTTGTTGTCAGAGAGCTAGAGGGAAATGAGCAGTGCAGCCCCAGCTGGAGCACTGGTATTAATCCTATGATTCGTAGCCTGTATTTTCAGACAGATCAATTACTTATGGCTGTAACCAATCTCTCACCATTTTCTTGCTGTGCAGGGCTCCATTTTCAGACTTGGCAGCTGACATAACCTTCCAACTTGATAGAACTTCAGCTGCAAATCTCTTCAGGTCTGTTGCCTCCATTCATAGAGGTTATACAAATGAGTTGTTAAATAAAAATCAAAAGTCAAAAATTGTGGGTGGTAATCTATTCTTGGCTCAGTAACACCCATGGATCCTCGACAACTTTTTCAGTTGGATTATTTTTTTTTTTAAACAAGATGAATGATTCACTTGTCTTACTTCCTTCACTTTTATGGACAGGCTTTGCATGAGAGAAAAGCCTTCTCTAGAGGGAAGAAATTATCCACAGTGGATGCATTTCTTATCAACTTATAAGTTGAAAGATTAACTCAGAATGGCGAGAAAGGAGATTATGAGGAGACATGAAGGGCATGTACAGGTGAGCTGTGTCTAATGCATTTCACATGGAGTGAGTCACCCCATTTCATCTGCTAGGCTGTCTAGGCTTAAGGCCAGGAGATTCTGTATCGAAAAAGAAGTGACCCTTGCTAATACACCGGTGGTGGAGAACTTGTAAGCTGTTTATAGAGTGTGTCAAGGTGTGAATATAGAACTTCTGTCAAGTATCTAAACTAAGCAGCCTTCAAGGACTTTACCCAGAATTTGTTTAGTGTCTCTAAGAAATACCTATTCTTTGTGAGTGTTGAACTCTTCACAGCTGTGTCAAGCCAAGTCACTGGAATAGATGACTAGGGACCAGATTGAAGGAAATCACAGAATGTTATGATTCCACTGATTTTAGATAAACAGATGTGGGACTCTAGGGAAGAAGATGCATTACCTCTCTTATGTATTTTCCTTTTCCATTGTCCTTCCATCATTTCCATTTTTCTGATGTACAACCCTTTGAAGACTTTTCCATTTTTCCTGTAGTAACCAAGTATCAGAAACTTACAGGAAGGAAAATGTGGACATCTTGAGAAGAGAAATAGTTTTTTAATATTCAGCTCAGTGTGACTTACCCTTTATATGTGTGTGTGCACACACCATGTATGCTTTTTGTGTATCATTGCTTGCTTTGGAAACTGTCCTACTTGGGACCCGTTAGTAGAATCCTTTTGGAACAGACACTCATGAATTCTGTTAACAATTAAGGGAGGTGAATCCCTCCTGGTATAGGCTGACAGCTGCAGATTTCCCTTGGTCTTGTATTACTTTGGCTTGATTCTAAAGAAGCAAAAGTAACATCAGGACATACTGTTTGAATTGAAAGTTAAAAAGCCTGTCTATGCTTGTTCCTCTCTTCCACCCCTGTTTTATTCTAGCCCTTCCTAGGCATCCCAGTGTAAATAGTAAAACATAAGTCACCCAGTACCATAAGGCACTGCCACAAATCTTGTCCTACTCTGAACTTCTTTTTTGTGGATCTGTCTTATATTATGATTTGTTAAGTAGTATGGAAAAGACTCATTGGTAGCCATGCATGACAGTTCCCCATGCTCAGAGCTTGCCAACAATTGAAAGTTTGAGAGAGAGTAAGAAAAAGCTGGGGGGAGGGGATGAGATTTATAGTTAGTGAGTTCAAGTTGCTTTTTTCCTCCTTGGAATGTTGCCCATCTTATTAGGAGTTCTTTAGTGAAACAAAATGCAGTGGTAGCTTGGAGAAATGATGGATATTTTCCAGCAGAGCCATGTGCAGCTCACTTCCCTCACCCCCCGCCCCCAACCTCAAGAAAAAAATAAAAAACAACTTAGGAGTCTGTAAGCCTTCTCCCTTGGTTGTAGTTAGGAAGCCAGTTGACAGTATAATAGGCTTTTGGAAGTGGGTGCAATGGTTTGTGTGTTCTGTTTGATGTTGCAAATACCAAGCCCTCAGGGAGATCTGCAAAGAGGATGTTCTGTTCTTAAAGAAAGGAAAAGATTAACCTGAAACGTGAACTGAAATACTCCTGAATTCTAAAGGACTTAGGTGCAACCAAGAAATGATCTCATTTACCTCTGTGGAAATAACATTTGGCAAATAGCCTGCTTCAGACAAGCAGAGGGCTGGGCAAATATTTTTGATTTTGATTAATGAAAGGTAACTACAGGTAAACTTGAGAGGATTAGATCACAGATTAAGGGTGGTGTGTGTGTGTGTGTGTGTAGGTGTAGTGTTTATGTGGTTAAGACTTTGTAGACACATATAAAAGTTTAATAAACCAAGTATACGTCTTCAAGCCTAATGATTTTCAGAGATAATGTTCCATATTGAGCATTATGAGAGGGTATAACAATTCTTATTTTGGAGATAATTTTAGCAGCGATAATGAATGGACATTAAATTAGTTCTGTCATGACTACATTCATTTAACATTCATTGAGTATCTACTAGATGTCAAATACTGTGTTAGGCACTGGTGATGCAATGGTTAAATAAAAGCAACAAACTCACTGCCTACTGTAGTTTATGAGCTGCTGGAGAGACAAACTAAACAAATAATCTTGCAACTATGCACCCACAAGTTTTTAAATTAGATTTATTTAATTATATTTTACATCATTTGTATTGCCCAGGGAGTTCCCACCACCATTTCACCCATGCACCATCACCTCAGCCCCTTGTGCTCCTTCTACCCTCATCCCCATCTTTGCCCTCCCTCCCCTACCCCCCCCCCAGTCCCTTTAGTTTATCTTTGACCTTTTGGTCTTGTTGAATTTTTTGTTGTTGTTGTTTGTTTGTTTGTTTTTGGCTGTGATTGTCCATTTTATTGAGCTTACTCTTTTTTTGTGTGTGTGGTAGTTGCTTTCACATTCCTCCCAAAAGTGAAGTCGGTATTTTTCTCTTGCCTTCTGACTTGTTTCACTGAGTATATGCACCCACAACTTTTATGTTGACTTTGTATTCAATAAAAAATTATTAAGTGCCTCCAAATGTTTCTTAACTGTATGCTAGGCGCTAAAGGAAAAAAGCACCTTGCCTAATTCCTATTGAAGGCAGTGACTTACAGTTTACAAGAAATAAACTTAACTGTGCTTTGTTATGGAATTGAGCAAAACCACCTGATCCATATAGATCTTGATATTAATTTAGCACACAGTGCTAAGGACAGTAAGATAGCATTTTAGAAGAACAGTCTGTATGCACACATATAAATCTTGATGTATTTACTAAAGATATTGTTGTATTGTCATTTTCTCTGGCATCTGCCCAAGTCAGTTCAAGAAGTTGCTCAGCTCTCTCACCCTCTCTGAACGAAGTTTCACATCTGGAAAATGGAAAGGGTTTTATTGGCTTTTGGGATTGTGAAATTTGAATGAAATCATCTGTGTGAGAATACTCTATAAAGGACTGTACTTATGTGAATTTTCATTTTTTAGATTTTCTAGAGCGATTGATACTTGTTGAGACCAACTATGTTCTCTTCTCTTAAATCCCCCCCAAAAGTCAAAAGGAAGATGATTCTAACTTAATGAAAATTAGTATACTTTACCTCTCACAGAGTGTTCTAGAAGTATTAGAATATATCACTGACATTATGGTACATGAAATAAATTTTTTTTAAAGTGAAATAACTGATCTCAACACACACCCTATCCTTGGAATGTGATCCCGTGGCAACATTTACCCCACGCTTTGCATCTTAGATCCTGTTTTTGTTTTTTTCTGTCTTCTGTTATTTGTTTCCCCCCGAGAGAAATGGAAGAGAATTACTGTGAATACATTCTCAGTGAATGGGTTCTGACCCATTCATTTGGCCAAGAGGCTCATGCTATGCAGCACTGAATAAAGTACTACAACTAAAATGAGAATCAGAAATATGGAGCCACACAAGAATAGTCATTATTTAAATGATGGACGTTCATGTGAGATTACAGTGGGTGATAGTAATCAGTGAAGTTGTATTTTCTGGGGGGGGGGGGGATTCAATATGAATGGAACAAGAACTCAGTGTGCACCCTGCAGCGCATGTTTTATCTGCGTGAACTGTGGTGCGATCTCTTGACCTTTTGAATCATTTTGTTAAAAGGCCTTACACAGATCATTCTGCCCTTGGTGGTGGGTGACTTTGTCTTAAGATTCTGCCATTAGATTCAGTTGTAAAAACATATGTCTTTTCTTTACTCTGTGTGTGTGTGTGAGAGAGAGAGAGAAAATGAAATATGTGTGCAGTTTATAAAGATCATCAAGAGCCAGACTGGCCACTAACTCCACATTTACAGAAATTGAATTTAATAGCATAATTCATTCTTCTTACTTTGTCATTGATTTCTAATACTCAATGTGCAGTTATAATATATATCTGTGCAATTAACAAGTGTTATAATATATTTGAATATTTACTTCTCCATATTCTACACATTGGCACCCTCATTCTGACTGATAATAAACACTCATTAATGAGTGAAAAATTTGAAATGGATTTACCTTTGCTGCTTTTCCTTCCTGTAATAGTCTTTAAGTTAATTCAGATCTAAGTAGCTTTCTAGTAACCAAGAGCTAAATTTAATTGTAAGTCAATAGTCAGATACTGGTCCATATATTTGAGTCTCACTGTTTCTCAAAGTATGCTACATGTAGTCCTTCTAGGATAAAATGCAGCAGTCTAGAACTCTAGCATACAGTCTAGTGTGCTGAGCCATTGTTGAGTCTGAACAGAACAAATCTGGCTGCAGGTATCTTAAAGTATTTACTAATGGAAACTCTGGCTAAGACAGCATCTTAAATTATATGTAGAACCAGCATGCTGTCTCCATAACGTGTTGCAGCATTTATTAGCAGGGCGTGAGCTAAGGTAAACTCCCATTAAAAAAAAAAAAAAAATCTTTGTAATGATTAGCAGGGGCCCAGTATAGTTTAAGGTATTCTTTGGAGTTTATAAATATGGCCTCATAAAAAGCTCAAATATAAGGGAACTGTGACTTTAAGTCATTTAGGAGCCTAGTGGTTTGATAAAATAACAGGAAACAGACAATTTATTATGAGCAGTCTCAGTAGCTCTGGATTATCTATAAAACTTTTACGGCCTTCCCCAAGTGGCAAGAAGCCATAAAACTTGCCTGAATGAGGGACTTGTTAATTTACTTGTTAAAGCAAATTAAAAATTTATAAGTGCTTTTAGGTAAATGAGATCTTCTCTCATTGCTGCCCTTGCGGGGCCCAGGAGTCCTAGGAGGGGAGAGTGGCTATGCTCAGACACCACTGCAGAACAATAAAAGCTATTAAATTGTTCCAGTTTATTACAACAGAGCTGTGCAGCTGTTGCCATGGCTAGCTGTAGGGTACCAGTGGTTGACAGCCTGGAGTTTCAGTAGGTTTTCTTTCTCACTCAAAGAAAAAGAAAACAAGAAAAAGGATGGTTTTTTATCTTTGTAATACCAGAAGTTGGTATCCTAGACTGTTTTTTCTTTTTCCTTGATCTTAAGAACCCAGAGATTTTATGTTATTTTTTGTTTCCATGAGCTTTTCTTTATAATTCCATAGTTTGTTTGTTAGTACTTGTAATTTTCTACCTACCATTATGCCCATTAGTATTTAGTTTAAACAAAGGGTTTTTGTATCCTGTAAAATCTCTCTTACCCCTGTTCCTCTCCCTTTTCTTCTCCCTTCCTCTTATTTTTCCCTTCTGCCTCTCTCTTTTTCCTTTCCTATCTAGTCTCAAAATTAGGAGGAGGTAAGAAAAGGTATCTGGTAAATGCTCTAGTGTATTTCATTCCAAAAATTGTGTAAAATCAATACTTTCTATGGGACCCAAAATTTAAAGGTAAAGGCAGATATTCTTGGTATTCTTTTTGGATGAAAAATCAACTTAGGTTAAAAGTACTAGATGTAAACATCTTCCTTTACTTTTCCCTGTTTCCACTCATCAGATTTCTTCCACAGGTAACTGAAACAATAGGCTTTCGGATGGTGATGGTGCTTGTAACATCAGGAGCTCTTGTTTGAATCTCCACTTGTCTCCATTGGATGTGCTGCACAGTGACACCTTCTCTCTACCTTAGTGCTAGCAGGGAGTCTTGGAAATAGGAAGAAACTTATTCTTCCACATAGCTCAGAAGGTTTGATTTAGGAATACCTAAAACAGTGCTAAGGCTGGGGGATAGCTCACTGTGTGTGGGTTCTCACTCAGATATTCACAATTGCTCAGGTTTAAGGTGTAATTAACAAAGGAGTAACTACAAAAAAGGAAAAAAAAAGTTTCTAAAGCCCAGGATGGAGGGCCATCCTATCCCTGATAGTGTCCTTAAGTCCAAACCAAAGGCTGCTTGTACTCAGTGGCATTGTCCTTTCATTGTGAGACTGGAGCTGATGGTATGCCAGTAAGTGATGAGCTAGGATCCAACTCAAAATGGTAGCTGAAGGTGTGCACAGTTTCTGCTACTGAGGTCCCACCACAGTAGCTAGAAACACCTATTCCAAGGTCAGACTGGCCAGTACCAGACAGTGCCAGAGGCAACAGCACCAGGAGGTGGTGCTGGAGGGTTAGAAGTGGTAAACAGCTTGCAGAGATATCTGGCTATAGGTCAGCAGTGCCAGCCACAAACCAGCTCTACTGATGGTGGCAGAGTGCAGCCATTACTGTTATGGTCCTTTGAGTGCCATTGACAAATGCCAATAGCAGATAAACCTTTTAGAGACACTGGGTACAGACCAGTGAGCACAGGCTAATGGTTTCTGTCAGCCGGTGACTTTGGAGATAGGGTGGGAGGCAGTAGTGGTTAGGGTGTAGTTTGTAGCATCGATTGTATATGAACATCTTTGGAGGTCTATGAAGGTCTTGAAATTCTTCTCAGAAGATCTGGATGACTCCCATTGAATCTGTCTGCAAAGGTCTTTCCAGGAGAAGGTCCCAGCGAATCTAATCCTCTGAAACCTTGGCTTACAGTTCCTGTCTTTCAACTTGATTCGTCTGTTTACAGTTCCAATTATGTGAATAGTGCTGGCCAAGCTCCAATCAATTTGGTTCATTTATGACCTTTAATATTCTCAAAAATGAAACTTTGGTCTGTGCATCCAGCTCTGACCTATGGTGAAGCTGGACAGACCCATTGGCCATGGCCCCATGCCACCACAGCTCAGGACTGAGACACTAGCTGCACTCTCCACTGTCCCTCAAACCTGTTCATACCTATAGTAATAGCAGTTGTTAATTTCCTCTTTCAGACATTTTGTATTTTATGGCATAAAAATATATCTTTTGGACTATTTAATATTAAATAAAAATGATGGGTATTTCACAGGTATATGTACATTTCAAAAATCTCTTTAGAAATGTTAAGTTTCTGGAGCCTCCATGGTGGTGCAGGGGTTAAAGTCTCACTGCTATCAAGATTTGGGTACCATCTGAAGCTATAGTTGAAAAGAATTATTGGCAGATAAGTTTTGTAGAAAATTTGGGTTTAAAGAAAAAGCAGAAAGATGGCAAATAAATGCATTTTTGAAGTAGAGTTTAGTTAGTAACTTCTGATTTACTATCTTTTTTTTATAGTATCACTGTATGCCTGTTGTACTGCTTTCATTGAACTTCATAAACTCATTATTTTGAATCTTAATGTTTTTTGTAATTTAGTCTTTCATTTATAATCTCAGTAAAATTGCTTGATTATAACCATCTTTTCACAAATTATCTCTGTGCTTTAAGGCGTTTTCTGGGTTAGGTCTAATATCCTAATGAATAGATCTTAATACTGGAGCTTAAATAAAACACTTTTTATAATTTTATCTCATAAACCTGAACCTGAGTCTGTTGTGTAGAGGATCAGAGTGGCTGTCTCATTTTTTTGTTCAAGAGAACCAATTGGATTTCACCTACAGAACAAATTGATAAACTAGAACTTTTTTTTTAATAGAAAAAGCAAGGGACAATTGACTAAAGGCCAGCTGGTAAGGAAATAGTATTGTTTAAGAGACTATTCAGAAAATTCTTTGTTACAATAGGGCAATTAATGTGGCTTGGACCCCAAGGACAGATATGATATAGTGAGGTACTAATAAACTTTTCACAGTAAACTAGCAATGCTTCAAAAAGTATTTGTTTCTAACAGAATTCATGGTAGAAATTTAGTGTATGTGCTTACTCCTTAGTAATATTGATATATGTTGTGTAATGATTGCTTAATTGCTAATTTTCCTATGTTAATTGATGTTTTTCTATAAAACTAAATTCTTTAGCTCTTTACATTTATTGGATGCCATCTGGCTTATGAATTTTCATAAGAACTGCAAAAAAAAAATAGTGCAAACCCTTCCCCCATCTTTCTTCTAAAAAGGTAGCAAATATGCATCCATAATGACTTTTTAATGTGTCTTTAGGGATTTTTTTTTTTCATAAGAATAAAACGTCATTGCACTAAAAGCATTTCTTCTCTCCCAAACCTGGATTTCCTTCCTGTGTCACCATTTGCCATTACTGTGACAATATATCCTCTTATTCTTTTAAAAAATACTGTCTGTATTTTTCCTCTGGATAAGTACTGAGCAAATACTGCATTTAAAAATATATTCTAATTCCTGCAAAAAAAATACCACATTAATTTTTGAAAATTTAAAAATGTCTTTATTTTTTAAAGATACCATTAAGCTTTCATTTTACTTCAAAGTATGAAGTAGGTATCCCACACAGTCTTTTTACTTGGCAATTTTAAATATTTTTGGTGATTTATTTTTGCAGTTAGCTACCAATTCTGAGACATCTTTAGTACTGCTATTATAGTTTGTCTGCTTAGATACACTGCATATGTATATTTATAGTCTCAGAGTCTTCTTGGTCTTTGTAACTAGGTACTACAGACTGAGTGGTTTTTAAGCAACAAAAATTTATTCTATATAGACCTGGTGTGTGGGAGGTCCAAAATCAGGGCTCACACAGATTGTTTGATGAGAGTGTGCTATTTGTTTGTTTGTTTTTCACCTATTTTTATGTGGTGAAAGGAGTGAGGAAGTTCTTTGGTATTTCTTTCAAGAACACTAATGAGAATTTCACTCATCAACTAATCATCTCCCAAGGATTCTACCTCCTACCATCACATTGGAGATTAGGCTTCTTTTTTAGACTTTTGGGGGGACCGAAGCATTAAGTCTGCAAGTATAAATGTTCTTACATATGTATGACTGGCATAAACATCAGCATTGAGTGGAGGTTTTTTGACAAGTGGACTAGCTGGCATACTTTTTTACTTTTTCCCCCCTAATAATCTTATAAATACCCAGATCTCAGTATCAGAGTTGTTATACACCAGGCAAAAATGTTTGGCACTTACAGATCTGAATAAGAAGTAAAAAAAATTCTAATATTTAGAATTCTTTTAATGACATTATTATTCAGATGGCTTAAGAAAATTAAAGTGTATTCTGAGTTGTTTGGGTCAAATGTGACCAAAAAGTGAAGGGAAAAAAAAAATAAACAAACCAACTCTATTGAAAGTGTTTCAACTATTTTTCATTCTTCAAAAAATTTTGAGTTTTGCAGATTTTATTACCTAGAATAACACATTTAATATATTAAGATTCAATCCATTTCATTAAGTAGTCATTATTCAGAGGTAGAATTGAGATACAGGATGGTAGTTATAACCAATATATTTCATGGTATTTACCTAAGTTTTTCCTCATAAAAATTGTTTATGAGTAGTTTGCCAATTGCTTGCCCCAAAATATTTAGTCACTAAATCAGAAAATGTTAGAATAGTTATTTGCCTGCAGAAAAAATACAGTGCAGTTGATTAAAACATTTCTGCACTGCCCACCTATCATAATGATACTCAGGAGGGCAGCATAATTAATGCATGGAATAACAGGCTCTGGAATAAAGGCCTCTGAAGCCAAGGTCTGCTCATATCTGTTCCACCTCAGGTTAACAGGAGTCACCACTTAGCCCTGAAATGGTCATATTATGTCAGTTTCACAGTTTGTTGTGATAACAACCTGTAGCTTAGAGCAGCAACTTATTTGATAGGTATTTCCTCAAGAACAGCAGGGTCTCCAACTGGGAACCAGGGATTGTGTAGACACAGCTCATACTCTCTCTCTCTGGGGTCTTTGGGTGATAATCTCTGAATTCTAGTATTTTGTATTTTGTATCACAGTTTACTTTGCTTATCTCTGAATGTTTATATGAGAATTAAATTAGATAACTTATGTGTAATTATTGGAAAATCATTATCACAGCAAATGTGTACAGTATAATTTTCATCATAAAAACGTTAGCTGCATTAATAGTAACTAGTTACCCTGTCCTAATCTGACAGATCTGAGAATGAGATATGTCCAGTTATCCTTTATGGTTTTTTGATCATTGTTTTCATGTTTTGCTACAATGCTTCTAGTCTAGGATATTTTTGGCAATTTGAGTCAAAAGTTAGCTGCATTGTTGAATGATTTATTTTAATATATTTTTTTCTTTTACTAATAGCTCAATGAGAGTTTCTGTTATATATCAAGGGGCTAATGTGGCATGGGTTTTGGGGGGAAAACATCTAATTAGAAAATTGGATCTGTTCTTAAATTGCAAATGTGTGTACATCAAAGCCATCATAAGAATAAATTTAAGTCTGATAGTGTACATGGTTTCAGTACACATTGGCAAAATGTCCTGCTGATTGCTGATTGAAAACAGTTGTTAATTCTCTACTTCACTAAATTCAGAGTGGAAAAACTTTCCTTAATAAAGAACAGATTGAGGAGATCCAAGACCTTACTGTGTGGGAATTAATGGCAGATGCATATACTGGTAGTTAAAATGTTTCATTAGATGTTAATGTCTTGCTGTGTTTTTAATTGTTCAGGAATTAGCCTCCAGAATATTAAAACCATCTGTTTGTTATCATGATGAAACAGAATGCTTAAATAGTTATTAATTTGTGTTTCTTGTCTTTTTTTTTTCCTCTTCTGAGGGATAATCTGTAAAACTTTGATCTGCTAAGAGTTTAGGGAATTTGGAATACAGAAGTGAAAAAATAATTTAAAACACCAGTGTCCTGAATAGCTGTTTATTTTCCTACCTGCTGTGTATATTTTGTGTAATCTTTTTTAACATTATTTTTTAAAATTGGATGAGTTGACTCTTTTAATGACAATGATCATACAACTGGTTTAATAGTTTATTTAAACTACAAGACCACTCTTAACATACTGCTATTTTACATTCAAGATCAAGAGAAAGTTTAGACATTTAGAGGGATGAAGAAAATCTAAAATTTGTGGTGCTCAGGACATTCTCTTCCTGCTGTAATCCACAAGCTCTGCATAACTACTCAAGCCTGGCATCCTACAGAATCAGAATAGCCTTGGTACTAGTTCTGCTTCTGCTGTTTTCTGCCTTTGTGACTTTGCTCAGATTACTTAGTCTTCCTCAGTTTTGGTTTTCCATCTGTAAATTGGGAAATACAATTGAATTTATAGTTTTTTGTGATTCTTAGGATAATAAAAATATTGCATATGTGATCTGTGTTGTAGGATATTAACTGTTTCCTTTCTCAATTACTTGGAACCAGTGAGCTATTTTGTGTGTCACTGAGAAGAATATTTATGTTAACACTATACCTACAAGATCTAGAAACAAATATTTCATTTCTAGTCTTTGTTCCTGCTTTGATAACCAAACATTGGTGCATTCTTAACCTCAAAATGAAAATCCCAGTGTTATTTCTAATTGGATGTGTAGCTCTTGAAATGAAGACAACCAATCTACCTTTGTATAGGATACCAATTATGTCTCCAAGGGGCCTCTTATTTTTCTTCTCATCTCTGAATTTGCTTGGGAAAATTTTTCAAGACCCTTCTTTCATTTATGCAAATCAGCTAAAGTTATGCCAACAAATATAAATCTTTGTAGTTAAATCTTTTTTCATCTTGGAGAAATGCCGTCTTTGTAGACCAAGAATTTATGTGACTTGGAATTCTTCACACTTAAAATTTCATCATCCCATTCCCTATATCTATTTTTTCCCAGATTAAAAATGGGAAGGCTTCAAACTTGAAATCTTCAAGAGTGAAGTTTCTTATAAGCCCTAGGTCTTTAATTGTGAATCCTCAGAGGTCAGGCAGATGATGCAAATAAGTGATGCAGGAAATTGTGGGATGTGGGGACCTTAACTGGCAAGGCAATTACAATGACTGTATAACTACAGTATGTATAACTACAGTTAATTCAGCCAAAACTCTGCCTGTTTGCAGTGGAGATCAAATAGGAAGCATCCCTTTGCAGTATGATAATCATTCCCATAGAAAGTATCTTCATATTTAAAAATTTACTCATGAGGATATATTTATTTCTATAATCAATTGTATTTGGTAGTATACATGTTTAAATGATTCTTCCTTTGTGTGGGTTATGTTTAAAGAAGGTTTTAGTCAGATTAATTTTAAAAGGATAAGTAAATTATTTTTTAAAAAGTACTTCTTAGTAGGAAAAATAAATAGGATTTTAAAATGTTTCATATTATCCAAATTACTTATAAGTGGCAATCTCATCAATAAGAATGTATAATACTAAGAGAGTGATTAACTTCTCTTGGTAATGGCTTTTGACCTTTTGCTGAACAAGAACTTTTAAAATTCTCAAATGCCAGGATAAGGATTTATTAAACTAACTGTAATTATATGCTACTTTTCAATGTATAATCCTATACCTGACTACATAATACATTTTAAATTACATATAATCACTGTTTCAAGAACAAAATGAGCTATATAACATTTTTTTGAAGAACAAGGAATCTGAAGACTGATTTTATGTGATCACAAAAGCCTCAAGTTCATGAGTGCACATTTCACTCTTCATGTTCCTGCTCAGCTTCTAAGCTTTGCTTATCATCTACTGGAAGGCTGCTGGGGTGATCAGCTATGTGAGATGCTACTGTCAAACAGATCAGTTATTTGGAGAATAACAGTGACTACTAACTTCAGCTTTTTTCAGGTTGTTAATGATCAGTACTGACTTTAAAGCCAGGTAACAGGGACTTTCACTGTGGATCCTGCTCTGACCTCCTTAAGCCATGCAAAAGGCTTCCAGAGTGGAAGAATTCAAAGGGTCCAAAGTCATATGCCTTTTTGGAGCCCGTAACTCCCCTTCAACCTATGCTAAGGTTATTTTGGACTCCAGAATTTCTATCCCAGATTTCTTCAATCTGACTGTCAAGATCTATTTCTTAGGCCCTTCATTCTGAGTGGACTGTTCCGTGGCTGTGTTCATGCTAGTAGGATTTGCCCATCCACATGGGCAATGTGGATGGAGGCTGCATTTTGAACTGGAATGTTAGCACACATGCTGTTGAGGCTTCTTGGGACACAACAAAAGAAAGAAAGGAAGGGCACTGCACCATGGATGGGCTCTTGTACACAGCCAAATCCTATCAAGAAACTTCAAGGAATACAGAAACTATGGACAGTATAAAACCTGATGTAGAATCATTCATTAGCAAAGTTAGAGGATAGCATATACTTTATTTAGCACTATACTAGTATGATTTACAAATTTAATTATCTATATATAGTCTTTGAACCTTGTTCCCCAAATTATATCTGTTGTTTAGGTTGACAGGAGCAATTTCATGGCATATGGAGAAAAAAGTCTCACTGAACTGGGGTCAAAGGGGATAAGAGGAAAATTGGAGACACTAAATAGGCAAGTACTTTCTAGAAAAAGATTTTTGTGATACAAATTTTAGAAATGAAAAGGTAGCTGAATTTCTTTGTTTTCTCTTATTTCATTTTCTTCGCTTCTAAGGTGGGAAAAATAATAGTCAGTATTTCTACCTAAGCTAAAAGGATTCACAAAATACCACAGACTTGATGGCTTGAAAGTAGAATTTTATTTTCTTACATTAGTGGAGGTTAGAAGTAAAAGATCAAGGTATCAGCAGAGTTCATTTCTCCTGAGTCCTCTCTTCCTGCCTTGAAGACTTAGTCACTTCCTTGCTGTGTCCTCACATGGCTTTTTTTTTCTGTGTGTTCTTCCCTGAAGCCTCTCCCTCTCTCTTAATCATCTCTTCTTATAAACACACCAGTGAGATTGGAGTAGGCAACTCCAATGAACTCATTTCAACTTAATTACCTTTTAAAATTCCCTATCTTCTAATATAGTTACATTCTGATGTAATACAAGTTAATTCAATCTATAACAGGGATCCCACATATTCTGCAAAATGCGTTGATGATTTTCATCCCATCTATGAAATGGCTATGACTTTTCACAAAAGTTGACTGTAGCATATTGATAAACTAATGTATTACTGCCCTAACAGAAGTAATGTAGACTAGTATGAAATAAGTTGGTAATTGGTGATAAGTTTAGTGAGATACAGGTTATTGTGTGCTAGTAACTGAATTGTGTCAGCGACACTCCTGAACTTCTTATTCACATGTTGAAGCACTAATTCAAAATGTATTTAAACTAAGGAAATAATTAAATTTAAATTTAATCCTAAGGTCCTGTTAGTTTCATAGGTGAGCTACTATACAAATAACTCTTTCCATGTTCCCTGTGAGGATACAGAGACATGGTGGCCATCTATAAGAAGAGAGTTCTCACCAGAAATTTGTCAAGGAACTTTGAACTTGTAATCCCAGCCTCCAGAATTATGAGAAATTTTTCTATTCAGTCTCTGAAATTTGTAGTATTTGTTAAGGTAGCCTGAACCAAAACATTGATACCCAGGGAGAAAGGAAGAGCTTAATCTTGATGAGAGTTTAATTTTTGATTGGATTTGATATGAACTGATACCAAATCAGTTGTTAAAACAATGACAAACTAGAAAGAGATTTGCTGTCAAAATTCATATATTAAAATGTCTCATAACTCAAAAGGTCATTTATATTATCAGTGATGTTAGATGTCCATAATCTCTCAATTATAGTGAATAGCCAGTGATGTGTGGCTACAAAAAAGAAAAACATGTTTTTTGGAAATAAGATTTTTGAATTTGTCTTCACAAATTAAAATGTATGAAAAATAGACATAATGGTATAAAAAATTCACATGTAATAATCCAACTTCATTAATGAATACATAACTGATTTTATTTCATCTGTATCCGTACAAACTCCCACCTATTCATACATATGCTCTTCAGCCTATCATCTGTGTTAGTTTGAAAAGTAAATCCTAAATAGCAAATCATTATAACCATTAATATATCAGTATATATCTCCATTTTTATATTATAACAAAACATAATAATTCCTTAATATCATTTACTAGTTGGTTTATGTATTTTGTCTCATAAATTTTTATGAGTTTGTCTCATAAATTTTTTACTTTGTTCAAATTAGGTTTAAAACAGGCTATACATCTAAAAATTGGTTGATGTGTCTTACAGATCATGTTATCCATTCCTACTATTTTTCTGCATTTATCTTACAATTCACTTATTGAGGGAATTAGTTACTCATTGAGGGATTTTGCTGATTGTATCCCATAATGTGTGGTTTAGAGTGTGGCAAACACCTCATTTGTTCAGACTTTTCTCCTTAATCACATTCTTGTAAATCTTGACACCTCCACTTCCACCTCATAATTTAAATTCCTATTTGGCAGAAAATGAATTCAATCTAGAAGTCAAACTTGAGTAATAGATACAGATAAGAGTTATATATTAAGTAGTACTTTTTATATTTCTATTATCTATTGTTTGTATTGTTATTAAATATTATAATTGGCTTGGACACATCATAGAAAGTTGATTCTTTTGATATGTGTTATTAAGTTCTGTTTGAGTTGTGTGTGTATTTGAAGGGCATGGAATATGGTCGGTATTCTTGATTGACTCAGTTGCTTGATTATGTTTGAAATGTATGGTTAGATTGTATTGTCTTGTTTTATTCTTTATTAATTCTCAGTGTTTTCTATTACTATGAAGTTCACTCAGTCTTTTTTATAATTTTATTTTTTAGTCTAATTTTCCCTTTAATTTATATATATTTGACATCAATTGTAATCCCCACGTATTCCCCATCACCATATCACCAGTGCACCATCACCTCAGTCCCCTGTGCTCCCATCTTCCCTC
>JAGFMF010011925.1:4365007-4398697 GCA_019455555.1 Galemys pyrenaicus
GTGTCCCCAGTCTGTCCTTGACTCCTCATTTTTGGTTTCTGTGTCTTTATTGCTGTTATTGTTATTATTGTTCTTATTCCTTTCCTTGATCCTCATTTGCCTTTCTTTTTGAAGAGGTCTTTGGGTATGATTATCTGCACCTTTGCTTCCCATTCCCTCACATTTCTTATACAGATGATTTGTGTGCCTGTCAATACTTTAATCTGTTTATCTCTGTTTTCTCTCTCTCTCTTTTTTTTTCCCATTATGCTCTACAGTATCTCCAAAGTTGTTTCTTGAATGTCAGAGCTCACAGATGAACTTTCTTATTTGCGGTCTTTTGGACAAAGCCCACAACCTGAGGGTCATTCATAGCGTCCTCCACAAGGAAGGATGAAGCATCTTTTATTTTAATCTCTCTACACTGTCCTTTGTACCTTATATTTAGTCCCTATGAACCGTGTGCTTTTTTAAACGAATGTGCATTTAAAATATGCTTACCTTTTTTTTTTTTTAATTTTGTTGTTTCTTTTTAAAAAAAATTTCCTTCTTCTTGTCCTGGTGTCACTTCCTTGAGCAAACTCTTCCCAGTATTCAGTGGAGTAAACTCTTTAAATATGAAGGTGACTCCAGTTTCTTTCTGAAAGGATTTTGGGCCAAATTCTTAGTTCTAAAAAGGCAGAAAAATATTTAATCATTTTAAAGTATTTAATCATTTGAAGGAGGGACTCCCTGGTGGCCTAAGGATTAAGTCTTAGCATAACCAGCACTATGTCCTGAGTTCCATCCCTGCCTAGGGAACTAATCTACATACAGTGCATCGGATCTCTCCTGTCCCACCCACTGCTCCCCTCCACAGTGTATTTCAGTAGATCTTCCTGTTCTGCTCCCCATTCTATCTCTGGTGAATTCTTCTACCAGCACATCTCTGGCCTGCAACCCAGTTTTTCTATGAAAAAATAAATAAAATCTTTAAAAAAATGAATTTGTAAGAATTAAAATGTTTTAGAAAATAGTGAAACAAGATTGAATCTATTATGTATTGTGCTACATAGTTTTCTCATTGTTCTGTTGCTACTTAATCTGTCTGCCATAATGGAAGTTGAGGAGTGGGTTTTTTTTTTTTCTTGTTTTGAAAAATCCTTCTTCCTGCTTTGTATTTACCCACGTTACTGATTTATTTATCCCACAATGTCATAATCCATACATCTTAAATAAGAAAGTTTATTTGTGAGCTCACTTTTATAACTAAGAATTTGACTCAAAATTCTTTCAGAAAGAAACTGGAGTCACCTTCATATTTAAGTAAAGTGCCTAACCCTCTCTCTCCCCACTCTGCCTTTAAACTTTTAGTGTTTGTTTACTCTGCCCCAGTATTCATTAACTTCCATTAAGGTAGTAATAGACATGGACCACATTATTAGTACTTAAGTTCAGGGAACTGTGTTTAAGAATAAAGTCCAACCCAGAACTATGATGGACTCTTGATATTCTGTTTCTTTTTTTTGTGCCAGATTTTCATTTTCTGTAACAGTTTATGTCTTTTTATATTCTTGTATCTTATATTTATATGTTTTCCTGGATATGTCAGTGTTCTGATTATTCAGAAATTTTATAAATATTTTTTATGTGTCAGGTACAGTTGTGGATGCTTGAGATTGTATAGTGAACAAGATGCCCTCATAAAGCTTCACTCTGTTGAGTGAGAGAAACAACAAACCTATAAGCCAATAATAAACTTATATATGATATAATACATTTTATGAGTTAGCAAAAACAGTTTTGAATGGTAAAATGGTATGTGTTACTCTGTTAACTAGATGATGGAAAACACCCCTTTTTTAGGATCCCTCTGTAGGAAACTGGTTAAGTTCTATGGGAAGACTGTTATGTGCAACAGAAACAACAAACAAACTCAAGGCCCTGAGTCGAGAGCAAGCATGACATGTTTGAGGGAAAGAAGTCAGAGTGGCTAGCGTATGAGCAAGAACAGACATTTGTCCAGGTCACATTTTCTAGTCCATTGTATGGAGGCAAAGTATTGAATTAGTTGTCTGGGCTGCTGTGATGAATGATCCCACCCTGCATGCTGTAAAAGTATGGAAAGTTTTGTTCCCTAATTTCTGAGACTAGAAGTCCAACCTTAACATGTCAACAGGTCTATGATCCCTCTGGAGGTTCTAAACAAGAGACCTTCCTTGCCTCTCATAGCTTCTGGCAGTGACTCACAATCCTTAGCATTTCTTGGCTTATCACTACATAACCCCATCGTTACAAGACTTTTATTCAATCAATATTTCTAGGTCTGTATGTCTTCGTGCCTATTTTATAAGGAAAGTAGTGAGTAGGTTTAGACCCCCTCCCCCTGCCCAGTAATCCAATATGTCTTCAATTGCATCTGCAAAGAGCTTATTTCCAAATTTAATGTATCAATCATCATTCTCCAGAGAAATGGAACCAATTGTGTGTGTGTGTGTGTGTGAATGTTTGTGTGTGTATACATGCATACATTCGGGCTGACAGGCTTTAAGATCTGTAGGCAGTAGTCTGGACACCCAAGAAAGCCAATATTCACATATATGTACAAAGGCCTGAGAATCAGGAGAGATGATGTTAAATCTAGTCCAAAGACTGGAAGACCCAAGACCCAGGAAAAGTTACTATGTTGGTTTGAGTTTGAAAGCAGGAAAAAGCCATTATTCCAGTTGGGAGGCAAACAGAAGAATTCCCTCTTCTTCTGAAGATGGCTATTCTTTTGTCCTATATAAGCTACTGGGTGAGGCCCACCAACATTAGAGAGGGCAGTATATTTACTCACTCTGTTTATTTAACTGTTCAACTCATTCAAATATATCCTTGTAGTGATATCCAAAATAATGTTTGACCAAATGTCCGGGCATCTAGTGGCCCAGTCAGGAAATGCATATAGTTACTAAGCTTATATAATATTCTGATTTTTCCAGGCAGACATGGATTTTAAGAAGATGCCATTCAGCCTACTACAGGCTACTATTTTAAAAGTTAGTGGAAAATGTTAAAAGGAATGTTGTACCCAGTTTTCTTTAAACATGTATTTTGTCTTTCACATGAAGAAGTTTAGATGAAGATAAGAATGAAGCCACAGACTGTAGAGTATAGATGATGGTGACAACTTCAAGTGTGTTATAGCAGAGGGTTGCAAAATTGAACTTGAAAGTGACTTTTCCTGTACCTGATTTTTTTCAAGTTGCTGCTACCATTTTTACTTGAAATCCCCCTTAAAACTACAAGCTCATTTATCCCCGTTCAAGTATGTTTTGTACCTATTTGTTAGCTATTAGCAATCTTAAAGATACATTTTTGAAGATTCAATATTTAGGTTCTTTTACTTAATACTTTTTTAATTATAGAAAATCCATAAGTGAACTTGTCTTGTAATCTCTATAAGAAACTTACTTTGACCATGCAATACTTGGCATGATTCTTCTTATTACTCCCAAGAGAGAAAAGCATAACTTGGAGGTTGGTTAGGCAGAGATGTCAGACACATTTGATGATTTGGAAGAATTTTAAATATTCCATTTGAATTAGCCCTTGAGTGAGAGCTCACATCCTTATCTAGGGCCAGAGAATCCCATCCATGCCATACTCAGGGAGCTGCAGTAGTTGCTGTGAACTCTCTGTGTACATCACTAATGAACGGAGCACATCTGTTTTAGATAGATAATCAATTTCGAAATCCCTTGTTGTAAGGTAAGCTGTTAAAACAAAAATGTTAACTTCATGAGTTTAATGAGTAACTTCAATGATAACTTAGTGACAGAGATGGAAAGAAAGTCAGGTGGGGGGCAATGAGAAAGAGTAGAATGGAGCATTTAATGAGTATCCACTTGCAGACGTGAATGTCAGCAGCAACAGTCTCACTCCTGGAAAATGTCTTTCAACTGTGCATCCCATTACTATTCCTGCAGCCCATGGTGGCTTGGAGATTGAAGCAGAGTGTGTTTGTAAGAAAGCTCTCCTTTGCAGCATAATGAGACCGAGGTAGGTAATTTGCAGAGATTGCTGGAGCAGTGGTTATATCTGCAAAAAAAGCAACAGAATAAAAAGACCATGTTAAACAGGAGATAGCTTATAATGAGCCCGAAAATCGCATATCATATAACCAGCTGGCTGGCATTTCCTCATCCCTTGTCTTCCCATACAAACTGCTAAACACTTTATCCTCTTCTGTTTTCTTAAGCTATCTATACCTCTCATTTCTACCTAGGACATTGAAAGTATGAATCAATGGGTAATTTACCACTTGAAAAAATAACAATGAAGCAGTTTTTATTATTAAATGAAAGTGTTTGCCTAAACATGTGTGTATAGTATTAGTTCATAAACTTTTGAATCTTTGGATGCTTCAGTTTATGCTTTTCTGTTGTTGTTTAACAGTTTCTTTTATTGCTTCAAATCTGTTAGTTTCTATGGCCACTTGTGGCTACCTAGTTTAAACACAGTTTGCCTTTTCTTTCCAATCAGGTTAAATCTATGACACCTCCTCTCATTAGAAAACAGAAAGTCAAAATCAACTGATTTCATCAGCTGTTTAAGCAGCCAAGGCATTCCCATTTGTCTCCTCTTCTAGAACTTTGTGGCTTATTGCCCTTCTCTTCTCCAGAGCATTCTTTTCTTGATACTATGAGAAAGCAATACCAATCCCTAAGTGCACGTCTGTAAGTAAAAAACCAACCTAACATATTTTAAACCATAAAAAAGCTGTTTCTAAACACATTTTCCATTTTTATAGCATAATCTCTTGTTGCCAATAGTTTGAGATGTTCATGAAACTTCAGACTTAGAAAAAAGCTAAGCTATCAGATATTTGCAGCTATGTTATATACAGACTCAGATGTGGCATAAATGACTGAAATTTATCTAGACCTTTAGGAGAGCAATGCCTGAGGAATATGAGGTGTGCTGTGAGCTATCATTGAATCCCTGACCCCTGCCCTGTTAAACTTCTGGTCCCTATATCTGATGGTGGAGGTCCCATTAGTGACCTAGGCTAATGCACATAGAATGCAAAGTTTTGCCAGATTCTTAAGTTCATAGGACTAGATAAGGAGAAATTTCTCTGTTTTAGAAACGTAATTTTCATTTAAATTTTCAACTATGATTGAAGGGACCACACAGTCACTCAAAAAATAATGGTGGAAAGGGGGAGAAATGTCAGTGCTGTGGACATTTGGAAAGGTAGACTAGGATTTTTCTACTAGTTTTCCTTCTAGGTCCAGAAATCATAACTTAATATCACAAATATTTTCCTATTAAAAAAAAAGTAAATAAAAAGGTGAGTATAGTAGATTGGCAAATGTGGGTGGCCTCGGACTCTATAGCTCTGTATGCTTTCTAGCCACTGCTGAAACTCCAGTGAACCTTTAATGTGTGTGAGGATCTAGTGTCTGTGTTCCTTCATGTGTCTGTCTGTGTTTGTGTATGTGTGTGATGGGGAGGGGTGTTATAAGGCAGGGTGCTTAAATGCTTTGTTGCATTATGTTAATTCCTCGGCAGTGCAATCAAATTCATGTCGTAATTAAAGCTGTCAGTTGGAAGGCAAGCCAATCGCCACGAAAACACAGCATAACAAATGAAGTGAAATGATTCTGCGTGTAGCTATACAATGCTTCGCCAGGCATGAAATTAAATAAGTAATTTGATGTTGACATCAGAAATTGAAATGATACCCACTGTTCCCTCATTCAGTCAGACCTGCATAAACAATAGCCAGAACAAATATGCACAACAAAGCCCTCTTCTCCACCCAGCTCCCTGAGTAATGTACAATATATATGCAAAATGAGTATAACAGAGCTTTCCAAGACCTGAAGGATGTAATTTTCTTTGGTATACAATAAGATGATATGTATATGGGGGTGGGAAGGTGAGTTTGAGGGATACTTCTGCTTCTGGGAGAAAATACATTTGTAGAATGGGGAAAAATGAAATAAACAAATCCTATATTTTCTCTGAGTAATTCAACCTAAAATGAGTTTACCTCCCAGGGACATGACTCCAGACTGGTGAAGACCTAACTTGGCTTTTGCTTTTCCCTGTTTTGTGGAGAGTGGTGGTGCTGAAAGCAGGTGATGCCATCACATGGCTAATCAGTGCTATGAGAAGCTGTCTCCATGACTACTGTGGATCTCCCTACATACCATTTATGGGATCAAGAATGCAGCAGGATTTTTTTAAACCTAGTCCACTGTGCAAGATCATACATTTATCATCCCATCCTTTATTCCCCTGAGCAATCTGAAACAGTGAGGTGAAGAAAGTTTTGCTTGGGGAGCTGCCTTTAGGAATGCCCTGGAGCATACTATCCTTATTTGATGTGTATGCTGTTTGTACCTATAGGCCTGAATTTTCCTCTAAAAAGCATTTTAAAATCAAGGAGAATCACATTTGCTGTACTTTTGGAGATTCTAAACCTAAGCCTTTTCCCTCCTGTACTACCCATACATTCATTTATTTACACATTAATAGAATAAATTAATTGTGTCCCTTATATAGGAATTATAGTAACCTCTGGGAAAACCCTGTTGAATACCTAGACAGACCCTGCTACTTGTTGTTTGCATTATAAAGCAGCACATTTAGGTAGAAGAGCAGTACATGTCAGGCCACTCCAAGAAGGTGTCACATGAGATCCAAACCAGTGAGGGGAAAGGCATTGCTGGTACAAGGAGGTTTTGCTGAAACCTGAAGACAGCCTCAACATTAGCATTTTTCTGTTTAGAGCTTATTTGGGGCCTCTCATTCACAAAGAGAACACTAAATATTGAATAATTTTTAAGAGCTACTTTAGGAAATAAAGAAGTAGACAATAAGAATGATTCACAAGTAAGTGTAAAACACAAAACCAAGTTCTTTCACTGGCCTCTTTCCCCAAAGAAGTGATGCCTTATAAACCCTTCCAGAACTACTGTGTTTTCCTTCTCTGTGTCTCAGAACTATGGAAGTCTAAATTGATCATTCTTGTGACTAAAATCTTCAGAAAAAAATGGTGCTTTTCACTGCTTCCCTTTGCCCACACATTCTTTGCATTTTAGTCTACTAATTATGTTTACAAAATGTCTCATTTTTGAAAAGTGCCTTGTGTGTACTAACTGGTGCCTTTAGGGAATAAACTGGCAAGTAGGTCATACACTGGAAAAGTCATCTAAACCCACTGGGCCTTTTATTTTCAAGTCAGTCTGGGCTTTTTCTTCTTCCTGTCCCTTTGCGGCCACAAAACTGAGTAGCTTGAGACCAGGGCATTGAATGTCAGCGAGTCAGGGAGGCAGGCTGATGCGTGTCTGTTTAGTCTCAGTGCAGGGCGAAATGCCATCATTAATTCATTACCCAGCTGCCTGTCAAATAAATTGCCAATTACGTCCACCGCAGAAGCTTGGAATTCAGTAAATAGCACGTTAGCATCTCTGAGCTGTTGAGAGATGTAAAGGGAAAAATTAAGCAACATGGTGTTTGTATCAGTAGCAGATGACAAGGGGCAGCATACACTGGTGATGTGATGTAGTGATGAAAAGCCTGCAAAGGGCTGGTAATGAGCTGTGTGGATTGGAACGTGTTAAAAACCATTGCTGATTTTCCACTTTGTCTTTATGCTTTATTGCAGAGTTCAGCTCCTTCCAGCTTGGGAACAGGCTACTTCGTAAGTTTACCTCAACTTTCATACATGCCTTGCTTTGACATTGATTTATTTCTGTAATGTATGCTCATTAGGATGTGAAAAAAAATCTGAGAAATCCCCTCTGTCCTAAAGAGCACACTGATACCCATGCTTTTTATTAAGAATTGTTTTATTTTAAAAATACATAACTTGCAAGGCCCTTGGGATCACGTAAGTCTGAGATGTATGTCTGGTTGCTCACACACGGGAGATTTCTCTTTACTGGAAATATAAAGAGACACAAGGAAGCTAGATTTCCTACTAATTGTTCATTTTTTTTTTTTTTAGTGAGAAGTGTCATATGGAGGGTAGAATTCAGGTTATGAATTGAAGTGTTTATTCAGTCTTAAGATGTCTTGAAGAACTTCCTTAAATATGTAATCAATTGCCAATTAATCAATTGGTGTTTATGAGAAGTGTGTTTTAACACATATTTTCCTTCACAGCCTAAGTATATAGCTTTAAAATTTCTTTCAGTGATGATTACATTTTTAATTTTAGCAAATATATGTGTATTATTTTATTGCTCTATTTTATTGTGTCCTTTGGGAACCGTGGTGAGGTTGCATGTCTCAGGGGTTATCACCATATTTATCAATTACAGAGAAAATAGTCATTTTACTTCTTGTATTTATAGTGCTACCCTTTTGGATTTACTAATTCCTTTCAATAAATAAAAAGTTACAAATAGGTATTGTTTGAACAACATGATAACATGGCAATGTAGAAGCTTGTTATTTAAAATAATCTGACCTTTATTCTGAATGATAAACACTGATAATCTATTATCTATCCAGCATTTTCTGAGAAAATAATGAAATCACTAAAACAAAGTGGGAAATACTATTTAATTTTATATTTCCTCTAAAATGCTAATTAATCTAGTGTTCTTCAGCCCTCTATACATTTACATTAAATATATGAAAACTAGCATCATTTTAGTGAATAAGTCTTGTCTAAGCTTGGCAGAACTAGTGTTTTCCAACTGTTGACTTTTTTGTCTTAACCTACGATGTGTGGAGAAAAAGGATAAAGATTTTTGATACCTGCTTAATACAGTCAGCACACTTATCCTTGCTCCTTATTGTGGCTGAATATTCATGCATACAGAAACAAGCAGTATCCTGCTTTAGCAGTCGAAATAACAGAAGTAGGGCCATCTGCCATCTCTTCACACCAGGCTGGATGTAGGTTGAGATGTTGGAAGTAAAATCTGGAGACTGCCAATATCGATTCTGTATCCAAAAGCTAAATTCTCCTTCTTTCTTTTTCCTCCAGAACAAGGCCGAAACCACTAACTTAACCCTTGATCACCTCTAGACTAAACATTCTAATATGTGTGTGCTTGTGTGTATGTGTGGGTCAGTATGCTCACCCTGAAAGCATAAAGTATCTGTAGAAACATTGAGAACTTTATTATGCTTTTTGCCAATGTAGTTTTCTCTTTTATTTCAGAAATGATTTTTATTCTCTAATAATACAGTCTTAAGAATAAAAATCATAATTTTGAATCTAAGGTAATTTTGGATGAATAGGTTTTTTTTCTTTATTTCTTAAAAGTGCTCTTAGTATTACTTTGCTTATATTAAAAAAAAATCTGTAGTGTAGGTTATGTGAAGAAGATCCATACCTGATCTATGTTAGTTCTCAGCTATGACAAAAATGTTGTACTTAGAATCATGTTCCAATAATATGATTGTTATATTTTTAAAGTATGAAATCTATTGCTGTTGGGCCTTCCTGGTGGCCTAGGGGTTAAGTCTCAGAGCTGTCACTGCTCCAGCTTGGCCTGGAAGCTAAGACACATATGGCAGAGCAGACCTCTCCTGTCTCACTCACTGTTCCCCTTAGTAGTGTTATTTCAGTAAATCTGCCTGTTCTGCTCCTCACTATGTCTCTGGTGAATCCTTTAGCTGCCCCCAACACCTCTGGCCTACGCCTCACTTCTAAGCAAAAATAAGTAAAATTAAAATACAAAACAAAACCCAATGATATTATTACCAAGTCCTCATTAAAAGGTATCTTCTATTTCAGTTTTCATTCCAACAAGGTCACATGTAATACTCAATTTCAGATACTAACTCCAACAGTGGTGAGTTTCACACTTTTAAGTGTAAATCGTATAATATTAACTTTCATGGCAACATATTCTTTACGTTGTGTTTTATGATTTTTGATGTCATGGTAGCCTTTTCTTATGTCTGTAATGGAGGGTCAGCATCAGGTAAGTGGAATGTTGATATTTGACTCTATTTTTAACCCTTTCAACATCTTTTGAAATGATAAGGGAAGCAGGTTTTCTGCAGAGTAAATGAGCTTTCAATGCAGTTAACAGATAATGTGAATTCTGGTATAAGAAAACTAAGGGCACTGACCCATTGGGTTTAACAACTTTGTACTGTTTTCCTAAGTACTATTTTATGCTTCAATTTTAATTTCAGGACCTTCTTTCATTTACCTTTTTTTTGCCTCTATAGAGTTTTTAGAGAATTAGGGTTATGTGCCAATCATTGTGTATGCTAACTAGATAACCACCCAAGTATATGTACGTGCACACGTATGTACATAGATACACACACATGCATACACCAGCCCGTATGTTCTGCTTTAAGTTCTTTAAGTTCTTTTCATATATCAGTAGTGGCAAACTAAAGGACTTGAAGAAGAAGTCTTTGTTTTTTGATTCAGTTGTATTTGTTTATATCTCCTTGGTTTTGTGTTCCAAAGATGTCTGCTTAGGTCTGTCACTTTTCCAATCCATTTATAAGCTAAAATTTTCAGAAATGAGAACAGCAGCTAAAATCAGTATTTACATAAGCATATTGCAAAGAATTCTTAAACTAGACAAAATAGAGAAAGATTGGAACAAACTTTTCCACATTTTGGGAGCTTTTGAATAATGTGGGTGTTGTACACACAGAGAGACACACACATATATATTCATTACATACTCATGCCCAGCTCATATTCTAAATATAAATGGAAGTATAGACTATTTGGAATCTATTTGAATTTTTTTTGGCAAGAGTACTAAAACTTGTTGGAGTGTGTAGGATTTTTCTTTTTTTTTAACGTCAGTGCAGTGAACACATTTTCTTTTCAATTTAAATATACTTGGCTATATTCTCTTCTTATCCATGTATTTTATCTTTTCTTTACATGAGAACACTCAACAACTTAAAGACTAATAACGTGTATAGAGATGCGGCATCTAGTTATTTGACCTTGGGCTGGTTATGTTTTTGAGTCTGTTTTGATCTGTTCTTGTATGCAATTAAATATATTTAATGCATACAGAAGAGTCATGACAGTAATAATAATTTGTTACCTTGTTATTCCCATATAGTATATGAAAGAAAAAATTTGATCTCATTAAGTGTCCATGAACTTTTGTGTTGATAGAGAATTAACACCAAAAATCAATGATACTATACTAACTTTTATAATTTGTATCTGTAAAATAGTCTGTTCTCATTACATTGTTCTGACAGCTTCCTTGGGTGCCTAGGATTTTGTGTTTGATCAATTGTGTACCAGTTTACTCCATCTAAGAATGTAAATAAGGAATTCGTTCTCTGTAATCCATTGTGATCATGATGGTGTTGAAATGATATATTCTATAGACTGAACCCATATTATGGTCATTCCCTTCAATTTGTTCACTGATCCATTTATTTTATTGCTCAGATTTGAGGTAAAGAATGCTAATAGCTCTTACAGTTGGATTGGGAGGTTTGGAAAACTTTTTTAGTGTATTTATGTTGTATTAGGTTACATTACATCGCTGTTGTTTTCTGAAACCAAAAGTGGGTATGAGACATACCTGAATGGAGTAACTGGAAGTAGTACAGAGAAAAGACTCATGAGATCATGTCATGGTTACCATGTCCTAGTGTGGAAAAATTTGGACTCATTCTTTACAAGCTCTTGACACCATATGCAGTAGCTGGGAGCTACTGTTGGAATAGGGGTAAATTACTTAACAGGAGGAATTTGATCCATATTGTAAAAGAAGCCTTTATTTAGGTTCTGTATGTTGCCTGTTTAACCTTTCTGTATAATTTTAAGCCTTCTTTCAGATTTGATTCAGTGACTTAGGTCTATAGGTCTATAGTAAACACTGTAGACCTTCAATGATCCAAAGATTTTTCTTAACAGTTTTCCTAATGAGCTGATAATTTTCATCCTTCTCAGCTGGATCACAACTAGTAATATACATGATTTTCGATTATCAACAAACCAACCCACTTCTAGCTAGTTATTAAAACTATCTCACTATATAATAAAAGGAAATATTATAATGGTACACATCCTAAATTAGGATTTATGTAATTATTGATTTTTGTGAAGGGACTTACTTAAAAATAAGTATTGATAGTGTCAGTAACATACAGCAGGAGGAAAATCATTGACCTGTAACTTTCTGTGAAGTATAAGTTATAAATTATTTCCCTTGTTCTAAGTTTGGCTATAGAACCTTCAAAGATCTTCTGATTTTCTTTGTTGTGATTTGTATAAATCCATTGTTGATCTGTGGTATTTTGTATAAGCGTTCTTGCTTTTCATTTTATCTATTACTATTTTGGTTCTTTTAAAATCAGAGTGAATTTTATTGTCAGGCAAGAGTAGAATGAGTTTCTACTAAAATGATATTTTTTAAGCACAATTGTTTATTTTATAGACTAGGCTGTTCATTAAACACATACTTTTCACTTTTTGTCCTCAGTAAATATTAATCACCTTCTCTGACAGACATTGGTCTAGGCTCTTGGTTATAGATGTGAAAAACTATGGCTGTTCTCCTCTCCCTCCTTCATAATGCTTTTAGATATTGTTGATACTTTGTATTTAAATAAGAGGATTTCAGCTCTAAAGAGAACAGCCTGCCATTATTTATGACTTTTTTTTGCGTTTTGAGTTTCCAGTCATAGATACAGCCACCTGTCCTTGAGTAGAGATGCATGCAAAGCAGAGGAAAGTTTTTTTCCTGCCTACTTACCTGGCAGTAATTGCTGTTGATGCTGGAAGAGGAATTTTGTATTTCAAACTTTCATTTATAAAAATAATTAAATATTTAAATGCTTATATTTCAGATTAATAATGCCAAATAATTTTAAGCATGTCCCTCAAAATATAAGTTATATTTATTAGTAGTTAGCTAAGCAAATGGATCATTGGTCATTACTATTTTACTGACAAGATTTCATTTTAATCTAACATATTTTTTAATATGTGAAATCTGTCATGGAATCTCCAGTTATATTGGGACATTTATACCCACTGGTAAAAGATTGAGTGGTTAAACAACTCACTAGATGGTCAGTTTAATATAATTGCCAAGTATGTAGTATACATCTATTCTTAATTTTTAAGATAAATAGGATGTAAAGTTGGCCCCTAAGTCCAGGGTCAACAGCTGAATTGTTGTAAGGCAAACTGATGACGCCTACAAAAATGTAATTAGAGCATTTGGAGTATGTATTAGGGTCACTTTATTGTAGTAGTCTTACTAAATTGCACATAACTTGATGGGTATTTTGATTTTCAACAGATAAAGAACAGGTAAAGCAACATTTGAGGCAAAGAGAGCAATGTTAGAACAATGAGAAGTAGCATTATCATGTAAGACTGATATGACTATATCAATTTTGGGTCAGGTGGGGATAGCAGACTTAAGTTGGTTCACTGTAAAGAATGTGAAACATGTCCAGGAAGGAATTAAATGAGTGAGAAGAAGATGGTATATAGGTAAATTCACAATTAATGAATTATTGTTAAAAACGAGTATCATGCTAAACTAAGAACCAATGACTGTGATGCATCTTGTTCTTGAGCTAGGAATCCTCAGGAGGAAAGATTTGATTTCAGGAAGATAATGAGTTTGAAAGTTAGAATTAGGTAATTGGAAATTTAAGTGTATACATCTTTAAAATCCTGTACACTGAAAAGTGTAAGACATTGTTGAGAGAAATAGAAGGTCACACAAAAAGATTGAAAAATATTCCATGTTTATGGACTAGAAAAATAAACTTCATTAATATGGCTTATTACCAAATACAATATTCCATACAATACCTATCAAAATGCCAGCATTCTTCACAGAAATAGAACAAAAATCATGACATTTATTTGAAATTCCGAAAGATGCCGAATATCAAAACAATCCTGAGACAAAGGGAAAAAAATGAATACTTGGTGCACCCACTTCAAACTCTATACTACAAAGCAGTAGTAATTAAAACAGGTTGGTATTAGAATAAATGCAGACACACAGATCAATGGGACACAGTTGAGAGCCCAGAGATAAAACCATACAAACATGAAAAACTAACTTACGACACAGTGATCAAGTGCTTATAATGGAGCAAAGAAAGTCTTTCCAGTGAATGATATTGGACAAATGTACAGATATCTTCAGATGAATGAAGCTAGACAACTGTCTAAAACTATATATAAATATACCTTCAAAAAGGATTACAGATTTGTATGTAAGACCTGGAGCCATTAAATTCATGTAAGAAATAATTTTTCCTGACACTGGATTTAAGACATATAGTCTAATCTTTCCAAATTACAAAATTTGACATGAGTAGGTATGAGCTATAGAAAATGAGCCATGGGCAGTGTCAAAACCCCCACTATCTCTTATTCTCAGGTTTTTTCTTGTTTTTACCATCTTTATTTTGATAGATTTAATGGGTTTGAATTTTATGGCCTATCAATCATAATCTTTCCTATCAAAGTCTCCTTTCTTGGCTTAACTGTTTCTAAAAAATATTTTCTCCTGAAATTGTAAATTAGATGCCTCCCAATACATTGCATAAGAAACTTACAGCTTGGTGAAACACCAAGAGTATCATTTGAAAAGAGGTTAAAAAGCACAACTGGGGCTTGTTAAAGAGGAAAACTGCTATTTTAACTCCAAGTGTCACATTTTCGTATAGTCAGCTCCCGCAGTAAACAAGAGTTATTGGAGGCTTAGATAGTTTGAGACACTTCACTTATCTCCCAGTACTTGACTTCAGAAGCCAAACATTTAAAATGCATTTTACTCGAGTAAAAATGTTTATCCATTTAAAATACAGTGTCATTTTAACAAAAGCACCCTGGTGACAAGTTGTTTCGATATAGCACTGTTAATAAACTGTCAGGTCCTGTACTCATATATTTGAAAAGACCATCACAGTTACCCAATATTTGGCATTATAAATCACTGTTAACAAACCGTAATTTGCTTAGTAGGCTAATGAATGATCTCCAATTTTCCTGTAGTAATTAGTTTCACTAGCAGTCATGTTATAGGGACCTGTCTTAATTTCTGCTCTGAAATATTTTGTAACTAATTTGCAGGTTGAAAACAAAATGAAAAAACAAACAAAAAACCTATTAGTCTTCATAGACAACTCCCTAGTAATAAATCCAGATTGTGGTCATTCTGAAGTAGAAACATTGCCAAAGGTGATGACTGTCTATTAGGACTTATGAACAGTAATGCAGTAGCAGATTTGCTGTAGAGTTATGAAGCCAAGTAATTGCATCATTTCATATCTACATTTGGTATTGTGTTTAGTGACCTCTAATTTTAAGGAACCTTTTAAAATGCAGCAAAACATAGAAACTTGTGGTTCCTGATATACTCTTGATAATTCATTTGTTGATCGTGTCTCATAAAATCTTTCCCAGACCAATAAATGGCTATATATACAGCTAGCTGGAAAGTCCCAGACAAAATAGGGAAGAATCTGAATCATGTAGATAAAATTACAGAAATCCACTAAGAACTCACAAAAGCCCAAAGTGTGCCATATTTCTCCAAAACTAATTTCAGTGCCTAAAGAAAACACATCTTACTTTCTACAGGATTTTATTGGTCACCTACCTTTTTTTCATACCACAATATTATATGGAGAAGCAGTAGGAAATTAACATCTCAATTTCACATCAGAGGGGACAAGAAAGTTGGTTCACTTAGAATTTATTTAAAATGCATTTTAAAAGTAACTGTAGCAACACTAACTCAGGGATCATGAAAACTGTTTTGAACTATACCCATTCAACCCTCAGTACCCCCATACTTTGATATCCCTAACTTTTTTTTCTATATCCATAGTTGTGTATATTTAAAAGGTCATAAAATTGAAATCATACAGAATACAGCATTTTCAAATTGGTTTCTATTACTTTGTGATGAATTTGAGATTCCTTAATATGTTTTTTGTGACTTGATAGTTAACTCTTTATGATGTATTTGAGGTTCCTCTATGTATTTCTAGTCCTGAATAATATTCCATTGTATGTCTGTACCACAGTTGATAATATATCCACTGACCTACTCAAGGGCATCTTGGTTATTTCCAAATTTTGTGAGTTATGAGTAAAGTGGATATTAATGTCAGTATACAGGCTTTTGTGTGGACGTAAGATCTTACTTTATTTGCATAAATACAGGGAGTCCAATTCTTGGATCTCACGGCAAAGAATGTTTTGTTTTGTACAGAACTACCAATATGTCCTCCATAATGGCCATACCATTTGCATTTCATCAGCAATGAGTGAAATTTTTGTTGCTCTTCATCCTTAATGGCATTAGATTATATCATTGTCTTGGACTTTCATCATTCTAGTGGATGTGTAGTACTATCTCATTATTGTTTTAAATTCTAATTTCTTAATGATATATGATATTGAACATATTTTCTTATTCCTCCTTGCCTTATATATATATATATATATATATATAGTGAAATGTCTGTTCAGATCGTTTGCCTATTCTTGAACTAGGTATTTATTTTCTTACTGGATTTTAAGAGTTCTTTGCATTTTTTGATAATATCCCTTTATCATATTTGTCTCTTTTGCAAATATTTTCTTCCACTCTGATTTATCTTCTCTTTCTCCTCAACCTTATTTTTCACAGAACAGATGTTGCTAATTTTATTTAAACTCAGATTATTCATTATTTCTTTCATGTATTGTGAATTT
The DNA here is from genome assembly GCA_019455555.1 of Galemys pyrenaicus. Lineage (NCBI taxonomy): Eukaryota > Metazoa > Chordata > Mammalia > Eulipotyphla > Talpidae > Galemys > Galemys pyrenaicus. The sequence goes on from JAGFMF010011925.1 coordinate 4,381,665, forward strand.
GGTATTGCATATTAAAAAACCTTGCCATACCCAAGCTTTCCTAGATTTGCTCCTATGTTATTTTCTAGGAGTCTTAGTGATTTGCATTTTATGTTTTGATTTTTATCAATTTTGAATTAATTATGGTAAAACTTAGAAGTCTGTGGTTAGATTCTTTTTTTTGTATGTGAACTCCCATCATACTAAAAGAAGGGGGGAAAATGGTGTTTTACCACCATTTGTTGAAAACACTCTTTGCTCCATTAGATACTGCCTTGCTATTTTGTCAAAGATTATATATTTATGTATGTCTTTTTAGAAGGTGTTTAGTCTGTTGCATTGATCTATTTGTTCTTTTACCTTTACCACAGTGTATTAATTACTGTGCATAAACAATACATATATGCTTAATATTTACAAAGAATTTTCATGTTGACTTGTCAGTTCTGTAACTTTGGTCTCCTTCAATATCAGGTTATTAATTCTGGGTCTTTTGTCTGTTCTTACAAAATTTAAAATCAGTTAATCAGTAGCCACAAAATATCTTACTGGGCTTTTTATCTGAATTGCATTGACTGTATAACTCAGGTTAGAAAGAACACAATATACTGAGATACTCTCTTTCTTCTATTTCCCATTTGTGTAGAATCTTCACCTCAATTTAAAAGAAAGAGAAACTCATAGAGATACAAGTTTTATATTGTCACTGAGAACCACTACAGTGGGACTTTAGCTTCCAGTTTTTATTGTGAACCCTTCATAAATCATTAATGCCAAGAAAACAATCATTCCATAATTTAGGACTTGGTAATAGAACTACTGCTTATTCATCCACACACCTCATCCAGAGAAACAGCTTGCTGGGACTGATGAAGGGGGCACAGGCAGGAGAATGAACTTCATGTGACTAGCAGGCAGAGCAGCTGACCTGTTAACTTTCAGTATCCATTGGATCTGTAGTGATGCCCCCTATTTTATTTTTGATATAATATTTGTCTACTTTATTTTTTTCTGTTTGCCTAGAGGATTATTTTATCATTTTATCTTTTTTTTTTTTTTCATAGAGCTAGATTTTGGTTTTGTTGGTTTTCCTCTGTTGGTTTTCTATTTGCAGCATTGTGGCTTTTCACTCTGACTTTTGTTATTTGTCTTATTCTGCTTATTTAGGATTTAGCTTGCTTTTCTTTTTCTATTTCCTAAGGAAGAAGCATACATTATACTTTCCTCATCACACATTTCAATATGTAAGCTCCTGCTAAAAACTTATTTTACTGTCCCTACAAATTTTTATTTTATATTTTTATTGTCATTGTTCAAAATATATCTTAATTTCCATTGAGATTTCTTCTTTGACTCATGGATTATTTAAAAGTGTAGTATTTCATGGGAAGGTTTTTGCTTTTTCAAATTATCATTTTCAGTTTTCCTATCCCTGACCAGTCTAGAAGCAGTTGATTAGTAAGAAATTCCCCAAGAGATTCTGGAAGAGTCAGCCCAACACATGTTCAAGGACTTTAGTTGTACACATATATAATGTAATTTGAAAGTAACTTTAGAAGTTGTAATTACACTTGATTATATTATAAGCATAGTCTAAAAAATTTTTAGGAAATTTTTATCTGCATTAAACCCCCCCTTTTTTATGCTGTAGTATAACTCATCCAACACTCATTCAGATGTTTATCTAAATATGGACCTTTTATTTTGCTCATTGATTTTCCTACCACATAGTTTGTCATACTTACTTAAAGACTGCTATTCTCCCCTGGGTAGATATATTCATAATCTGGTAGATCAGAAATAAGTCTATATTGGTTATTGCTAGAAACACTTTAATGGATTCAGTTACTTCTCTATTTGAGAAAATTGTCCACTGATTTTTACTTGTATTGAGTTGCTTTTTTACAAATGGAGTCTCTATTTTTAAGCATGTCAATATCTATGGAAACCAGATTTCTTTATGCAAAATATGCCTTATTTGATGTTTTTACTCATGTATCTAGTATCAAGCTAATTTTATTATATTTGGTCTCACTTTATTGTTTTACATAACTTATCACTAATCTTATTCTTGGCTTATTTACTCTTTTGAAGCAATGAAATTATTTATGTACTTTTTCATTTCTCCCATTTTGTGCTTTCCAGCCCTGTCCCCTATTTGGACCAATAACATGATAAAATTGCAAGATGTGAGCCTGAATAATAACGGACCGCTTCACTGATTACTAAACATATATTATAGTGCTTTTAAACTCATTTAAGGTCATCGTACTGCCAATTAGTTTGATTACAAGCATTTAAGCTGTCATATATAAAACCTCTGCTACCTAGGGTTTCAGTTTAATATCATGAAAACAGAAAACCCTGTACTTCTTTATGTACACAGATTACTTATAATATTTCCAAAGAAAACTATGTCATCTTATAAAGATCACCCACTATTTCAGAACCTGGTTAAAGCTGATGTGCAATCTTAGAACATGATGCAATTTTACTTATATGTTTAAAAGTGTGCATGTATTCATAGGATTGTGGGAGCTCATAACTAACTGGCTTTGATGGAAGTCATTTCAGTCTCCACTTGACAAGGCAGAATTTTCTTGATTATAGACTGTCATTATTTTGTATTTCTTTTGCTAACTTATATCTATAACTTACAAATTTGGAAATTAACTCCTTGGAATCATAAAAATAGTTGGTGAAGTGCAGGACAGACAAAGAATTATGTTTCCTTGAAGCACAGATTTGGCCCTATTTGATCAAAAATAGTCTTAAAGAAAGGTTGACTTAATTAGATTTAGCCTGATTATTTTCATGGGTACCACAGAGTTTCAGTTTACTATATAAACCTTTTTAAGTTTGTTTTTAGAAGGTTTTGCAAGGAATCTCATAATGCACTTTTAGAAGTCTTCAGTTTTTGCTGCTTAAGATTGGAAAATGAAACTCAATCTCTCCACCTGTTTATTTGGGTGAATTTCTTTATTCTTAGAGTTCTTAAAATGTCCAAAGGTAACTTGCCAGAAAGTCAGCTTCTATTCTATTTGTATTGATGGACCCATATACTAGATTTCAAGCTATTTTTTTCTAGGGGAGTCTTAAAAGTAAAGGCTCTATAAAGTGAACATTAATTCCTTAATATTTAATTTGTATGTGATTAAAAGAGCATTAGTTTTAAAATGACATTCCAGACAAAGCCTGAGAATTTTTTCAGACATATTCTGGTAAATAGGAGTATCAGTTCTTTTTGAACCTGTGCAAGTAACTTTAGTATCTTAAAAAATAAGAAGACCTAGAATTCCTGAATTTTGGGAGATCAGTGAAAATAAAACATTACTTAAAGTATTTCAGCTTATAAATGCAGAATGTGTTCGATTGTTACAAATTATAGTGTCAGAAAAAAAACACAAACCTTTATTACTTACATGGAAAATATAAATATTTTCTTTTAGATTTTATTTATGTATACAAGAACTGGGGTACAGGCCAGAGATGTACGGCTTGAGAGGATTCACCAGAGACAAGGTGGGAAGCAGAACAGGTGGATATATGGAAACACACTGCTAAGGGGACCAGTGGGCAAGACAGGAAAGGTCTGCTGTGCAGTGCCAGTCACCTCCCTGGCTGGGGATGGAACTCGGGCTGCAGTGGCTGTGGATAGCTTCATAATGCTGGGACTTAACCTCTTGCACCACCAGGGATACCCTGGAAAATATAATTTTAAAACAATATGAGCAGTATACTTAAAAAAATGAATCATTCCATATCAGTTGTTAGTTGTGTGTAATTATTTTTCATGGATCTTGAGTTATTTCTTTTATGAGTCATCCTGCTTTTTGATTAAAAGTTTTAAATAAGTTCAGATAGTATGGTCCTAAAGTTGTTTTTGTGATAACAGAAACCTGTGCACAGGAACCTGTTCTTTGAAGTTTTAGTTATTTGAAGTGTCTATTACACATCCTTCCTGTGGAGTTATAAGACTGTCTTCCTTAGTTGAAGACCAGAAATTTGGAATAGCCTGTTGCTGAATGCAGAGATTTAAAGGAAGCATGAAAATAAAACAAAGTGTATGTGTAATGACAGATTCTAAATATGGCTGTGATTAATTATTTAAAAATTTTAAAACTGGAAATTCCTGTGGAAGTTCAAGAGTAATATAATAGATAATTACAATTGGTTTTTACTGTGTTATACAAAACAAAGTTAATTTAAAAAATCTTTCAGACAAAACTGTCTAAAATGAAAATAAGCCCACCAAAGCTTAGCAAATTTTGGTAAGATTTTTAACACATCTCATTGCTTATGAGACTCAGCTATTATAACTCAATGCAAATAAAATTCATTTTTTAGGTTTTACATGTTCTGGAATAAACTGACACTCAACAGCTATTATAGCAGATCTATTTTAATTTTAGAAACATTATATTAATATCATGTGGATGCAAAAAAAATAATGCACACTCATATACAACTAACGTTAAAAGCCTATCTGATTTATAGACACTTAGACATACAAATGAAGAACTTATAACTCCAATTCTAAAGTCTGAGCATACAGTTCTTATATGCATGAATAAATATTTTTTAAAAAGAGAAACTACAGATGCACACAAATTCACTGGTCTGAATTGCAAAGAACTGTTCTTTCCAGCAGACACAATACTTTTATTTCAGCTCAGAACTGACAATAAACAATCTGTAAAGACTAACAAAACTAAAATTTCTGTAATTTTTCAAATATTTTATATCATAGAAATCTGTATTTAATTTTTGGTGCATTTCTTACAGAATTTTACCATTTCTAGTTAGCATTGTCATTCACAGTGATAATTCAACAGATGGATAAATGCCTGCCTCTGTTTAGTTTTTGTGGATATATACCAGTAGTAAATAAAGTCTCTCTCCTCATTATACTTCATCAATCAAATTAATAGGTAATATGCCAGTAATGATAAAATAGGTTAAGATATAGTTAATAATACATTTGTACTTTCATCCAAGGGGGAATAACAGGAACTGGCCTTACTATCCTCTCAGAAACAATAAAAACAAAATTAAAATACACATACAAGGATTCTTGATCACTGAGAATGTAGTGATTGCTATCATTGCCCCCAGCTTACTGTATCGAGCATGTTTCAGGCTTTCATGGAGGGTGGGAGGAACTTAGAGGTACCAGGTGGAACCCAACAGACTCTATCAGAAGACAATATTAAAAAGGGAAGCATTCACCGGACAGAAAACTAGAGAATAGGAAACTGCACAGAGAAAAGACCTCAGAAATCTTCAGGGCCTTTCTGTTAGTGTTTTAGCAGAGAATCAGCTCATGCCTTGGAGGAAGCTGCCTGAGACCTGCGAAGAAACCAAAGGGATTAGCTAGAAGAGTGCATAGTACTCACACACAGCCATATTAGTGCCCGTTCTCACCAATGAGATTAGAACACCTCAAAAATAAAAAGGAGGGAGAACATTAATTACATCAAATCCATATAGGGTCTGTTCTTGACACTGAGAAATAATTAGTCCTAGACTGAACACTGCTCTAAATCTTATTATTCGTGTATTTATGAAGTGCTGGAGATAGTTTGTTTTGATGTTGTCTGAGAAACATTTATTTTATGTATCTTTTTTGTTTTGAAATTTAGGTAACATTGATTTAAACTATTATATATGATTTAAAGGAATAGGTTTACATCTCTTCAGATGTACGTAACCACAGCACACCCACCACCAAAGCACCCCACCACCACTGCCCCCTCACCATAGACCATTGGTTCTCCTCCTCCTTTGTTCTCTACCCTTGCCCTCCCTCTTGGGTGGCTTCAATTCTGTACTCTTGTTCCTAGGGCTAACAAATATTAAACACAACATCTAAAAGGATTAATTATTTTTAAGTCATTTAATGGAATCCCAGAACAATTTGTATGTCACTCAATTAAGAATTGTCAGGTATGCAAGGGATCAAGAAAATGTGACTTATAATGAGGAGAAAATCATTAAATCAAAATTGGCCCATAACTGATATAGATGTTACAACTAGTAGGGAAGCACATTTAAAAATGGTGTAAAATACATATACAATAAACATAAAAACCTACAGAAGTTTATTTGATCACATGGGAAAATATCCATATTAAACATAAACATCAAGTTATCAAGCAATATGTATACCATGAAGAAAAAAAAATTAAAAGGTAATAAATACTATTATTTCCAAATGTTGAGATTATGAGTAATTTTTTACTTTTGGTTTTAATTTTCACAGCATGTATAATAAACAGTTAATAAAATACTATTTTAATTGTATTTCATGTGCTCAAAGAATTATATTCCATACAATTCCATAAGATTAAACAATATAAGTACAAAATAGAAGTTAAGAAAATGAAAACTGTAAAATGTTAGATGAAAACTATACTAAGAAGAATATACTAGGCTAGACTTTATAGGAGGAAAAATTAGTATTTTTGAAGTCCTAAGTATACAAACTGAAGAAAATGAAAAATGAATAGAGAATTTTAAAAGTGAGGAGGGCATCTGTTGACTGTGTATCAACTTCATATGCTTAATGGAAATGCTTTTAAAGCTCCTACAGGAGAGATGCAGAGGAGACAATAAAAAATGGAGAACTTTCAAAATCAGTGAAAATTGTAAACCCACAAATTCAAATACAAGCAGGAACATTATGTCAAGACCCAAAACAACATACATTATAGACATATAAGGAAAACAAGTTGATTATCATGTCTCAAAACCATGAGAAGAAAATCTTATAAATGACCAGAAAAGCAAACAGAAAACCTAAGTGCAGAGGAACAGAGATAATATGACAGCAGATTTCTTGTCAGAAAAAATGTAACCAAGGAAACAATGGCACAGTTTCCCTAAAACACTGACATTAAAAAAAGCCAACCTAGAATTTTATGCTTAGTTGAGGTATTTTTCAAAAGACGCTGATAAGAGAATGAAAAAATAATTCACAGCCTGTGAGAAAATTTTTGCAAAGTATATATCTGATGAGAGATACAACCAAAATAGATAAAGAATTAATAATTTCTATGAAAACCAGAAACCTAACTTAGAAATGGGTAATTTATTTGAATAGACACTGCTAAAAAGAGTACACAGATGAGAACTTATTCTGTAGTCACTAGAGAAACAATTACCACTTTACATCTATTGAAATGATTGAAATGCAAGGAAGATAAAAAAGCACTTGAGGAGGATATGAAGGAACTGTACTTCTCCAACACCGATGGTGGGAATAAAGAATAATTGTGTTACCACACTGGAAAACAACATAACATTTTCTTAAAAAGCTAGCTATATCTGACACATTATGCAGCCATTTCTCTCCCTGAATTATACCCAAAAGAAAAAGAAAGTGCATGTCCGCACAGAGATTTTTAGCGTGTTCAATAGTAGTTTTATTTGTGATTGGAAAATTGGAAATGGCTCAAATGTCCATTATCAATTGAAATAATACAAAATTTTGATATGTATACATATAGCAAACTACTCAGTAATTAAAAGGATAAAAATCCATGCAGAATAATGGAAGACTCTTAGACTGAAAGAAGCTATATACTTTTTAAAATACATATTACAGTGCCTCCCCCTTATTATATAATATTCATGAAAATCCCAGTGAATCTGCAGTGACAAAACAGGTCTGGTTACCTGGAGAGTTAGGTAGAGAAAGAAAGGGTTGGGATGGATGAATTACAAGGAGGCATGTGTAACATGTTTACAAGTGATAGGTACATTCTTTGTTTTGTATTAATGAGAGTTTCACAGATTTATTTTTATGTCAAAATTTATCAACTTATACTTTATTATATCAAAATTATCAACTTCAATTATACTTCTTTTCAGTAAAACTGATTTCAAAAAACTTAAAAGACTTTACTGTTTGTAATTCTTTGGTATCTACCTCCATCTTCTTCTATTTTCCTGTATTGTAATATACCAACCTATTGCATCCTAATAAATCTCTCTGTATCGGACAACTGGCCACAAAACTCACTCTGAAGGATATCAAAATACATATTGCCATCAGAGAACTATCTCATGATCCTTTGTTAAATATTCACAGTTATATGGTCTTAGGAAGCAGATACATCCTTTTTTTATAGAATTAGGGGGAAGAAATGCATACAAAAGAGCTCAATCCTTTTTTTTTTTTTTTGTCCGCCTTTTATGTCAGAACTCAAAATTGCTGTCTGATAAAATGTAGGCCACCAGATTGAATTACTTCATTGAACCACTGCTGTCCTCTGTTAATGGTAATTGCACAGATATAGCAGTCTTTCTCGGCAACATCTCAGATATTTACCTCCTACTGTTTTTCAATTCAAACCTTTGATGAAAATATTCCCAGTACTTCTTTAAAGCAGACATCCAACTGTCTTTCTTGACAAAAGCAAGGTCTCTAAATCAGATCCTGACAATTTGTGACACAGCAGTCTATCCAAATCACCTTTTACCTATGTCACTATGTCATTTCCTGGAGAAAAAAGTGTTCATCAGCCAAGCATTTCTATAGGCTTTGGGAGCTAGAATCTTGGTATGCCAGCAAAAATGGGGCCAAAACAGGTTCTTCCTTTGGCTTGAGTGGAAAGTGAGAGGTTGACCTGATCTGATAAACAAGTAAAAGATTTGTATATTTTGAAGGTACTTTTTATGAAGAGAAAACTTGTAAAGATATTCTTTGTTTTCAAGGTATTAGTGAGTTAAATTATTTCCAAAATCTAGTATTTTCAATATTTTGCAGGCAATGAAGCCTCCAAACTAACTTTGTTAGTTTGCTTGAATATAATGGAAATCATCTTACTTCCTTTACTGGAACTCATTTCATTTTCTGCTGTAATTCCTGGCCTAACCTAAGCAGACTAGATCTCACCAAGTGAGGGTTATAAAAGCAATGCCACTGACATGTGCCGTGATCAGCTGTGTTTGACTGATGACAGGACAATAGCTAAACTAATGAGTATGGTCACTAGAAGGAGAGCAAACATGGCATGAAATCAACTGAATTGGTCTCAGTGAAGCTCACTGCTTGTATGTCTTTGGCTGTGTTTGGTTGGCACTTATTTTATTACCTTTTTGTTTGGGGAAGATGTGTTTGATAATTGTTTTTTCTTGGATCAAATTATAGCATCATATGTTTGACTGGTAAGCTATATCATTAGGAGCTATGGGAGTCCCTCCACAGACCTGTTTTCCAGGGTTATACGTAAGCAGCTGACAGCACAGTAAGCACATGCCCTGCTGCTGACCTGGTTTTGTTCTTCTCCAGTGGAAGTCTCATTACAGAAACTAACCTGAGCATTATATATATCCAGGAATATTGCTGGTTTATGGTTTTCTTTGGTGACCCTAATGGGATGTATCTCATTTAGAGTGTTCTCACCCAAGGGCTGTTCAGCATTTGGTAGAACACTCAACAAAATTATGGACTAATCATGGTGAGGGATTAATTTTAGGAATAAAGCATGTGTCAGAATTTCAGAGTTACATGCTTTTAAGAAATAGTGAAGGTTCTTAAGAAGTTGGAGTGAAGAGCCAGGAAGATATTTGTCTGCATGGGCCTTGAGCCCAGCAAGGCCTTTCTTTGTTCATCCACTCAAAATACATTTTGGAACAGGACGTTCCTTTTCTCTTTTTTTGAGAGCAGAGTTTTTTTTTGTTTTTTTTTTTTAAGAAAAAGCAAGCACTTCTGTAGTGAAACCATCGAAGGCTACTATCCTACCTTAATATCTTTCTCTAGCTCCCCCCATCTTATTAAGAGTCAAAGACCAGGTAGGGGGTCCACTTGAAAATAGAAGATACATTTGTAGTTTGTCAAAACATGGGTTCTCAGATACCTCCCTTCTGTCTTTTCCCTCGGGCTTGATTGTCTAGAATGAAGCTTTGGATTACATTTTACTAGGGTGACCTAGTATCAGGAACTCAGAAAGGAACTGATTGCCATGAGTCCTGTTTGGAGGTAAGAGAGGAGCCTGTGTGGATTCATCTGTGGAAGAATTATTTGCACCTGGAGTAGAAGCTCAACACAGACTATCGCCATCTGCCAGGCAGGGTGTAATACCAATTTCTGACTCAGTGGGGATATCTGAAGCATCCTGCTGATTTTATCTGCTGATATCTGGATAGTATTGACCTGGTGTCTGACTTCATTGTCTCTATCCACTGCGAGGTTTTTATGTTTATTTATTTATATTTTTCAGAATAACCAGTAACAACTGAAGGAAGCTGCTCTTTGAGATGTTAGTTCCTTTCGCCTACATTGTCTTTGATACGCTCATATGGTCTTCTCTTGTTGGCTGCTCTTTCCTCATACTTCTCTCTGTTGACTCAGAGTATGTAAAGTCCAAGAGATGTAGCAATGCCAATAAGAGCTAAATTACTTGCAGCTGGTGGTGCCACCTGTGCCTGTCAAATTTTAGCCAAAGCAGTTGCTTTCCCATAGTGCCCTGTTATGGGGAATTGGAAAGTGACTCACCGTGGGAGTAGTGTGGACTGGGTAGAAGAGAAATTTTCTCTAGGCTGTTGTATGAGGACAGAATTTGACGTATGATTTCATATGGTCTCAAATCCCCTCTTTCTGCCTCTTCATGGAATCATTGTGCTTAGAGCAGCCCATGAGATTTCTGAGTTAAGCCTTCAGCCTTTAGTTGGGCTAAGATAGAACAATCTTAGTACGCAGATTTCTTGTGGAGCTCCAGGAATGATAATCCTGTAACCTGTTCTGGTTATACAGTTGAGGATTCTTGTGCTTTCTTCTATGTCCACAAGATCTCTCTACTTCCACTTATTTGTCTTATTTTGCTTAGTCATTTGTGTATTTGGAGAACAATTGCTCACCTCTCTATTGCCACCTCATGAAAGAGATCCTCCATATAATATTGGAAAAAATGATTAGAGTAAATCTAATTAACACTTTTATTTAATCTGAATATATTGTCTTATAATTATCTAAGCATTTGTCATTTCTTCAACTTCTTTTTCCTCCGTTAAATCATTCCTTGTTTTCAATTGACATTCATCACTTTTATCTTTCTCATTCTCTGGTATTTTTCTTTCTATGCGCTGTTTCTTTTTCTTATTTCTTTCTGTGTTCATTCATTTCACCCTCCCCTAGAGCCTGTAATGATTCAAGCACTTAGAAAGGTCTGAGCATAGGGGGATGAAAGATATAGTTTCTGCTCTTAAGAGCTAGATTCTTAAACTGGAATGCCCATGGGGACTTTGAAAATTGCACCTTATGGAGCCTACCTCATTTGAGAACAACTACTTTAATGAGTTCATGGCCTTGTGATGGGAATGGAGGGAAGGAACTTTAAAGCAAACAGTTATAATGTGAGTGTGATTCCCCTCTCAGGAATATATCTGCACAAATTCAGAAGCTTTCTGCTGTGATGCCTGAGTTGGTCTTTGGAATGAGAGTGGAAGTTTGCCAGACAGTTAAATGTAGGTGGCTTGTGTACCTTGGAGTATGGTATTGAAAAACCTAAAGGGCCTCCCTGGTGATGCAGTGGGTTAAGCAATGCACTATGAAGCAATCTACAGCCACTGCAACACAAGTTCGACCCCTGCTACTGGCCAGGGAGGAGACCCACGTGGTGTGGCAGACCCCTCCTGTCATGTCCACAGCTCCCCTCAGCATTGTATTTCAGTTAATCTGCCTGTTCTGCTCCCCACTCTATCTCTGGTGGATCCTCTCACCGCCTACACCTCTGGCCTCTACCCCAGTGTTTGTATGTGTAAATAAACAAATCTTTTATTTTTTAAAATTTTTAGTAGATTTATTTAATTGGATTTGACAGCATTTGTAGTCCCCAGGGAGTTCCCACCACTATTTTACCAATGCATCATCACCTTAGTCCCTTGTGCTCTTTATGCCCTCATCCCTGTCTTTGCCCTCCCCTCCGTTAACCCCCATGATCCCTTTGGTTTATCTTTGACCTTTTGATCTTGTTGAGTTGTTTGTTTGTTTGAAATGGGTTGTAATTGCCCATTTCCTTGAGCTTTCTCTTTTTTATTTTGTTTTCTTTTCTTTTTAATTTTTTTTTTGTAGTTGTTGTTCTTCCACATTCCTCCTAAAAGTGAAGCCATCCAATATTTTTCTCTTGCTTGTTTCACTGAGTATAATTCCTTCTAGCTCCATCCATGCTTCTATAAATGGCCCTAGTTTGTCATTTTTGTTTGCTGAATAGTATTCCACGGTGTACATGTACCACATCTTGATCCAGTCCTCTACTTTTGGGCATTTGGGTTGTTTCCAGTTCTTACCAATTACAAATAGTGCTGCAATAAACATGGGGGTACAGGTACTCTTTTGGATCGGTGTTTTTGTGTCCTTTGGGTAGATCACTAGGAGTGGGATTGCTGGGTCATATGGTAGCTCTATGTTTAGTAGACTTGAGGAACCTCCATACAGCCTTCCATAATGGTTGGATTAACTTGCATTCCCACCAGCAGTGTAGTAGAGTTCCTTTTTCTCCACATCCTTGCTAACATTTATTGCTGTTGGTTTTTGATATGTGCCATTCTTACCAGTGTAAGGTGATACCTCATTGTGGTTTTAATTTGCATTTCCCTGATTATGAGGGATATTGAGCATTTTCTCTTGTGCCTGTTGGCCATGTGTATGTCCTCTTTTGTGAAATGTCTTTTAAGTTCTTCTGCCCATTTTTTGACTGGGTTTCTTACTTTGTTTTTCTTGAGTCTTAATAAACAAATCTTTTAACTACAAGAAGAAAGAAAAACCCAAATGCTGTGGGGACCTGATGCTTCCAGGACCTACAGGTATATTTTGAAAATCTTGGAAATTATAAGAATGTGATTAGAAAGTGCCTGGTCATGAATAGTCTTGATAAGACTTGTTAAAGAATTTTGAAATTACGAAACTGATGTGGAGCCACTGAAATATATTACATATATAGGCTGTAATTAGATGTTTGTGTGAGATAGAGTACATAAGCAGCGATGGGGAGGACTTTGTGCAGATGAGTTTGGAGGGGAGGGGGATTCCAGGAAAAATAATCATGATGATAGTAATTGGGAGAAAAGGGAGACATTTCTAAAGATATTTAGGCTATAGAATTAACAGGACTGAGTCAATGAATAAATGTGGCCATTAATGTAGAGAAGTGTCAAGGATGACTGCTGAGTGTCTGCTTTCTTCCACCAAGTGAATGCCAGTACTGTTGACCAAGATAGGGAGTTTAGGGTAGAGATTAAGTGTACTTTCTTAATTCTGCTTGCTTGCAGAGTTAAATTTTAGTATGTTGATTTTTGAGAGACCTGTGGGATAGCCAAAGAGAGATACCCTGTGGGAGTCTGGAGCTCATGGGAGCAGCATGTATCACAGATGTTGTTTGGTGTTCCGTGCAGTACTTGAATAAAATGTCTTTAGAAAAAAAATTGTAGTAATTTAAGACATGTGTTGATCTTGTAAGATTCTTGTTCCTCTGTGATTTACTTACAGGAGACTATAGAACTGCATGGGTCAAAGGAAATAATGACCTATTCATGAGGCATTCCTCTCACTATTATTAATCAGGGTATATTACATATGTTCCTGGACCAAACCATAATTTTAGAAAACTCTAGATAAACAGCTTGCTTATTTATTGCATTGCTTTCTTTTGATTGCTTTTGCTATAGCATCAACCTGCATCTTATTGTAATCACCTCCTCTCAAACATTCATGATTCTCCAGCCTTGTTAGAATACATCTTGGGGATAGTCTGTTTCTTTAAGACCTTTTCAAGTATGTCAGGAATCACATGATGATGATGACAATGGCAATGATGATGATATATCTTGCTGAATCCTTTACACGCGTTTGAAGCAGGTATTATTCTCTCTGCTAGCTCAAGCAACTTGTTAGATCACTATTTGTGGGTGTCACAAAATGTTGGCAGGACCCCAGTGTGAAACAGTGTGAAATATATGTGGTTAAACTTCTCTGAATTTATGTGTCAATCAGAATAAAATGGCTTAGAAGAATAGATGAGTTTAAAGACAAACTTTAGGATTCCACAGCAAAAGAGTGAAATGGAAATGTTATAGGTTAATTTTTTTTTAATGTAGTAAATTCAGGAATCTTCCACAGGAGGAAGTGTATAGAATTCTGAGTGAGTTTCCTAACACAAAATGCTGGTAATGCTAGATTTGTTCATGTTTTTCAAGAAAGATCCAGATAAGTAATATATTATCCTTTTTTTTCCTTATCAGATAAAAACAGTTTATGAGTTGAAAAAAGTGAGCATTTTAAACCTTTTTTGACATTTGAAACTCTTACTTAGTTTCACTAATATTTAATATGAGTGTCTATTATTGTTCACACATAGCAAGATATGCTTGTTCTTTTTTCAGGGTATGGGGTACATAATGGTGTAAGCATGGTTTCTTCTTCAGTTTTGCCTCATCTGATGTTTTGTAGTTCTGAACGGCTGTCTATGAATTTTTCTTGTGCCTTACCTTTACCTCTAAAACTTCCATCAAGTGAAAAGCTTCCATCGAAAGATTGGTCTTTTCTCTGTTTATTAAACTAAAAACATACTTTTTTACATGTGACTGAGTAGTAACATCCATAATTTGACTTCTCACCTTTATACGAGATTTATTGTCTTAACAGGGTATCTTTGATGACCAGTTATATTTAGACTAGTTTAAAGACTGTGATGCCGAAGTAAGTCAAAAGGCAAAAGAAAAATACTAGATGGTTCCTCCCCTAGGAGGCATAAAAGGGAACCAAATAAGGATAAGGAATAAGAACAACAACAACAACAACAATAATAATAATAATAAAGACACAAAAACCAAAAGTGAAAAGACAAGGACAAATTGGGGACACTTGGTGTGTGGGGGGGATTGGTTGAGGGAAGATGGGAGCACGGGGGACTGAGGTGATGGTACACTGGTGATATGGTGATGGGGAATACATGGGAATTGCAATATATATATTGGCATTGGGGATTACAATACATATATTGAGGTGATGTCAAATATATATAAATTAAAGGGGGGGAATAAAATAAATAAATAATAAAATAAAATAAAGACTGTGATGTTACTGAGGAAAATGGCCCCCCATATACATAAAGCTGAGTTGGATTCTGATCACCCTCATGCCATACCTAGTAATGAAATATCTTCCTCCTACAGAAAGCTGTCTCCTCACCTTAATTTTTCTGAGTCAACTTTTGACTTGAGGATTTGTCAGCTGTCACAGCTGACCTTCTTCACAGCTCATTGGAATAATAACCCATAGCTCATTAAACAGTTCCCAATTACCCAAAATTAGCCTCATAGATTGTCTTTGATTGTTAGTTAGTATAGATGGCAAATTGATGCTTAGGAAAATTTACTAGTTTTTTCTCTTCATAGCGTCAGAAGAATTCTAACATTTATCATCCAAATATATCATTTTATAGTTAAGTTTTCTACACATGGCTGTCAGCATCAGGATCTGTGCTGCTACATATTAACATGAAGACATTTTTGAAAGGTCCTTCATCTGTGTCTGACACTGGTAAATTGAAGAAAAGTGTAATAGCTTGATAAAACTGTTCATTCTTCCTAAACCAATCGTTGTCTTTTGCAGTATTTTCAGTGAAATTGTGATTTTTTTTAGCAGATTTCTCTTTGATGGAGCTGTGATTTGCAATAATCTTGTCATGCCAAGCTCAAAATACTACTAAATGAAGACATTTCTGGAAGGGGATGATTGTAAATTGCATGCAAATTTCTACTCGGCTGGAATTAATCAATATGGAAACAGAACTTGTGTGTTCCTGATATAATGATGCTGAAACTAATACCATGGGGTTCTATTTCCTTGGGAATTAGGCATTTATTTTGATTTATATTCCTCTTTTTTCTTAAAGACAACGTCCTGATTTGGGGTATTTTAATAATAACTTTTTGAACGGTAGAGAGCTGTTACAAAGAAAACAGGAGTATAAGCATCTTACTTCCCCTGTGATGACAGTTGGCAATTCCTATTTAACTTTCTATGCCTATTTCATGAATTTTCTCCCCAATTTTCTTGCTCTTTGTTTTCCATGGAGAATTATAAGGCATGATGTAGAGGGTGATACAATCTTTATTACATATCAGCTATACAACACTAGTCTAAATGGCTTGTTCTTTCATATCAATTTCCCAGGGGTTTCATAACTCACCTCTGATTGGTGTTTAGGTGTGTGTGTGTTCGTGTGTACTTTATCTTTGTAAGAATATTTTGTTTTATCATTGGTATAAAACCTAACCTTCTGGGGAACAGATTCTTATCTTTGACCTTTCAATGCTTAATATATTTACAGGATGGCTCAAATATATATATATTTTTTAAAGATTTACTTTATGCATACAAGAACTGGGGTACAATACAGGGGTGTATGAGGGGGTGAGAGGATCCACCAGAGACAGAGTGGGGAACAGAACAGGCAGATTAGCTGAAATACAGTGCTGAGGGGAGCAGCGGATGAGGCAGGAGTGGTCTGCTGCGCCATATGGGTCCCCTCCCTGGCCAGTGGCAGGGATGGAAGTCTTGCTGCAGTGGCTGTGGTTTGTTTCATAGTGCGATGTTTAACCCATTGCGCCACCAGGGACGCCCCGTCTCATAGTTTTTTTTATTATGCTTATGGTTTTTATTCTTGTTTTTATTATGCTTTTTATTCTTGTATTGGACCACTAAATCTGTTATCCTAAATTATTTATTCCTCATCTTTTGTTAAAACTTTTAGGTCAAGAATTTGCAGATAGAAGGTCTTATCATTGCCATACTCTGTATCACCAGTGCATTAGTTATATTAGTTTTATTTTAGTTTATGGCTTTATAGCCTTAGAATCCAACAACTTACTTTCCAACTTCTCTAGAGTACGTTAATAGTTTCTTTTGTTATACCCAATTTTAAACCCTTGCAGGTAACACTCATAAAACTACAATGAGGGCCTCCCCTGGTGGCGCAGTGGGTTAAGCAACGCACTATGAAGCAAATCGCAGCCACTGCAGCACGAGTTCGATCCCTGCTGCCGGCCAG
>JAGFMF010011925.1:4402522-4425799 GCA_019455555.1 Galemys pyrenaicus
TCCTCTCACCCCCCCCCCCCACACCTCTGGCCTGTGCCCCAGTGCTTGTATGCATAAATAAATAAATCTTTAAAAAAAAAAAAAGAAGATGATCTATACAAAGGAATATTAGAGAGCCACCTCATTACCTGGTTTCAGTCAGTTAACTGAAACTGGAATGGGTCAGCAGAGTTTATCTGTTAAGTACCCAGGATGAGATGTTCTAGAACTCAGAGTTAACAAAAGTCTAACATGTAGAAACTAAGAAGTATGTTCCAAATTAGTGTAAGTATATTTATAACAAAAATGAGAATTAGGGAAATAGGGCGAGGAAAAGAGTGCATGTGAAAGAGAGTACATAACAGACTGGTTCCCATACTAATACCCTAAAGAAGTTATGTTCATTTTATTCAGTTTCTATCACACTGAATCTAGAATTCATTCTTTGAAACATATGATTTGCAGAAATAAATAGGAGGGAGGAGATGAAAAAGATGTGTCATCAAGAGGCTTAATAGGCAATAGAACCAAACCAAGAGATGATTTAGCTATACAAATTTCAAATTGGCGCTTTGAAATAACCATAATTACTATAATAAAAAAGGTCCGCTAGAAAATCTGGACAATATACATAAATTAGTGGGGAATTCTGGTAGAGAGAAGCTGTCTTTAGAATCAAATGGAAAGCTAGAATATATCTTAAATCACAGTAAACATACCAGAGGGTCATTGATCTTTAGCACAGATATTAAACAAAGTCTTCCAGACTAAAACCCAGCAAAAATAGTGGCAATCAAGAAGTAGCATCCCCAACAGAGCATATTATTGTTGAATATATCAATCTAACATATACAAAGAGACAGAAAATAATGCTGATGAAGTATTAGAAGAGATAATGACTGAGCATTTTTCAAAATGAAAATGTCAAACCTAGATTTGGTCAAGATATATATAGAAGAAAATGCATCTATTTGTAGTCAAACTGTTGAAATCCAAGCAGAAATTTGAAAAATAGAAAAGAAAATATAGCTATAGACATATGTCCATAAGAGTTCGACAGACTTTTGGTCAGAAACTATGAAAACTAGAAGACAATGGAGTGATACCTTTAAAGAATAAAAATTCAATACTCTCAATCTAGAATTCTATATCCAGGAAAAGTACATTTCAGAAAAGTAGATAAAATGGAGACTTTATCAGGTGAACAAATAGCAAGAGAATTTTTGTTCATTAAATGTTAAAGGAAGCTCTTCAGTCAGAAGTGCTTTGCTAGATGGAATATGATATTAGACAGTAGAATGGCAAGCAACAGAAATGTAAAACATATAAAGGTATTTTCTTTTCACTTTTAATCTTCTGAAAAGTGATAAGAGCAAGAGTTGATAAATCCTTGAATGAAATCATACCTTGCTTGTTTTTCCATAGCCTAAGAGCTAAAATGTCTTATTTCTGTTAAGGGTTATAAAAAGAAAAAAAGCTAAAAACAAACAAAAAAAATCAAGATTATGCAACGCAGACTTCATATGACTTACAAAATACAAATTACCTGCTCTTTGATACTTGTCTAAAGCTAAAACAGTAACTTTTCTGGGGGTTATAAAACATGAAAGCAAAATTTTGCCAATAATTGTATGAAGGACAATAATAAATAAATGGAAATATCCTTTTGAAAGTTTCCTACAGTGTATGTGAAGTAATATAATGCATTTTCAAAACAGACTGTAATAACTTAAAGATATATGTTATGAACTATGGAGCTG
Organism: Galemys pyrenaicus; assembly: GCA_019455555.1. NCBI lineage: Eukaryota > Metazoa > Chordata > Mammalia > Eulipotyphla > Talpidae > Galemys > Galemys pyrenaicus. The sequence continues at coordinate 4,404,262 of JAGFMF010011925.1, forward strand.
CCATTGGGGAAAAAAGATTTTAAAAAGGAAGTAGATTTAGCCATAATAGTAGTTATATTAAATATAAATGGTCAATTAAAAACATTTTATAAAATTGGATAGTAAGCAAAGAACAATTTTGTTTCATCTACAAGAAACCCATTTTAAACATAAAATTCTAGCTATGTTAAATCTAAAAGGATGGGAAATAGTAAATCACACAAGGATTTATCAAGAAAACTAAAAATATATGTATATAATAATACAACCCCAGAAATCATAAATCAAAACAAATAGAAATGCAATAGAATTGGACAAATCCACCAGTATTGTTAGAGCTTTCAATACTCATTTCTCAGTAATTGATAAAAACAAGTAAACACAGTTTTCAAAGTGCACAGAATACATGAGAAATACCAGCACTATTATCTATCACTTTGACTCAATTGATACTTATAAAATACTCTCCTCAACAATATGATAGTTTTTTTTTTTTGTTTCAAGTGTACTTGGAATATTCAATAACATAGAACATGTTTTGAGGTATAAAATCAGTCTCAATAATTGTAAAAACTTAAAATTATGCAAATTATTTGCAACAGCTACAGCAGATTTAAAGTAGTACTCACTAACAGAATGATATTTAGGATATCCACAGATATTTGGAAATTAAATGACATATTTCTAAATAATTCATAGATCAAAGAAGAAATCACAAATCAAATTTGATTTTACTGTATAAATTGTTCTAATTTCTGTGCATTTAAAAATATACAGAGATAGTACATCCCACATATGCATATGTTATTTCGAGTTGCATGTATTTCAGATCCGTATTGGTATAGTACATGATATATTTTAAATATATTTCGTTTAAGAACATACTCAGTTGCATGACTTGTTTAGGGAATATTATTATTTGGATAAAATTAAATAATTAAAACTTTACAAATTCACAGATACTTGTAAGAATTGCACAGAATTGTTACCAGTCTACTTTTGGCTTTACAGTGAAGTGGTACTATTAGATATTTTGTGCTTAAACTTCATAATGTCTTAGTGTAAATTGATGCTTGAGATTCATGACCCATCCCTCTGTCAACAATTATTTACTGTGTGCTTTCTGAGTATGTGTCCCTTCCTTTGTGTTTGTAAACACTTCCAGTAGTTTTAATTTCTAGAATAAGAAACAGACACAGATGATGTCATCAAGAGGGACAATTTATAAAACCATAAAAACAAAATATGCTAAATTCTGTTTTTTTGGAAGCAGAATTTGTATATATTCTTTAGAACTGTCTAATAATAGAATGGCAATTAAGATAATGAATTCTCAGTATTTGTCTAAATCAGGGTCTGGAAGAGTCTTAAGAGCATTTATAGTTTTCTATTAGGTTTAATGTGACATATATATGACTCTTTAATAAAGAAGAATAAAACAGACATAGACTGGTGAGTGAGTGAACTTTTAAGTTGTACTTCAGAAAATAAATGTTCTATACCTATAGATGTTGAGCTCATTATGCTTTTGCTATATATATTTGACCATAATTTCTGTCTTATTGTGTGGTTACCCAAAATAAAAGGTGTCGTGAAGTAGAAAAGAAAATAATTTTAGTTTGCATGTTCACCATTTAACTTCTAATAGTTCCCCTTCTCAGGAGAAATATATAAACAACTCTTTAAATTAAAGGGTAAGTAAGAATAATTGAGCCAGTGATTTACCAAACTGATAGCAATTTCAGTGAAGTAATGTAGTTTCCGTATAAGATTACCTATTTATAAATGTATTTCAATGTCTTTGGCAGATGTAGGTTTAATACCATGGGATGGATTTTAATCCAGGGCCCAGGACTTAGGGTTTATTTTTATTATTGTGTGCAGCAAACATGGCCAAACTATTTGTAAAGTTTCTTCTCGTATGAGTTGTTTTATGCTAAGCAAAAGAAGTCAGAAGGAAAAATACATATTGGATGATTTCACTCATGTGTGATATAGAGAGAAACAAAACAAAGGAATTGCCAAAAGTAAATCCAAACAAATACTTGAAATCTGATTGTAGAATTGAGGCCACCAGAAGGTTTGGGGGAGAAAGGGGAAAAGGAGGCCATTGCACTAGGGTTGATGGAAGATTTTAGCTAATGGGTTTAGTATCATGCATAACTTACATTTAAAGATGTGTGAATCTTTACCTCCAAATCATATAGACAACTATAAACCATTGTTACTTCAATAAAATATAACAGAAGAGATGGTTTTTTTTAATAGAAATGAGATATTTCAGGATTAAGTACATCAAAGGAATTATTTCTGCAGAATAGCTACAGATTTTTGAGAAATGATTGTTAATCCTTCTTAACAAATAACTACATTAACATATTACTACCCAAAGGCCTATTCCTTCCCTTAGGTTTTGGAAGACTTCACAGTTATGAGTTTAATACTTTGTTGTTGTTTTCAACTATAAGTGCTATATGACTAGAATGCAGAGATTTGAATGAGCTATGTTCAGTGAAAGCCAGCTTTTACCACTTATGAAATTCATTTAAATAGCTACAATTTTGATATATAAAATCATCTTACAATAATCGCTAAGGGATATAATTTTGCATTTGACTGTAACAATTACTAATCATTTTCTTTTCATATACTGACTAAATGGGGAGGGTTTCAAGTCATAAGTAGTGATACTAACTATATGTGGGTTACTTACAAAATTTTATTTGCTGCTTAATTTTGTAACATTGCATCACTCTCTAAATAGCCTCAATACAATAGCAGTAATATTTGCTGAAATTTGGAAACTATGAAACCCATCATTTTGATGAGAATCAGAAGAGGAGAAAGAATTTCAATAATGAAATTTTCTTATTAAAACAAAAACATTGTCCATTCTTTCATAGGCAGTTTGATAGCCAAGTACCAGTTTTAATATTTTATATTATTTTCATATATATTTTTGTAATAATGGTAAATTCACAGGCATCAATAGATCACATATATTTATGTTAAAGGGTCTCTTTAGCTCAGATTTACTAAGAGCAAGTTGTCTTTATAACCATTTAATTCTCTTACATGTACATTGAACTGATTGCGATGGCTAGGGAAAAATTAAAGTTATTCTCCTTTGTCCCATTTAGATGTGTTCAGTGTCCTGAATACGTGGACATTCTGGCCTTGTAGGATCCATTTCCAGGTTGTCTGTACTTAAAGAGATATTCATTAATTATAGCGTATGACTTAACTCCTTTGAAACAAGATAACTGATTCTGTCTCACATTTTAGGTTTTCTTTTAAAGTGAAAAGTCAGTACACCATTGTTCCCACACTGTCATATTTGCTATTGTCCCAAGCACACAGGAATTTCAAAGTCAGAGATCTCAGGCAAGTAGGGGCAAGAGAAGGATCACAATAGGGTGAATGCTTTCCCCTTTTCCTCTCTGTTTGGACCAACTGTCTTTTACCCTTTGCAGTTCTATTCTGAGAGGAGTATGAGGAATAGCACTGAAGATGGGGCCACTGCTGCTAGATTGTTGCCATTAACCAGCTTTCATGGCTTTTGTGGGAGCCTCCTTTTCATTAGTATTTGCAACATGTTCACCAGCAAAATGATTATGTTAGGCAGAGACATCACATCACTTACATTTCATAGCTCAGTGCAATTTTCATAAACTGCGAGGCAACATCCAAAAAAACATGACTCAGAATTAGAGTTTCAGAAGATTATTATATAGACATTATTTCCCTCAGGTCACGGGCTTTAGTCAAATTTGGAGGAGAATGAAATTGCCAACAGTGAAAAGCAGACAGAAAGGTATGAGTTCATGAGCAGAGAAATAACATTTTCATTTGTTCCTTCCCCATGGGAAAGATTCAGCATTCCGGTAAATGGAGACGGTTATAAGAAATGAATTTTTGTCAGCAGGGATGTGATTTTAAGGCTCACTTATCCATTGGCAATCTAGATTTCTAACCCCAGGAATCTAGGAAATTGCTACAGAATGTAGTCTTTATTATAAACAAGTTTTTTTTTTCTTTTTCTTTTTTTTTTTTTTTTTTGGTAGCTTTCCCCCCTTCCTTTCTTGCTTAGAGATTTTAAGACAGACTACAANACCCCAGGAATCTAGGAAATTGCTACAGAATGTAGTCTTTATTATAAACAAGTTTTTTTTTTCTTTTTCTTTTTTTTTTTTTTTTTGGTAGCTTTCCCCCCTTCCTTTCTTGCTTAGAGATTTTAAGACAGACTACAACAATTCTTTCTGCCTTTCAAGGGTCAGAGGACTGGAGAATTTACCCCATCTACTTGAGTTTCTCCTCATTGCTGTTACTTTGTAAATATTTTTTTTTCCACCAAATTTTCCCCATACCCCCTTGTCTTTCCTAACCTCCTCTGTTCAAGCACATGGCTACAGTATTGGCAGCCCTAAGCATACTTTTTTTGAATTCATGACCTCTGTATTTGCAGGAATTCTTATGGTGCTATTACTTCTCTGTGCTCAATCCTTTTGTGTCTCTGGACTTGAGTAAGGCAGGAAATGTGGCTTTCCAGGTAGCTCTCATTTTACCAGGAGTAAAGAGCAAGGATTTACAAGGTTTTTGTAGGGTAATCCCAGGCAACCTTCCTCATAATTAAAGAATGTTCTTTCATGAGAAATTTTATTTTCCTTCATCAATTTCATCTGCTACTTTTCAGCCCATCACTCATTCAAATTCTATGCAGAGGTTCTCTTCCTAGTTACAATACTTCCTTGAACACAGAAGATATTTCATATAACCTAAACCCTTCATTTTTAAAGAAGTGGAAAGTTCTGTAACATTAATCTCACCTTTATATTTTTTTCAAATTTTAATAACTTGAAAATATGTATATCTAATTCCTTCCTCCCCTGTGCATTTTTGCCTATTTTAATATATCTCTCAGCATCATAAACTATTTGCCTGTATTATTATTAAAAAATGTTATTGCCTGCCAAAATTTAGTGAAAGCAAATTGCATTTCCTTCATTATTATGTCTACAATATAATCATTATGTAACATTGTGATTGTAGTTGATTAATAAATGAGAATTACTCTTAGTTTATTGGACTTGGCCTGTGAAAATATCATGATCTAGAAATTCTTCTCCAAAGCTTCTAGTAGGGAGGAAAAATGAATACTAGACAAAGAAAGAGCACTGTTTTGCTACAAAGTACATTTACTCACTTACTTTGATTCCTTGTGTCTGATTTGGTAACAAGGTTCATTGAACTTACCAGAATGTAGTATATTCTTATATTCTGTGGCATTTCAATTTCTTTACATTGATTTTTTTTTTTCTTAAAATGTAGCCCCCCTTACCTTTGGATCTGGGAGACCTTTATTTAAGGAGTGAGTCAAGGGAAGATGTTCCACTATATTGTCTGCAATGAATCATTCTTGCCCTTTGTAGTATTCTTTCTGGAATACATGTGGGCCAGAAACAAGGATCTGGAATATTTTTGTGTCAGAAACATGTAATTGTTTTTCATTTACCACTCATTCTTACTCCAACAAGTTCTTCTCTAATATTTTACTTTAGTAAGCAGAAGTTTTATATCTCATAGAGGAGCTAATGACCTGCAAGGCAAGTTTTCTGCATTCCTTATATCACTTCAGAAGGAGCAAAGAATCCTATGAACTAGTGGTGTTTGCAGATTTGTCATCACCTTAACAAGGCTTCATTAATTTACCAGCTAGAATAGGATTGGTTTTTATTAGTTTCCAGTGAAGAATATTGTAAATGTGGTCATGCTTAGCACAAATAAGAAAGTTATAGACAAGGTAAGTATAATAATTACCTATTGTAGCAGTAGTGCTATAAGAAAATATTCAGTCCTTGAAAATTAGTCATTGACCATAAGTTTAGAGTTTCATTGTCTACCATCTGGGATCAGGCACAAGATATCTTATATCTGTAGTCTTGATTCTTGCTCAAGAGCTCCTGACTCTTGAAAAAATGTTCAACATTCTGGTATTGAATTTCTGACTCCTTTTCTGTGAGCTGGCACTAAAATGTTATCTATCGAAACCAGTATTATAATTTTTTAAGCAATGCTATGTGAATGAATCAAACTTTAATGGATAATTTGATCACCCAGGAATAATTAACCCACCTTACTTTCACAAATAATTTTACAATACTTAGTTCTCTTGATTAAGAAGATAATAAAGTTAAAATGTCTGTAAGTGTAATGAAGTACTATTTATTTAAATTTGGATCATTCGTTAAAAACATGCTTGTTTTCAGACACGTGTTCTTGAAATTATTTCTATAATATATTCAGTGTATTTTTGCCTTAGAGAGCATGATCTAACAAATATAATTGAATCCTTCTCTGAAGATGGATTGTCTTGCTTAGCCTTGAAGCCATAATATTGGAGTGAGTGTAGTTCTTCCTGTGCCAAGAAATAGATATAAGAGTCTTATGGGAAGTTGGGTTGACTTTGCTCTGATCTCAGGCCCTACCTAGAAATTGCATTTTAATAAATAAATTGCTAATATGAATTTCTCCTCAGTATTTTATCTCTTTCTTCCTAAATGGGGAAATAAAACATACATTAGCCACACATATAAAAATTGAAAATTACACCACCAATGCAAAATCTCATTATTACAACAGTCTTCACAGGAGACACAGCATGCTTAAATGTCTGACTTTATTAAATATTTTGCCCCTAGTTTTTCAAAATTTCAAAGTAGATGTTACCTCTGTCAGTAGTTTTCAAATCTTATATATAATAATAATCATGATCCCAGCAGCAGTTACTGAGTTTCAACATATGCCAGGCACTGTTCTAAGCATGTTCCAGATAATAATTCAGTTTCTCCTCACTCCATCAAGCAGAAACTGTTACTATATCAATTTTTCTAATAATGAAACTGGGGCTTCAGAGGGTGAAAAAAATTATCTAAGGTTATACAGTTAGCAGTTGACTGAACCAGGATTTCAACAGCCTGATAAAAGAACCTGTGATCATAACCACGTGCCATGATGCCTCAAAGGAATATGTGTATGTGGAAAGGAGAACAGATATTTTGATTTCTGCTATGAGCCTTGCATGGTCTTTCATTTAGTTCTTTTATTTTAATTATATCATTTATTTTCAAGACAGTTCCACCAGGTATATTTGTTATCCATCTATTACAAATGAGCAAATCAAGACTCAGAAGACGAAACTTGTAGCCAACATTATGGGGCTAGTGATAATTGAGGGAATAGGAATTTGAACCCCACACCCTAAGTTCAGGTTTCGCTAGGAATACATACATACATACATATGTACATTTGCTGTGTACCTCTCCACCCTTAACAATGAGTTTTCTTTTCAAGGTAAATCTGTTTGTTCTACATTGCAATGATCTTATCTCTTTCTGTGCATGGAGTTTTTAAAGTCATTATTTATGCACACTAGTTCTTCTTTGATTAGTCTTTTGTGATCTCCTATAATTAATATCATTCTTTTTCAATTAATATCTTCTACAATTAATATCATTCTAATATAATTCATTTGTTAGTCTTTTTTGTAAAATTTATTTATTTATGCATACAAGAGCTGGTACAGGCCAGAGTTGCAGAAGGTGAGAGGATTCACCAGAGTCAGAGCGGGGAGCAGAACAGGGAGATTGACTGAAATACACTGCAGAGAGGAGCAGCAGGTGAGGCAGGATAGGTCTGCTGCTCCAGTGGGTCCTGTCCCTGGCTGGGGATCGAACTCATGCTGCTGTGGCGTCACAGTGTGGCGTTCAACCCACTGCACCACCAGGGAGGCCCTCATTTGTTATTCTTGAGAAATTAATTTTCCTTTGAGCTTTTGATGCCTAACATTATGTCCTTTAGTCCCCTAAAGAGAAAGTGTCTCTGTGGTGCCATTAGTCACGTGTTCATTGTTCTGAGAACACCTATGAGAAATATGAATGGTAGTACCACTTGATTACCAATTAATAATAAATTTCTGTTTGAGTGAAATCTATTTAAACCTGACAAGGTATGGAGGGTTGGTTGTCTAGTTTCTTTTTGCCATTGCTGATACCATTAAGAACTTCTTGGTTTAATAAAATAAGATTTTAATGGAACTGTTTTCCTATTGCAGTGGAAAAAGAGCCAGTTTTCACATAGAAAATAGGACTTTGGGGCCTCCCCTGGTGGCGCAGTGGGTTGGGCAGCGCACTACGAAGCAAATCGCAGCCACTGAAGCACGAGTTCGATCCCTGCTGCCGGCCAGGGGGGGACCCACATGGCGTGGCAGACCTCTCCTGCTGTGCCCGCTGCTCCCCTCAGCAGTGTACTTCTGTTGATCTGCCTGTTCTGCTCCCNGCTCTCTGTGGTGAATCCTCTCACCCCCCCACACCTCTGGCCTGTGCCCCAGTGCTTGTGTGCATAAATAAATAAATCTTTAAAAAAAAAAAAAAGAAAATAGGACTTTGTGTAGGTCCCACAGAGTCCTGGTGATTCTCAGTTGTTATTTGACAGATGTGTGGATGTTTTTTGGAATGCGTTGGCATCAATTAGACAGCATCTTAACAACCCACTATGACTCATGGGAAGTCTGTGTCTCCATCTTGTTTACGACTGTGTTTTAATGGGTTAGGCCACTCCCCTACCCATCCCTTTTTCCTGGCTTGTCTTTTCTTCTGTTTACCTTGGCCACACCTTTGGCTCAGCTGGAAACTATGGGCTCTACCAGAACAATTTGGAATGTAAGCAGTTCACAGGATGCCTCCCATCTCCCTGTGGCATTTTATGGCTCATAGAGAATTGGAACTAAATTCTGGGTGGCTAATGGTTGGTTGTTATAACCAAATCTGCACAAGTGAAGAAAATGATAGATTTGTGAGTCTGCATGTATTTCACCTTCTTACAGATACATCTTTGAGTCAAGGAAATATGTCTTGAATTATTCCTCCTTGATTTTAGTGGTTACATTGTCTCTGAAGAATGAGTTTGGTTACAGCTCCTCCCTTATCTTGGTTGGGAGGATGAGGACGGGCAGAGGCAGGGTTTTATACATTCAGCTTTCTTAGACACCCCAGCTAGCTTGGCGGACTAAGGAAATTTCCAAACCCATTTTTCACATTTTCCATTTGGATCATTTTCATTTAGCAGATGTTTTCTGACACCCTCTAGCTTACCTTTTCATAGTTCTGGTAAAGAGTGGTGAAATAGATCCGTATAGTCAACTTGTTAAATGGGAATAGGAGCCAAATTTGGCAGGACAAGTGTTCCTTCTTGTGAATGCTGGTGTCTAAACTTTAGCATAACTTTCCTCACCTAGAGGGAATGGTTGGGCCCCCAGATCAGCCCTTCCCAACTTGCTACCAGCCTATGTGACCATAACTGCAGATGCTCAGATCAGTGCTTTAAAAATGCTAGTAGGTTGTGTCAGGGTACTAGTTTATCTCCTAGTTTCAGACTCTTTCAGATCTACCAGGGATGTTCAACATAATCCTTTCGTTTTACTCATACAGATTGACATTCTGTAGGTTTAATAGTGATCAAAGGAACTCTAGTGACAGAACAAATGACACTGCTAACAGAAAAGAGTGGGGGTCATCTCTGTAAAATGCCTTACAAAGGAGACTTTCTTTACTCCTCCTGGTACATGTGGTAAGCATAGAAATAGTTTATTATGAAAGTTTTTTAGCCACAGGTCTTTCTAAGGCATAATTATATCTTCCAGGAAAACCAAAATAAATACCAGCTTAATACGCTTCAGATTTTTAAAATAAGTTATCCTATTGTATTTCTTTAAGAAGAAAAATGTGAACCGTTGGTGGGTGTTGTTATTCTGCTTTGATTTACTTCTCTTGCTGTCCTGTCCCAGTTCAGTCTTAAAATGGAAGAAAGTACTTTATCATTTGAGGAAGAATGATAGTACAAAATACATTCTTTCAAAAGGGAAGATGTGACAGTAAATTTTGATGCCAACTTTGGAATTTTCTTAAAACACAAACTTTTCTTTTTCTGGAGGTTAATATAAAGATTTAGTTTTCTCTATTTCATGCAAAGAAAATCTTTCATACAGGCGTTCTTTAATTTGTTTTTAGGACAGTCATGATCCTCACAATCCTGTTGATAGTTGTCCTGATCCCTTTTCTTTTTATCTTCTGCCAGTCCCTTGCTCCTACCTCTCCTCCAGTTCTCTCACTATTCCTTGGCTTCTCCTTTCTGCCTGCCTAATATGGACTGAGTATCTGAACTGCATCCTGTCCTGTCACCCTTCAGCTACACATGCATGTCACTTTCCAGGTTGAGGGTATCCAGTGGGCTGGGAAATTCTGTTTCTTCCTTCTCATTAGTCATCTTAAAACCCCTTCTCACCTCTCTTTAGTTAGCTTCACAACTCTGTTAGAGCTAACTTCTCAAATACAGCTTTAATCTTTACCATTGTACTCACAAACATCTCATGCTTCTCTTAATCTATGTACATCTTATGCCCCTGTCTGATTCTAACTTTATGTACGAGTTAGGTTTACATTTGTTTGACTGACTATAAGCATGAACCACAAGGTAATTTTCTTGAACATAGTAGGACCTTGGTGATTAAAATAATAATAACAATAATAATCAAATTGAATTGAATGGATCGTTTAATTTTCACAATTGTTAGTAAAAGACTCTAAATCTGCTAATGGGAGTAGAAATGTTTAATTTTCAACTTCAGTTTTCAAACATTCTTCTTCCCAATAAGTGCCTGTAGCTTCCTATCTAGTCATGCTTAGCCAAGTTCTTACCACTTTGAAGTGGGGCAAGGTCAAGGAGAAAACTGATGAGAGTAAGCAAGATAGATTCTTCACTAAAAAGATCATCTTCTCACCCCAACATGATCTAGTTACAGCTTTCACCAGTCCTGTTCCAATATCAGGAGCAGACTCTTTCAGCCTTTGGGATGGTAATATGGTTTGATGACCTGTCACTAATTATGCCCTTCAACTTTATCTCCTGCTCCCAAGGAAGGAAGCAGATTATGGCCACTTGTGATTAGAGGAAGCCTGAGTCCACTGTGTCCGCATTGCCATTTTGAGGGAAATGGAAGAAATGAGGCCAGTGGTTTGATAAATTATATCAAAAATAGTCCCTTCGTGCTAATGGAGTGTGAAGAAGCTGATGTACTGGAGATGATCTATAATATTTCATATTTCTCTGAGGAGAAAAATGATAAACTTGATGATGTGTGATTTATTCATGTTTCTCCAGATGAAGAAAAAAATCCTAAAGTCAGCTGCCTGTTTCTCACTTGCAGAAGCTGGCTTGTGGATTTTACACTGGGATTGGAGGCTGGGCTTGTTTAGCGAAATGCCTAGGGAGACTTTGATTAATCACCAGACCTTTGGTGGTTAGTTGGAAGAAGGTAATTATGTCAGCATTGCTGCTATTTTATCATCACTATTTTATAACCCTACACCAACAGGTGACAAATGTGTTAATTATTACATTTCTTTTTAGTACTTCTTTTGGCTACATTCCACCCCCCCCACCCCCCCCCTTGGTTTTGGACACTAGTCCTTCCCTTGCAGCTCAGTCCTAGACAGCAGTAACTTTTGCAATCAAAGAACTGTTCTTCAGAGGCCATGCTGAGAGGGACATGGTTATCAACCCTGCTGTGTGCAGACTGTAACCACGGGGGATCCAGTTAATTCCCTTCCCTTTTCCTTCTGCCCATCACCCTTTGGGTCAAGTGCTGCTCAGAGCCAGAAGCTCTACTTGCTTCTTTAATAACTGAAAATGGCACCCCTGGCCTGGACCATTTCACTCTAAATAGTCCCCTGGAGGAGGTTAGAAACAGAGGTTATCTTAGGCACAGTGATTTAGCTGGTAGCATTATCTTTTTCCTTTTCCTTTCTTTCTCCTTCTGTTTCTTTTATTCTCGCTCTACCTTTTTTTTTCCCACACCCCTCCCCCCAAGACCACAACCCACTGGTTCTTCAGTCCTACCTGGACATTTCCTTCCTGAACTCATATCCCTTGTAACTCACCACAAATTATCCAACAAATTGCAGTTAATACAATTTCTAATTTTACATCTGTGATTCTGTTAATGGATACTAAAGACTTGAAATTGATCTTTATAAGATTTTCATTTTTATAAGACTTTTGGAGACTCCCTTTTAATACCACAATAGGAGGATACCATTCATCAATGGAGTAGAGACTTTGTGGGGCAAGGGTAAAGGCCTTTTAGAGAATCTCTGAACATACTCTAAAAGTAGCTGTTTTCTTCATGTTTGCAGGACCAGTAAAATGGATTAATCTCTGAAATGATGGCTTTCCAGCTACATTTTTATCCAGAGAAGTGGGAAAAAGTTTCTGCATATCTGTACATTTGTTCATTTCTTTCACATATGTTATAATTACATTTTCAGTTAGCACACTAGTATTTTCAGGATAATTGATTTCATTATATAGTTCTTAGATTTTCTAGTGGTTTAGAAAGTTTAAATATATTTTGGATTTGATTTATTGGATAAGGTGGGGTGCAGGATATACTACTCCAAAATCTGTCTCCTTCGTGTATTGAATATTTTCAGGTTAATGAATTTGAGAATAGCACATGTAGGAAAAACTTGCTCACCTTTTTCTGAAATAGGCCATAAGAACCTTATGTTTAGGGTGCCTTCCCTATGCCTGGAGTAAAAGAATATCCTTATCAAAAAATATGGAAGGATACTAAGAGAAATTTGAAGATCAACCCTTCTTCATTAGCTGAAAGCCTTTGTCCTTTCACATGTTCTCATGACTTTTCTACTCTCATCAAACCTAGCAGGTTTTACCACTTCTTTGGGTTTCATTTCCTCATGAAGGGTCCCATGTCAGGTAAAACTTACTTATTAAAATGTATTTAAATTTTTAGGTCTTTATTCTTATTAGTCTTCTTCAGGGACCCCTTCTGGGAACTTAAAAAGGTAAGTTTCTGAAAATCAAGAGACAATAAGAGGTTGGGGCACTCCACTCACTCTGAAGGCTTCCGATGAGGTCTGGAATAACTGTCAAAAAGCCAACAGAAGGTAAAATTTCTTAACATGTTAGTTGCCCAAATTTCTGTTGTACCCTATCTAGAGAGGATAGGGAAAGTTTCTCCTTATTCATTTCTTTTAATATTCAGATTAACAGGAGAAAAATATTTGTTAGAAATATATTAGTATGTCTTTTGCTACAGAGGCTCACACCTAAAAGTTAGACAAGTAAAAGAAAAAGATATTTTTCCTTCACTGCAACACTCCCTTTACTCTGGACTTCACTAGGGAATTTGACTTTCCCTGGTACACTGCTGTTTGCTTCAAGTGAGAACTAGCATAACCTTCATTATTTGGTGATTCCGTGAAGTAGAATCAGGACATTGTGGTTAAAAGTGTGATCAGATGAAGTAATATGAGATACTTAGGATGGGTAATATATGAGATCATCAAAATAAATCAAGTCGCAAAAAAACCTGGCTTATAAAACATTTATTTTAAAAAGTACAATATAAGCATAAAGCAGATTTCAACAGAAAGTTCATGCTCTTGAAATCTGGATACTTAGATTGGGGTATAAGATTTTATTCAGGTAATTTAATTGCTTTATGCCTTGATTTCCCGATTAGGAAAGGGTGGTGGCATTAATGTTACTAAAAGAATGTATAAGTACTGTTTTGCATTAAGTATCATTTAAACTACATTGTATTCAACTTACTATTTTAGCAGTCATATTGTAAAAGTCTTCAATTAGACTATCCATTTTCTCTCATGGTTTCTTTGCAGGAGTCATCTTCTGTTATTATTTATAGTTAAGCCATTCTTAGGAATTTATGTGGCAGGAAAATCCCAGAGAACAATATTCTGGAGACATTTTCTACTGTGAACACACCCTGCTGATTTGTACAGTTTGAGAAGATGACTCCCACAAAGAAATTGAGTTTGCATTCTTACTAATCAACCATGAAGTATGGGAAGTTTTCCTTTAATTGTTCGGTACTCAAAGTAGATTAGGTCCAAAGAAAACTTCACAAACACCTGTAATTTAGATATACCATTTTGTAGTAGTCAAGTGAACTGAAGGAAGTTCACTATTTATTCTAGTTTAGCCACTGAGGTTAGGTTATAGAGGGACTTTGAGTAGTCAGATTTCTATAAGAAAAGTCAGCATATCATTTTTATCTTTTACTTCAGCATACTGATTATTTGTCTGTCATCCATCAAAGACTTTTCTATGACAGTCATTTTTTCTTTTGCTGGAGAGCACACACTCTGGTATAATTACTGTAGTATAATTACTATGCCTGACCTCAAGAAGAAAACCAGCTGGCTAAATACCCATAAAAAGTAGAAGAGTCACAGAATTTAGAAAGTAATTCTAAACTAGCCAGAGAAAACATATGTCCCGACTGGAAGGAAAAGCCTGGACAGAAGTTAGGGAAAACTCCCAAGGAGTTCTACTTCCCATTCTGTTCTTATTCTAACCCTCCGTTTTTTCTGGAACTGAGGTGCCACGTTGTCTCTCTAGCTAAATGTTCATTGTGTGCCTCTACCTTTAGAAAGTGATCTAGTTGGTCTTGTTCATCTTGTGTTCTCATATTTTAAGATAAGACCTGGCACCTAATTTATCAGCAGTACATACTTTTTGAATGAGTGAATAACTAAATGAAACAAAGCTTCTGCCATGTAACTTTCTTCTTGACTGGACAGGATTTTGTCTATATTTTCAAGTTTTGAGGCTTTTTCAACCCTCTGTTTTTCAGGCTGAAGGTATCTGAAACCAAAACTGAAAAAAAAATCTCTGTTAATGATCCAAAGGTCTATAGATAGGAAGCACTCTGACTTCTTTGCCTTTCAGAGGTTAGAAATGTACTTTTCAGGAAACAGGGCTCTGGGAAGGTCATATTTTTACAATGTTAAATTTCCATTTTTTGACTGAGCTGGACAGGCATATATTTTGGATTTGATGCATTGATTTAGTCTCTATTTTTGAATAATCTAAACTAACCCCAGAACTGTTTATCCAAATTATAATTCATACATGAAAGTGCGAACAATCACTCTACCCAAAAATGTAACTATAAGATACTAATACTGAGCATTATAATTTTTATGCATATGTCTCCTCGGTTTGGTTTTAAACTTCCTAAAATAATGTTTTGTTTTGTTTTGTTTGTATGCCCATTGCCTAGCAAAGGATAGCACATAGTAGGTCCCTCATGAGTTGACACTCATTAGTGTTCTGTGGGAGTTTATTTCAACATCCTTGGCATCTTTCCATTCATAAGAAATGGCAAATAATTTGAGTTGCGAAAGCCAGAGTTTTGGGTTTGGGCACAGGTGACATTAAGTTGTTTATTTCTAAAAGGAATTGATAATAAGGTCATTTCCTCTTTGAATTTGGCTACTTTTCTATCTTTGATCATAGAGAGAACCATGCATTACATTCATTTAATTTGATAAATTAACAAATTAAGAATTTAACAAATTATTTAATTGTGGCTTCTAGAGAAAAAAGAGCTAAAGTGTGGTCATGTTATGCTATTTAGGGTTGAAAATCAGGCAGTCATGAAGCTATTTCTTTTTGCTCTACTTTTGGAGATCTGACTGGAATAAGCTTGTCAGAAGCATTAATAAACTAGGCTCAAACCTTTGTTGTTTTGGACCTTCATGTCTTCCCTTATGTGGAATCAGTGAACAATAAGACTTGGTTAATAGGTGAAGAGTTTTAGATTATTCTTGGAATGAGTCATTGCTGATAATATCGTGGTAGCTAACTCCTGCTAGCCAGTTGGAACAGAACAGTAAGAGAGAGGAGGTTCTTGACTTAGAGTTTATTGATGAAACAAATATTGTACTAAGCATTAACATTTTAAAAAGATTTATTTATTTATGCATACAAGAACTGGGTACTGGCCAGAAGTGTGGGGGGTAAGTGGATTCACCAGAGACAAGTTGGGGAACAGAACAGGCAGACTGACTGAAATGTACTCCTGAGGGGAGCAGCAGGAGAGACAGGCAAGATCTGCAGCACCATGTGGGTCACCTCCCTGGTTTAGGATTGAATTTGTGCTGCAGTGTCTGCAGATACTTTGTAGTGTGATGCTTAACCCCTTGAGCCACCTGGCAGCCCCAGTGTTAACATTTTAAAGCCTGATATATTTTGGAAAACAAGGATTTCCAAAAGAATTATAGTTCATTTTGAAGAAGATAATTATAGGAAATATTTCAGTATGCACTAGGCACTAGCTATCAGAATGCCATTTTGCATTCATGGTGACAAAAGGGAACTACTTAACTTGACCTTATCAGAGTTAAGGTGTATTGTCAATATAGCTTATACATAATGTTTAGGGGAATTTTGGCATATCTCAGAATCCTACACAACTTGCCTTTTCATTTGTTAGTAATGAATTCTTGACCCCAGTGTATGTACATGAATTTTTCTTTGACACTTTACCCTGAGAAGACACATAGGAAGCATTCATTATGACTTGAGAACAAATGTTGTTTCCTTGTTATTTATCTTGTTTGTTTGTTTTGTTTTTCTTAATGAGAAACTTAAGGAGGGTTCAGTAAGGTTTCTTTTCTGCTAAGAGTGGGTCTTTTTACTCATGTTTCTCTGTGAGTAGGGTATTGGTGTTAGATTTTTTCTTTTTCTTTTTGTTGTTTACTGTCATTCCTAAACCAAGATCTAAGTAGCCCCAAAATTGAAAAGTCAGATGATAGTAATTGTAATAATTTTAACTCTATGCCACACTTAAAATATGTAGTTTTTAGTAACTTAATTTAACTCTTGGAGCAGTTCTATTAGTTTGATACTTTTATTACCTCTGTTTACCAGGTAAGGAAACTGAGGCATCAGGAGTTAAATAATTTCACTTAAGTCTCACAGCTAATAAGTTGTGTATCAGGATTGATACTCAAGTATTGTGGTTCTGTAATCCATACTCTTAGCCACTCAACTATTTTATATATTGCCTTTGAAAAATCTGATTTCAGCTTCACAAAGAATTGGATGAATAGGAGCAGATAGTAGGAAAGTCATACCAAAGGTTTTTTTTCTCTTTAATTATGTGAATTTGGGAATATAGTGACAACAAAGAGATTCTCCTCTATTTCATCTATAACTGAGATAGTCACATATGCAGGAGTAATTTTCATATGTAGTTTAGGATAAGTTTAATTTAAAAGTAGTATAGTTTTGAGTTTAATAATTAATGTTTATACTATTTGTGGAGGTGCTTACGATACATTTCAAAAGCACTGATTATTTCATGCTTGATCAAAGAAACATTTTGTTCAAATGGACAATGAAAACAATTTGAGATAATTACCTATTGAACCATTAATGCTGACTTCTGATTGAAAGGTTTGCAGAATCTGTTCCCCAAGATGTTTTTCTCAGAGCCATATAAACTGCATTATACTTCATATTCATTTGCCTAAGTCTTTCCTCTTTGATTAAGAGTCCATCTTATGAAACCTTTGATTGCAATAAAGTAGTTATTCCAGCCTTGATTTTCCATGAGTGAAGCTTTGTCCCAACTAATAATTCTGACCCTAAAATCATCTAACTTATTATTGAGGTTAATGGATTCTTAGAATGCATAATTCTCAAGGAATTATTGATATCAGCATGTACTGTCATGAGAGGAAGAGGAGAATAATATAGATTGTCAGGCACAGTTAACTGACCTTGTTTTTGGAATCACACCAAAAAATAAGTAAATAAATAAAGCTGCTTTATGTAATAAATATGCCAGGTAACTAACAGACAACTTGCTAATATTAATGGAGATCAACACAGTTGAATTGCCATTACTCTTGCCAGGTGACTCTCATTTACACAGAAAAGGAAAGAGGCTTAAGCCTTGAACATGTAGTAATTAACTTGATAAAATCCATTTTTTTGATAAACAAGTCATATTAAAACTAATAAAAACATTAGTTAACAGGTGGTCCATCTTGCATTTACTTCCTTTCTCCATCATACTCATTAATAATGGTGATATACTGGCAATTACTTAGTGCTTTTTATGCCAGGCACTTGTAAAGTGCTTCTAAATGGAGAGGAGTGAAACAGGCACTTTTGTTGTATTGAAGGTAGGGTGTTATGATTTCATGGCTGCTGTCTGGTAAAGACCAGACTTGAAAGACTAAATTGTTTCTTTTTTTTAGTAATTTTTTTGTTACATTGTTGTAGTCCCCACAATTTTCACACTACTGTATCACCTGGGATCCATCATTATAATTACTTATTTTCATCCCTCCCCTGGTTGGCTCCCACTTCTTTTGTTTATGTCTCAGTTATATGGAAAAGGCCAAGTTTTTATAAAGAAAGAGGACAAGTTCTCTAGAGGCTAAAATTGTCTCACTGTTGAGGAGCATGGAAGAATATTGATGGAGATCTCAAGAATAGTTCTAGAAACAGAAGAAGCTATATGCTGAGGAACAAATGGTGTTTCCATCAGTAGAAGTGCAAATTAGATTGGGTACCGTAAATGTATATGAACTCAGCAATCCATCAGGGCATAAACTTGACAAACAAAACAAAACAAAACTTCAGTGTTCTATGACTATACTGAGAGTTTAGAAAATGGCAAGAACTGAGCATATATCTTCTTACAACTTTCCTAAGAAAGTGTTAAATGAGGTTGACTCAGCATCATTTAATTATGAGTTGTATGCTCCATTGATTAGGAATTCTAACATTTGCTACCCTATGGACATAAATGGGTATTGTTTCCTTATTAACCATTTATTTGTTAATAATCTAGATATGTATATATCTTTATCTGTAGGAAATGAACTCTACCTTTAGGAAATTTTGAGGAAGCCAAAGATTTCTAGAAGAAGGTTAGAATTATATTGAAACCTGCCAAGATTTGTCAGCATTAGGGGCTATCCAAAGTAATGTGATAGAAGGAGTGTGATTAGTATGTAGCAAAGATGGTGTCAGTATTGAAAAGGGAGAGCTGTCCACACAGACCCATAATTCATTTCTCAAGAGAGTGTGCCTCTATGTGACCTACTAATTATAAATAGATGATAGGATAGGGCACTCTATCCCTTGAAATTCTAGAGGAAGAAAGCTGAAATTATATTTATATTTTTGCTATATATATACCAGATTCCCTATCATGATACTGAATTTTGGCACAATATTTGATTGCTGTTTTTCTCAAAGGGAAGGTTGCTGTGTGTTTAAGTCTTAGAGCCGTAATAATGCCCAGGATCAGAGGATATTCAATATAGCTATATGAAGGGTAACTTTGGCTGCTTCAGTTTTAGTGTCTTTATCAGTAAAAAGGATATAAAGTTAAACGAATTGATAGATGCAAGGTTCCTTGCACTTTATATTGACTCACTTTTTCTCTTGAGCACCTTCAGAGCTCCCTTTCTACATTTCTTTGACAATGAGGGATGGAAGAAAATTCTAACTTGAAAATCATCTGAGCTGCTCTCTTTGAAGGTGTTGATCCCCCGGCCACATTGAGAATGCTGCTATTAGCTTGTCAGTCATCTAAAGAAGCTGCCTTCTATAGAGTAGTATGGGTTAGTTGGCCCTGATCCAGTGCCGATTGTGGTTTGAACTGGAGCATATTTAGGATGAATATTAGCTGAGGCTCATAATAAGTGCTTACTATCTTTCCGAACATTTACTTGGTGATATTTAGATTGCTTCTAAGGACAGGAGACCACAGAGTCAAATGTTTGCTATGTTCCTAATAAAATTCACCCAAAAAGGGAATATTACTCTTTTAGCTTAGCACATACCCTTTGCCTGTTCTCATTTCTTTTTGCTTGCTCCTATATCTGAGGTTTTAGCAAAAGGTATGGTAGTATTCATTGGTATTTAATCAAATTAAAACCTTTGCTAGGTAATGCCTTGTGCACATTTTATTTGGCCAGAGTGAATGTTTGAATGGAGTGAGATTTTTTTTTTTTTACTTAAGACCTAAATGGGATACTCTTGTTTTCTTTTAAATAGTAATTGGTATTAAAGCTGTCTTTTGCTGTCAGTTGGCTTATCTCATGTCTTAGCAGCTGTTTTAAATTCCTTAGTCATCTATTGCTTACTCAGCTACCATTTCATAAATTTCCTCACTGTTGCATTTTTCTGAACCAAATTGTGAACCAGTGAGGTGTTCATTTTAGAAGCTGGACTGAGCTGAGTTCTAGTTAGGCTCTTTCAGTAACAAGATTAGCTCACTTAAGATAGTGTAATATGTTGATGTGATATTTCCCTAAATCTTATTGGAGGTTTTGATTATGGAAACCTTATTATGCCAGTTGTGTTACTGTTAGGTTACTGATGTTATTCAAATTCTGTTTTACCCAAAATACCCTTCCCTATGATTATAAAGGAATAGCTGTTTCCTGTAGGATGTACAGTGTATGTACTCCTGTGTGTAGACTTATAGCTTACAACTTTGTGCAGAATGAAGAAAGGGGACTTTGAGCCATAGCATTTTCATTCCACTTTGATTAACCATTTCATACTTTGTTCAGTGTATCATATTTTCAGTTAAAGTATTATAGGTAATGAGATTAGATTATTCTTGTAGGAGTCTCCATACATTGTATTCCTCAAACACTAGTTTTTGTGTTTTTTTTAACATTTTATCTTTTTAACTTTTTATTTATATAAATTTGACATCAGTTGTAATTCCCATGTATTCCCCATCACCATATCACCAGTGCACCATTACCTCAGTCCCCCGTGCTCCCATCTGCCCTCAATCTTCCCCTCCCCACCATGTATTACTCAAAAAGCATTTCATATGGGATAAGTATTTTCATTCCTACTTTATTTTTTTATTATATATGTATTTTTCCTTTATATATATTTGATATCAGTTGTAATCCCCATGTATTCCCCAACACCATATCACCAGTGCACCATCACCTCAGTCCCCCATGCTCCCATCTCCCCTCAAGCCTCCCCCTCTTCCCTCCCCACCAAGTGTCCCCAATTTGTCCTTGTCTTTTCATTTGTGGTTTTTGTGTCTTTATTGTTGTTATTATTATTATTATTGTTCTTACTCCTTTCCTTGATCCTTATTTGGTTCCCTTATATTCCTCCTAGGGGAGGAACCATCTGGTATTTTTCTTTTGCCTTCTGACTTACTTCGCTAAGCATAACCCCTTCCAGTTCCATCCATGTTCCTATGAATGTGTCTAGTTTTTCTTTTTTGATTGCTGAATAGTATTCCATAGTGTATATGTACCACAGCTTCCCGATCCAATTATCTGTTTTCAGGCATTTAAGTTGTTTCCAGATCTTACCTATTGTAAAGAGTGCTGCTATAAACATAGGGGTGCAGGTATTTTTTTGAATCAGTGTTTTTGTGTCTTTTGGGTAGATTCCTACGAGTGGGATTGCTGGATCCTATGGGAGTTCCATTCTTAGTAGACTGAGGAACCACCATACTGCTTTCCATAATGGTTGGACCATCTTGCATTCCCACCAGCAGTGTAAGAGCGTTCCTTTTTCTCCACATCCTCGCCAGCATTTGTTGTTGCTACTTTTTTGGATATGCGCCATTCTCACTTGTGTGAGGTGGTATCTCATAGTGGTTTTT
>JAGFMF010011925.1:4426184-4439697 GCA_019455555.1 Galemys pyrenaicus
GTTTGCCCAGCACCACTTATTGAACAAGCTGTCTTTATTCCATTGCATATTCTTTGCTCCTTTGTCAAAGATTAGTTGTTCATAAGCTTGTGGGTTTCTTTCTGGATTTTCTATTCTATTCCATTGGTCTATGTATCTGTTTTTGTTCCAGTACCATGCAGTTTTTATGATTGTGGCTTTATAGTAAAGTTTGAAGTCTGGAAGTGTGATCCCTCCATTTCCCTCTTTTTCAGTTTGGAGAGCTTTGGCTATTCAAGGTTTTTTTCAAACATTAGTTTTAAGTACAATATTTATTGAAACCTTGCTGGATGAGGTTTCAAATGTTGTAGTCTTTGATAGTACAATGATATGTCACAGTATATAGGATGCTTTTGTAATGTGATCCACTACCTTTTTAATGTTGTGAAAGCTGGTGATTCAAGTCCAAATATCTATTTCTGTACCAAATAAATACTCATCATCTTATGTCATAGTCATGCATTACAGGAGTATGTATTTTATAATTTAGAGTGACTGTAATTACTTTCTTGATTCATAGTATACTATAAAACAATTAACAGAATTATTCATTTTTTATGGTACTATGTTTATTTCTCTCATCTAAATAAATGAAGTAGGTAATTTGTAACTCTTTCAGTTGTCCTAATTTAATTTAAAATAGAGATTTTTATTTAAAAAAAAAGACAAGAAGTCATTGGATTTAGACACCTAGATTTTGCAATATCTGCTGTAATTTAACTGTGGTTTTGGAAGTAATTTAATTTTGCCCTCTCTCATTTACTTTCACTATAAAAGGAAACAATATACCTTCATCAAAGATATTTTGAGAAGGTTAAATGAGGTTGTGGTGTTGGCACCCTCTCACAGTTTACAGTGGACATTTTACAATGTGCTTGTGGCTTTTCTTTGTTAGAAAAAGTTTTTTTTTAATTGATTACACTGTTACCATCATAGGGAAAGAATTCCTATCTCTTATACATTTTCTTAGGAATGCATCATTTAGTGTGGGCCTTCTAATTTTGACAAATAGAATATTGACTTTGAATTCATTGCTATAAATTTACCAAATGAAATATGTTTTTTGATACTCATTTCAAATCATTTCTGATGTATTCTGAGCAATTAAAGTCTGTATTTAATAATAGTTTGCTAATTGGAAAGCTCTACTAACTAAACACATATATAGAAAGTGAGAAACTAAGAGACGATGACCTAAAAAAGAGAGTGGAATAAAAACTGGCACTACATCATGCTCACTAAGATGAACTTGAGACTGTGTAAGTAAGGTCTTAGTGCTAATTACCTTCAGAGAGTTTAAACTCTCACTTCTCACTTGTCAGTGTAAAGATGGGGAAATCCTTATTGGTCTGCACTTGTCACACTGTAGCAAACTGAGCTGAATCATAAAGGAACTGGAAAGACATTGCTTCCACTAAAAATGGAATGTGGGCAGAGGGAATTCTAATTCAGGGCACAAATGGACATGGTAGGGGATCAGGTTGTTAAAGGGTAGCACCTATGTCCTTTATCATTTTGCTGTTGTTAGAGGTTGAGAGTTCGGGCAAGACTTGAACCTCAAAAAACCCACTAAATAAATATTAACAACCATCTGAGAAAGTCAATATGAACACAAAAGGGATAAAAAGAAAGCCAAATGAGGAAAATGGAATCATCCCAGTGGAATTATTTTAGTTCATAGTGTAATCATAAATGGCGTTCATTCTATTTCTTCAATCTGGACCAAGCCTGGTTACACATAGGCCTGCTGTTGAAATGCCAAATCTGAGGTCCTTAAACTATGATGGTAGCCTGCTTTAAGAAAGATATACCCCTGAACTTTTCTTGGTACTTGACATGAGCTAAAAATAAATGTTTGTCCCTTCGCAGACATAATGGGAGAAAAGAGAGTAATGAGAAGTGACTGTCCATGAAGTAAAAATGCAAATAGACAGATACCTTTCTTGGACATGAACCCTAATGGTGAGCCCTTACTCTGTGCCAGGGGTGTTGCTGCAGTGTTATATTGAAAACACACCAGTACTTCCTTTTAAATACTGTCCTCATTTTGCAGGCACAAATCTTGAGATTTAGAGAGGTAAAGATACTTGCTCAAGGTCAGATAGATCATCAGTAACAGAATTGAGATTTAGCGACAAACCATCTGATATCGAAACCTAAATGAAGAGTCATTTGGAAGGACCATTGATTTTTGCAAGAAGACAAAATTGCCAAACACTAGGAGACGATTTAAAAAGATGTGGATCCCCATAGAGGGCACTATTCTGACTAAACTTACCCAACATAATTTTCTAACCTGATAAAGAAGGTCTGTGCCAGCCACTGACTGTTTCAGATAGGTTTGCCTCTGGGGAAGAAAGTGCAGCGATTCATATAACCTGCTGTCAGGGTTATTTAAATCTCAGATCCAACCTAAAATTCACTTTAATAATCTTTTATTATTTTCCCATGTATCCTTATGATTTCTTCCTTCTCTGTAAAGAATATTGTTCAGCATAATGAATTCAGTTAGTTGTAGGCTTTCTCAGATCTATGTTTAATATTCAAGGCACTCTCTTTTCTTTGGTCCCTGATTTACTAAAATCTGTCATCATGCTATAAAAGGATAACAAAGGAGATCATGATTTGAACCTGGAAGATGTCAGTATAACTTAGTAGTTTGGTGAATGTACGTAATATAACTCCACAAAAGGCTGTCTCTACTGGTCTTTTCTACAGTCCACCTTCTGTGGGTACTTTCTGGACTAACTGTGATCCATGTGCTCACCCAGGAAATTTCAACCACAGTTAGGATGGCCACATACCTTCTGGGCAAAGGGCCCAGTGAGGGCAGGCATGGTGTTTCCTTTAGTGACTGTGAAGATGCTTTGTAGAGTTTATTACTACAAGTTTGCTATCTTTTTTACCTCAAAGGGAGTCAGGGTGTTTAACTTTGAAGATTATAGCAACTGTCTTCAGTGGGAAAATGCAGGTCTCTTTTGACCACAAAGATAATTTAGGATGACTTGAAGAACCCGAAGCAAAGTGTCAGATGTAATTAAGTGCCACTGTTGAGTCTCGTTTTAAGAAGAGAACAGCGGAATGCTAGCAGGGTGTAAGAACTATTTGGAGGAATTATTTTGATTCTTTTCCACATATATAAGAGGTATGATCTCTGGCAGCACAGAAATTGCCCCACAGGGACGAGAAGTATCACATTTCAGGAAATAACTGTAGTATTTCTTCAATCTGCCTTTAACTTGACTTCTCAATTCTTTTTCTTTAAATCTCCACCTGGGTGTGACTCTGGAAAATGGCAGGAATTTCATTTTAAAGTATGTGTAACCCTTTTTTAAGAAATTAGTTTTGAGGGGACTTTTTTTCTGGAGGTTCTTCCTCTAAATGCTAAAGTTTTGAGTAGGAAGATTTCAGCAAGGCATAATTATTAACATTAAGTGGTAAGGATTGAGAAAAACATCCATCATAAATTATATCTCTCTGTGGGAAGATAAAGTGAGACCTTTGATACAGTAACACGGGTTTTTTTCAAAGATGTGAACCCAAATCAGAAAATAAATGACCCTTTAACATGAATACTAAGTCTATACTAAGTCTATTCCAGAATGATAGAAGACAATGAGAAAATTTTGAGTTTTTTTTTTTTTAAACCTTTACAGTGTATCTCAAAGACCCTATACATTTCAGAAAAACTGCTTTTGGTCTCTCCCTTATTTGCTCTGTCATTCTGAGCTACTCTCTAGACAATCAGTTTTAGAGGTCTTTCAAGGAAAGCAAAATTTGACTTTTCTGTTAACTACTGCAAAGTGTGCAGATTCCTGCTGTTGGGTGTTACTACTATACTACGGTAATGAGGAAACACCTATTATTGTCATTATCTGGGAAGAAAGCTTCTAGATTGAATTAAGTGAGGTTGCTGTGTCCTTAAGACATTCAGGTAGTAGGCAGTAATGAAGGTATGGCAGCAGGAACGAGTACTCCCCACCTCTTTTTCTGAAGGAGGAAGTGTGGAATAAGAGCAGGACTCTGCTCTGTTTTGGGGAAAATGTATCACAGCCTATTAGTTAGAAGTGATGAAATTGAGACAGCTTTGGGGACTCCATTAAGTGCACCGTGTTTAGGCAGACTGTGTCTCTAGATAAAGTGTGCTGTAGTAGAGGAGAGCACACAATGAAATAATTGGACTTGGGAAATCAACTGGGCTTCAGTGGCCTCATGTCTCTTTGTGGGGAGTAGGGAAGGGAGATACATGTTTACTCCCCCCCACCCCAAACACACTCCCTTTCTTTTAGCATGAAAGTTATATTGAATAAAATAGAGATTTCTTGTTGAGTAGATATACTCTCGATATATTTTGAATAATAAAAAATGGATATAATTAAATTTCATTTGCGCAGGAAGGATTCAGAACATGTCACCTGGAACTATCTCATGTTGTTATTCTCTAGGTACCTGGATATTTGGTTGTGGCAGATGAATAAAAACAATTCAAATTTGATCAGTAATGGCAGTATCTATACGGACATGTATAAATACATTGATGTGTCCAGAAATAGGTTCTTAAATAAAACATAACCCCGTGTATTTCTTTTCATTTTTAAGGAATTTGTTGAAATCTGTAGCTACGACTAGCCCTGACTTTTCCTGTAGACATATTGATAGAAAAACTTTGTTGATATTAATTGGGGGCCAACTCAGTAGTTTTAGTACTATTAATGTTCACTTTCTTGAGGTCAGGACAGGTATGATGATTCAGATAATCATTGTACTCTCTTAAGAAAAAGGTTTAAGAAGCTGTCTTCTTGTTATTCAGTATATGTAATAATAAGTAGTGACTAATAAAAGGAATGAATAGATATGTATAATATTATTACTATTAATTTAAAACTTGTCTGTGTGTCAGACACTTCACTGAGTACTTCATGTTTGTTTGTATATATATGCACAGTCTCGTACACATTTATGTGAACAAACACTGCTTTTGGAGTCAGAAATAGTCCTTATTTCTGCTTATTAGCTATTGCTCTTGAACAACTAGTAAGTTTTTTAGCATCAGATTTCCAGAAAATAAAATACACTACATATTGAAATTCTTTCTACTTCACATGCACACACGCACACGTACACACACAGACAAATTCATTCTGCTTCTAAAGTTACCGCATAATGCTGGTTATTTAAGCTTTTTATATATGTACTTATATATCCACTTACATATAGAGTTTAAAAACAGTACCAGTTATTTTTTAAATTTTATTATGCTTTCATTTCCTTAACAATTTATTTGATTTAATTTAAAATTCTAGTGCCAGGACCCCAAGAAAGAATATGTTGCAATTTGAATATTTTCTCCTTATTCACGTTTTCAGAATTACAACTATGTATTGTAGGATATCTTTAGAGGAACAGTATCTTTAGCATTTTAAACCAATGTACTCACTCCTTTATTTCCACATCTTTAATATCAGGGTACTTGCCTAAAAGTTCCTTTTGAAACTTGAGAAAGAGTTATGGTCTGTTCCTTCCAAAAGCTCATTTTTTAAAAACTTCATTAAAAAATGTATTAAGTAGTAGAGTTGACCTTTACCACAATAATAATCCACTTTTTGTGTTTTTTTCAGATCTGGCCAAGAGAGGTAGACAGGGAGAGAGAGACACAAAGAGAAAGAGAAAAAGAGAGAGGAGAGAGAGAAATTCAGACGTGCGTATGAGAGTCCTTAAAAGTTATAGGGAGGGCCTCCCTGGTGGTGCAGGGAATTAAGCTCCCCAGTCAGGAAGCTAACCCACATGGCACAATAGACATCTGCTAGCCCGCTGCTAGACAGTACATTTTCCTGTTCTACTCCCCACTCTGTATCTGATGAGTCCTCTCACCACTCCTTCACTGAATGTCTGGCCTACACTCCATCTCTTATATGCATGAATAAATAAATCTTTGATAAAAAAATTAATAGGGTAGAAATGTGGCTCTATTGCAGGAGAGATTTATAGGTAGTTAAGAAAAGTCAAATTTAAGGGACTACAGGGCATCGCTGGTGGCACAAGGGGTTAAGTTGCTGCACTCTGAAGCTGTCTGTAGCCAAGCCACTGCATCATGAGTTGGAACCTGGGCCAGGGAGGTGACCCACATGGCACAGCAGATCTCTCCTGTCTCACCTGCTGCTCCCCTCAGCTGTGTATTTCAGTCTTTCTGTCTTTTCTGCTCCCCACTCTGTCTCTGGTAAATCCTCTCACCCTCAAATCTCTGGCCTATACCCTAGTTCTTGTATGCATAAATAATAAACATTTTTTTTAAAAAAATAAAGGATTAAAGCATCCATGTAGAATTCCTGTTGGTTAATTGTTTTCCCCTTCTGTAATGCACAGTCTTGAAATGTGAGAAGTGTCTATTTACCATTGTATACCCTATCACAAGCACCTGGTAACCGTTAAATGCTGAATGTATGAGATTTTCCTCACCTTTTCTTCATGGTCTAGGGTAATAAAACATCCACATATATACCATAGTAAATGTGTTTTCATTTCTGTCACCTGTGGCCTTAGTTACTATCTTTGATAATCTAAACTTACAGATAACAAACTGCTACATCAAAATTTTATGTGATCCAGGAATAAAGCAGTTTATTTGAGATTGGTGACTGTAACCATTACCTTGGATTCACCACTGAATTCACACTAAGTATCTAATGAATAGCTACCATTGCTATGTGGATTTTCAGTTTTTCACTTTTATCACATTAAACCTCAGTTGTCTTATATAAAGCTAGTCATGACTGTGATTATCTGTGTAACAATGACAGTGTCTGTTGTCATTGTTAATCTGTACGCTTCGTGAGGTCAGGTGCAGATTCTGTGTGGTAGGTGCAGATTCTGTGCGGTAGGTGCTAGTCCAGCATGGGCTTAACATATCATTAAGATTTATTAAACTTTGATGGGATGAGTAAGAATCTGAAAACTCAGTTCTTTCTATTTGGACAGGTCATTTACAATCATCATCTAGTGGTAAACCAGATAATTTCTAATGTTCTGAACCAATTATTCCATCAATTTGTTGAGTGTCTTTAGGATGCGAGGTGGGAGAGAAAGAAATATATTAAGTCACCATCCCATTCCTTTCAGGGACTTAGGATTTGATGAGTAAGATAGGCATATACAAAAGTGAATGGTTCTTGAACCATGATGAGCACTTTGGTTCATGTTTCTCTGGCTCATAACATTTCGAGTTAGTAGATCGTGAAATAGCCATTTCTGAGAATTTGTATGACATAGAAGGTAAGTAAAAGTCTGATGTAGGGATACTGGGATATATAGAATGTAATTGAGTCTGAGCTTAATCATAAATAATTGCAACTATTATTATTAACATTCACTTAGCACCTGTTACTGGATAGCCATTCTAATTACTCTGGATGCATTATTTCATTGAATCCTCTTAATCCCATGAGGTAGGTACATTATTAACATTGACATTTGACAGTTAAAAAAAAAAGTAAAGGTCAGATAGGTTATTTAAGGTCACATAATAAGTAGTGCAGATTTAAACTCTGGCTTTGGACAGTGCTCTTGATAACTACAGAGAAATAAAGACACATTAGTATATATTAAAAGGAAGAAAATATTGGTTCCTGCTAGTTGTATCAGGAAGACCTTTTTGAACAGGTGATTTTTAAGTTGGGTCTTCAAGAATAAGTCCTATCTTGAACTGAATTCATTCTAGATCCATAGAATTGTAGAGTATTAGATTCAGAACAGTAAATTTTAAAGGCCATCTGTTGCAAGCCACTAATTTTCAGGGGGAGAAAACTGGGATCTGTGAGTTTAAGTGACTTGCTATAGGACATATGGCTAATTAATTGGCATTGAAGTTGTTCTCCAAGTTCTAATATCCATGTTACCTCCAGCCCTCATTATGCATTCTAGCTTACGTTAAGTCTAGTCTTCCATGCTCACAGTCTAATGTGATTTCTAAAAAATCTTCCAGTTTGGAAATAGAGATTTTCTATATATGTGTAAATGTATCTCTGTGTGGGACAAGTTAAGCCAGAAATGATCAGGATAGGCATGGAGAGAGAAATCTTAAAAACATGTGGAAATATGCACACATATATATTTTTATCTGTTTTCTTCTAGAGTGTTATTGTTGCCTTTGTTTCCTTCTGTAAGTGTAGACAGAGTTTAGATAAAGAGTACAAATGAAGCCCTGATAAGAAAAATATGGTTTAAAATTCCATAGTTTTATGACAGCTTCCTATAGTGATTTCTCAGCTTCCTTAATAAGAAAACTGAGATGTTTTTGGCTTCTATTTATTAGCCAGTGTCCTTCCTGCCATCCACCCAACCACAAAGACATCATGAGCATAAAATGAGATAATATATGTGAATGTACATATATGCTATAAATGCAAAACACTTTGTCTCTTCCCCAGACTAACTAAACTATTCCTTGCCTCAAAATGTAGTGACATCATATGGTGTTGATGTTGCTTAGACTATTTCATTAGCCAAGTGGTTGTGCTAGATTTATGTACTGCTAAACAACAGTTTGGGACTTGGGTAAATACTCATTGGAAAAACATCTTACCCTGAGTAATCCCCTTCTCTTTAGATGGCATTCTGTAATAGGGGCTCAGATATTTTTCCCCCCACCACTTTTTTTCTTTGTTTTCCTCATTGACTTAAAAAAAAAAAAAACCCTTTCAGTAAAGTCTGAATCAGCAGTTATTTGCATCACTGGGGTGTAGGCTTTTTATAGCCCAGATAGAAGATTACAGTAATTAGCCTATGCATTTCCTCATTAAAATATCATTAGTGAAGTCTTTGTTCTTTTAAGATCTTCCAAATATGGTTTATTGCCTTGCATTCTATCACTAATAGTTTACAAGCAGCCAGATGTCTTACATAGGTGTATAGAAGAAACAAGGATTTCTTTAGACTGCCTATAGGATACTGGTCAAAGAGCAGGCCTCATAGATAAACCTATAAGTTTAGATTGGGTGGGGGCCCACTTTATGTGTTTTCAGTATAACCCTGTTCCTTCTCACACTGCCTACCAACAGTGTCATATTCTTATAGGTATTTGGATACTTACCAAATCTAGACTTATCTGAGGGAATAAAAAGTATGTTAACACAGAGTAAAGATTTTTTCCCTTAGCATCCCAGTAAGTTTGTAGGTGATTTAAAAATCAAGAATAAGAAAATAAAAATACTTTCTTCTATAATTTGTGAGCTGTATGCAGGGATAAGAATATAAGTTTTAGAATCTTATACACCATGGTCAAATTAGTTTTACCATGAGCATCCTGAATCTCTACAAACCTGTTTCTCAAATGTGAATGAAAACAGTAATGACACGTGCCTTACGGAAATTGTTGAGAATTTTAAAACTATAAATTCTATAAATCTGTAAAACTGTCTGGAATATGTGATTTATTAATATTATAATAATATTCAAACTTTTACATTTGAAAAGTAGAAGTGTGTGTGTATTTTATCTTCTGTTTTCTTATTACATGTCTTTGACCTGACTAATGAAATCTTAAGAGGTTCTGAAATAAATAGGTATATCTTTAAGAAGTAGTTAGAAATATCACTAAATGATACTGAACAAACTTTCTTTAAAAAAAAATCACTTATATGGCGTATTAAAAATAAATGACTTTACTTAATTTAATATAATTTCTACTATGCACAGTGACCAGCAACTTGAAGGAACAAGTCAGGATATGCACACTGAATACTCCTTTTAATTTCTAGATTATTAATTAAGAGTTATTTAATTAACAATATTTAATTAGCAGTTAATTAAGAGGTTTTTTGGCAACATTTAAATATTTTTATTTCAATTTTTAAATAGATTTTTAAATAACTACATGCCATTCCTGTGTTGTGGGAGAATTCTAGTTAATTAAAAATGAGTCAGTTAAAAAATGTTTCTGTTAATCATTCTGTGAGCCAGGCATTGTTCTTTGTAATGAGACTATAGAGTTGAACAAGAAGAAAAGCCTTGCTTTCAAGGAGTTTCCATATGTGGTTAAAGATATTAATAAATACATGATGAGGAAATGATAGATTATTATGTATGTGGCTATGAGAAGAAAATCTAGAGGAGGATGACAGAACATGAGTGGTAAGATTCTGAGTCAAAGGTTGGGTAATGGGGAGACTACTTGAAGAATAGTGGAGTGCATGCAGGTGTTCCCAGCAGAAGAATGAGCAAGTATAGCCCCTGAGACATGAAAACACATGCTGTGTTTGAGGCACAGAAAGAAAGCCAGTATGACTGGAATTTCATGTTCAAGAGGAATAAGTAGAGACTGAAGAAAGTAATTCATGAAGAACCTTTGAAAATTTTGGTTTTAGTTCTAGTTGCACTGGAAAAATTATTGGACTGGTTTTCACCTGTGGAGTGATACTCACTGATGCTTGCTCTAGAACTGCACTTACTGTTGTGTGGTGAATGAGCTGTGTACTCGCAAATGTAGAAGTGAGAGATTATTTTGCATGGGCCAGAGTAGAGCTAGTGGTAACTTATCCTGCTACAACAGGATTACAGCAGCAAACTGGTAAGTGTTTGCATTTGCGATTTATTTTGGATGTAGACTTGATAGACTTAAAGTGGATTGGATTTGGGATGCAAAGGAAAAAAAAGTGGAATCGAGGATAAATTCCAAGATTTTACCTTGAGTAACTGATGACTGATGTCATTTATGGATAGGGGGGAAGGTTATGTGGGGATGATGTTGAAGGTTGAGAAGCAGGAAATCAATAATTTTGTTTTGATATTTTATCAAGGAAAGATCACTTACAAACAAGAAAAATTGTGAACTGGGTAATTAAAGAATCTAAGACATTGAAAGATGTTCAGAGTGGAGACAAAAAATTGGAAGTGGTTAGTATATCAATGGGATTTTAAGATCAAGGAACTTGTTGAATTCCTTAAGGAGAGACTGGAGAAAAGGAATAAAGAGGACTCAGAACAAAGACATACATATATGCATATGTACATACATATATCCAGACAGACAATTGTGTGTCTCTAAGGAAGACTACTTAATGAAGGAAGTGTAGAAGTCATTGATGTAAGACCAGCAAAGGGTCGGTGAAATGGAAAAGCAAATATCCCATAAACAATTATCCATCAGACCATCAGCCATATCTATGCTGTGGAGAGGTTGTATATAATCATTATAAAGAGTTACTCATTAGATAGAAATTATATCTTTAGTAGAACCCATTAAGGAAACACAAAGGTAACTTATACCGGATGAACTCTTATCGATGATGTCTCAAGTGTATTTTAGTATTATTCTTTATTCTCCCAAACCAGATGATTAATACCTTTCTTCCTACCCTAATATTATTTATTGGGATCCCACCTTCCCAGTTATAAAAATTATAGGACCTTGTAGGAAATCACAAAATAAGAGGAAATAGGGGATGAGATTAAGTTTGGGGGTTTAGAAATTAAATTGTGATTTATGTCTCTCACCTTAATTCCATAATAATTTACTGGGGTCCTTTATTTCAGTGATACTCATAATGTTTTTGTCAAGAATAAACTAGTCTGCCTCTCATTCCACATGCAATTGCAGTGGTTTTCTGAGTAAAGTTTTAGGAATACCTGCTTTCTAAAATGAAAGCATTTTCCTTTCACGATTAGCATCTGTTTATAGAATAATTTCTATTTTCGTAATTAGATCCTGCATAGAAATGCAAAGACTGCTATGTAAAAGGATAATGAATCTTTATTGCACAGTTGAAATCAGATTTGTGCAAAAGGCACTTTGAAAACAGTAATAAGCAGAGACATGTATTAAATCACCCAGATAAGGCACCCTCTTTATATTTTCTCTCTATGAATGGAAATTATGACTATCCAGTGGATTCCATATGACATTTCCTATTACTAGCAAAGGTTTTTAGCTTTGACCATAAAAGTTATCTAAATTCAAAAGCCTCTGTGGATTCATGACTCAAAAGAATACTTAAGGAAGGGGCCAAGACAGGGTAGAGAGAGTCCTTTGTATTTTCCCTTTCTCTATGCCCTCTGACAGAAGCAAAGGGTAGCAAGTGGTAGAAGAAAGAAGCCATTTGAAAAAAAATGTGATAAAATCTAATCAGGAAACGCAGTGTCTATTAACACATACAGTAATATTTTAAGAGTTTTCTGGTTGGGCTTCTTAAGGATCAAGTTCATGTCCTTTTACACTCTTCCTTGTATTTTCTTATTGTGCTCATCATTCAAATGTAGAAACGGTTCCCAAACCCTTTTTGAGAGATTTGTTATCTTTTCACCCTTCTGGGTGAATCTCAGAAAACATAAGCTTTGCTTATGGAGAAAAAGAGGAGGAGGCGTTAGGAGGAAAGGATAGGGGGAGAAAAAACACATTGGAAGCAGAGAAATTCGATGTCAAATGAGCTGCCGTGGACGGATATTATGGCTGCTGGGACCTCCGAGAGTATCTTGTGTCTTTTGTGTCCGTTTTACAGTCAGTGCTTCATGTAAGATGGCAGTCTCACCTGGACTATGCTTAGTATCGATTTACTTTCAGACATGCTGGACTATTCTAGCTTCACTTAAAGGGAGATAATCCTATGTATCTCCCCTTACAACCAGACATACCAAAAATGTATCTTTTTTAACTGTTTGGTTTTTCCTTTCTATTCATTTTCTCTTTCTACAACTTTTCTTTGCCTTTTTAAGAAAAATGAAGAGCTCCATATTGAGAGTATTATAAGAGAACAAATTCAATAGACTTTTTAGGAGAACAATAGAGTGTCAGTAACACAGATCTGTGTGATAAAAGCTTCAAACATTGCTCATTTCTAGCCTTTCAGTGGAAGGAAAGACCTTATTTCCCAAGGCTGGCTTTGTGGTGGCAGGACCTGAGCACCGCTGAGTGTTGACAAAAGGGGATGAATGGATGCTAAATTTGGAGACCAAAAATATCATCATTTTTCACCTGCTTGAACTCTTCTGTTGTTTTCCCTTGTTGCTGCATTGCGCTTTTCCTCTAATGTAAGGAGAGAAATCGGTTGTCTGGCTGCCTGAACTCCTGGCATCTGCTTAGCAATTTCAGCAGTTCATAGTTGGGACTCATTCCTCTGTGAGAATTCTTTCTCTTCTCCCTCTGCTCTATTAGTAGGGAGGCTGGGACCATGCTCCTGAATTGATTTGCATACTTTCCTGTTACCTAGCCTTAGACAACATATGGCAATGTGTAACTCTCTTCACTCTTCACTCAAATTAAATTCCTAAAAAATTGGAAAACTCCAGCATTTGTTTTGCATTACAGAAATTCTTAGTTCCTTTTTTGGTAGGCAAAAGAAACACAATTTTGGCATGAAGATCTCTAGATCAATTACTTTAAAATAGAATGTTGATTAACTTCCCCTCTTATTTTATTTTTTTTAAAGATTTATTTATTTATGCATATAAGTACTGGGGTACAGGCCAGAGTTGTGGGGGGTGAGAGGATTCACCACAGACAGAGCAG
>JAGFMF010011925.1:4439747-4614747 GCA_019455555.1 Galemys pyrenaicus
CCCTCCCTGGCCGGCAGCAGGGATCGAACTCGTGCTGCAGCGGCTGCCGTTTGTTTCATAGTGCATTGCTTAACCCACTGCGCCACCAGGGAGGCCCCTCCCCTCTTATTTTAAATCCCCTCCCAGAAAAAAAAAAAAATATATATATATATGTTGGACCTTGCAAGATGCCCTTTTAGGTACACTGATTAGAATGTACTGTCCTTTTTATTTTTGTAATTTGGTGATCTTATATACTTTCCATTTTTCTTAAATTCATCTGTATAACTAAATTTCTCAAAGTTGGGACTTTCTAGATTCATTCATGTAAGTTAAGTGACATAAACAAAAACTAAATGTGAAATTGAAATGCTTCGATTTTTATCAATATTGATGTGTGAAATACGAAAATAAAATTTTCTCATTTGGGAAAATACTTGGTTCCCTTAGTGAACAATGCCATACACTATGGATTAAGTTCGTTCTTAGGAGATGTTTGTTTCAGTATTCCTTTCTTTTCTAAAGGTACCTAAGGGAGCAAAGATGGTAAAGAGAAAAAAGCACAGGTTTTCAAGTCATCGGGTCTGAGTTCAAATCCTGGCTCTGTGGTTTGGTGGTATTGGCCTTAGCAAATAATATAACCTCCTCAAAGTTAAAAAGTTACCTTAATGATGCATACTCACAATGTTACTATAAGTTAAAGTGCCGTGGCAGATGCCAGGGTCCTTGGGGTAGTGTTTACTGCATGGTCATGAATGACTATTTGTATTATTTCATCCCAAAGGGAAATTTTACCCTTTTAGGAAGGTCTTTGTGATGCCCACAAAAGAGTATTAGTTAGACCTATTTTTAGGGTCTTTGAAGTAATGAGCAAGGTTTTCAGATAGTATATGAAATTTATATGCATTATTATTTATTAACATGGTGTTGACTTACAATACTGTATTTGATCTAGGGGTATAGATTCACACCTCTTCAGATATATATTACCACATCACACCCACAACCAAGGCACACATCCTCCTCCTAGTGTACTGTATTTTGTTTTTTCTTCTTTTTTACTTTAAAACAGAAGGCAGTTTGTTTTGAACTCTGCTCCAAACTGGTGACATAATGAAGCAACTTTATTGACTGTCACAGAGGCTTGGTTAAAAACTGGCAAGTATCATGTGACCGCATTAGGATCTCTGGAGAAATAAAGGAAAAAGACAGGTTTCTTCCAGTTCACATCTTTTTTTTCTCCTCTTTATTCCCAAGCTCATTCTTGCACTGCAACATTTCACTTATAATCTGTTAATTAAATCATTTCACTCCATTTTATATAATTTTTAATTTAGCATTCATTTTCAACTTAGCTTTTGGCTTCATTTACTGATAATAAACAGTGTTGCATACAACACATGTTCCACAAAACACTCAGTCATACACATACAGATGCCAATAATTTTTTCCAGTATGTCAGGCACATTAAAATTAAAGGTGGCATCTCCTCTCACCCTTTCCATTACTGAATGTGCACCCTGTTTGAATAATACATACTCCTTGACAGCCAGCAGTAGGCTAATGTGTAGAAATTATGTGTAGCCTGTCACTAGTACCTTTTTGAAAATTCATCTTTCTCTCAGACACGGACAGTTCTTTAGAAGAACCAACGGTCATTCTGATACTCTGGATCTGTATGTTTGGCTTAATGTCTACAAGTTATAATGGCCTTCTAGGATCATTGCTTTATGTGTTCATTGCCATGTGATTTTTCTTTTTTGAAAGAAGAAAGTTCTAATGTGCTATTCAGATCACTTCCTCTTTTATTATCTTTTGAGTCATGATCTGAATTCTAAGATACATATTCCTTTAACTTTAGTTGATGTCTAAAAGTTTAGAGGCTATGAACTCCGAAGTTTATGAATCCCTTCAAAATGATGGATACCCATGTTTCTGGTGTGGATATCACAGCCTTAGAATTTTTAATTCCTTCCTGCCATCAATTGAATACTCTTCAGTTTTTGCTCTTACCTCTTACAGAGTTTGCATGTAGCATCTTCAGTTCTTTGTGTGACATTTGCTATCAGCTACAGGAGGTAATCTTGGTCGTACCTTTGTAAACTAGGCTCTAAGTCAGCAAAATATATTGGGCATGTGGTATGTGGTAAGTTCTGGGATGTGATGATGACAAAAATCAAGCACCTGCCATATACCTTCCTTCATGGAGATGACATGAAAAAGCGGTCCTTTACCAACATCATCTAAAGAAGGGGAGAGTAATGTGGAGTGGTTTAGTGCATATCTGAAGGAGCACAGTCAGGATATGCCATCTCTTTGGTATTTGGGGATGCTGCTTCCCCAGGCAGAATTGTTTAAGCAGAAATGTAAAGCATGACTGAACTAAGGTAGGTGAAGAAAGGGATGTGGAGGAACATCATTTACAAAGTCCCTGTGCTATAGAGAAATGCCTTGAGTCCAAGAGGAGGCAAGGGACAAGCATGAGGTTAGCAGGACTCATTGCAAAGGGTTATAAAACACCAGATGTGGATTTCAGGCTTCATTCTAATGCCAGTGAGAGGTGAAGGCTTTTAGGCAGCACCTGACTCAGGTTTGTTTGTATTTGGAAAATTTATTTGTATTTGGAAAAAACATCACTTTGTGTGTACTGAAAAATGATGAGCAGACTGGAGATACAAGCAAGGAGACTTTGTAGTGATACAGGAAAAGAGATGTGAATAAGCTTGTGGGCAGTGGTGGTGATGACAGTGAAATTAGTGACAAGTGAATGGATTTAAGAGTTCTTTGGGAGTGACAGACAGGATTTGTAATCACTGTACTTGAGAAAAAGGAAAGTATCAAAGATGACATCTAGGTTTATGGCTGGAGCAGTTGTGTAAATGGTACTAATTTTTCATGTTGAAGATGATAAAATACTTTGTATACCAATCACATTGCTATCTGGATATCAATATCAGAGATCAGTAACTCAAAATGTGGTAATTGTATTAGAATTTTTTATTACTTTTTTAATTTATATATATTTGACATCAATTCTAATCTCCATGTATTCCCCATCACCATATCACCAGTGCACCATCACCTCAATCCCCTATGCTCCCATCTGCCATCAACCCTCCCCCTTCCCCCTCCCCACCAAATGTCCCCAATTTGTCCTTGTCTCTTCATTTTTGGTTTTTGTGTCTTTATTGTTATTATTGTTGTTCTTATTACTTTCCTTGATCCTTATTTGGTTCCCTTATATTCCTCCTAGGGGAGGAACCATCTAATATTTTTCTTTTGCCTTCTGACTTACTTCAGCCAACAGGCATATGAAAAAATACTCAACTTCTCTTGTCATCAGAGAAATGCAAATAAAAACCACTATGAGATACCACCTCACACAAGTGAGAATGGCGCATATCCAAAAAAGTAGCAACAACAAATGCTGGCGAGGATGTGGAGAAAAAGGAACTCTCTTACACTGCTGGTGGGAATGCAAGCTGGTCCAACCATTATGGAAAGCAGTATGGTGGTTCCTCAGTCTACTAAGAATGGAACTCCCATAGGATCCAGCAATCCCACTCGTAGGAATATACCCAAAAGACACAAATACACTGATTCAAAAGAATACCTACACCCCTATGTTTATAGCAGCACTCTTTACAATAGGTAAGACCTGGAACAACCTAAATGCCTGAAAACAGATAATTGGATCGGGAAGCTGTGGTACATATACACTATGGAATACTATTCAGCAATCAAAAAAGAAAACCTAGACACATTCATAGGAACATGGATAGAATTATTTTACATGAGATAGTTTCTGTTGTAATTGAACAATAGAATTTACCTTAAATCATAGATTTTTCTCTTTTGATTGCCATCTTCTGAGAGCTAAACATAGTAATTTACAAGGTGGCTTGTAAAAAACAATGAACGAATAAAAAATAATTTCAGAGTCCCTATATCCTAGCCCAGTTGTCTCTAGTATTTCTAGCTATGAATGTTAGATTTGGTTTGTATCCTGAGACGATCTTGGTGAGTTTTCCTGGTATGCAACATTTCAACAGTTGTATTCCTAGGAAATTGCAACTGTTTAGTCACTCACTCCCACACTTAACCCTCATACCCCCAACTTTCAAATTGTGGGATTATCCTTCCAATATATGCAAAATTCTTTTTTTGTAGCTGGATGTAACATTAGAAACAAATATTGGTCCTGAAGAGTATAAGACTTGTTTGAAGAGTCAACCTTAATACTTAGTTAGTATTTGCTTTGCTTAATTTTTAGAAACAAGAAGATTCTCATTGTCCCACCCCAATGTTTCTTGCCTTTCCTAAAGTGCCACTGTCTTAAAAACCAACTGATAGCCCCTGTATTCCTATATTATGTGACATTTTCTCTGATCACTGAATTCTCACTTCCCCAACTATCCTTCTACTTCCCAAATAAACCTCTTATACTTGTCACAGAGTCTACTTTTTTAAAT
Organism: Galemys pyrenaicus; assembly: GCA_019455555.1. Taxonomy (NCBI): domain Eukaryota; kingdom Metazoa; phylum Chordata; class Mammalia; order Eulipotyphla; family Talpidae; genus Galemys; species Galemys pyrenaicus. The sequence goes on from JAGFMF010011925.1 coordinate 4,444,199, forward strand.
TAGATTTATTTAATTGTATTTGACATCATTTGTAGTCCACAGGGATTTCCTACCACCATTTCACCCATGAACTTTCACCTTAGTCCCTTATGTTCTTTATACCCTCATCCCTGTCTTTGCCCTCCCTTCTCTTCCCCTCCCCCATGATCCCTTTGGTTTATCTTTGACCTTTTGATCTTGTTGAGTTGTTTGTTTGTTTGAAATGGGTTGTAATTGCCTATTTCCTTGAGCTTTCTCTTGGTTTTTTTGTTTGTTTGTTTTCTTTTTTACTTTTTTTTGTAATTGTTGTTCTTTCACATTCCTTCTAAAAGTGAAGCCATCCAATATTTTTCTCTTGCCTTCTGGCTTGTTTCACTGAGTATAATTCCTTCTAGCTCCATCCATGCTTCTATAAATGGCCCTTGTTTATCATTTTTGATTTCTGAATAGTATTCCATTGTGTATATGTACCACATCTTGATCCAGTCAACTACTTTTGGGCATTTGGGTATATTCCTAGGAGTGGGATTGCTGGGTCATATGGTAGCTCTATGTTTAGTAGACTAAGGAACCTCCATACGGCCTTCTACAGTGGTTGGGTTAATTTGCTTTACTACCAGCAGTGTAGTTGAGTCCCTTTTTCTCCACATCCTCGCCAACATTTATTATTGTTGTTGTTGTTGTTTTTTTTTTGATGAGTGCCATTCTTACCAGTGTAAGGTGGTACCTCATTGTGGTTTTAATTTGCATTTCCCTGATTATGAGAGATGTTGAGCATTGTTTCATATGCCTGTTGGCCATGTGTATGTCCTCTTTGGTGAAGTGTCTTTTGAGTTCTTCTGCACATTTTTTGATTGGGTAGTCTGCTTTGATTTTCTTTGAGTCTTATGAGTTCTTTGTTATCTTTGTGATCAGTCCCTTGTCAGTTGTATAGGGTGCAAAGATTTTTTCCCAATCAGTGGTGTGTCTCTTTGTTTTGGTTAATGTGTCTTTTGCTGTACAGAAGCTTTTTAACTTGATATAGTCCCATCTGTTTATCTTCTCTCTCATTTTTATTGCTTTGGAGGATGCATCTTCAAAGGTGTTACTGAGATGTATGTCTTGTAGCATTTTACCTCTGTTTTCTTCTATATATTTTATGGTTTCAGGTCTTATGTTCAAATCTTTTATCCATTTTGAGCTGATTTTTGTACATGGTGTAAAGTAGTGGTCTAGTTTCATTTTCTTGCATGTGGCCGACCAGTTTTGCCAGCACCATTTAGTGAATAAGCTGTCCTTGTTCAACTGCATATTCTTTCCTCCTTTGTCAAAGATCAGGTGTCCACATATGTGTGGTTTTACTTTTGGGCTTTCTATATGGTTCCATTGGTCTGTGTGTCTGTCTTTGTTCCAGTACCAAACTGTTTTAATTACTGTTGCTTTGTTGTAAAGTTTGAAGTCTGGGCGTGTGATACCTCCAATCCCCTTCTTTTTAGCTAGGAGAGTTTTGGCTAATTGGGGTTTTTTGTGTCTCCATATGAATTTCATCAATATTTGTTCACTTTCTTTGAAAAATGTCATTGAGATTTTTCTTGGAATAACATTGGATCTGTAAATTGCTTTTGGAAGGATGGCCATTTTGATAATGTTGGTTCTTCCTGTCCATGAGCAGGGGATATCTTTCCATTTCTTCGTATCTTCTTCTGTTTCTTTTAATAGTGTTTTATATTTTTTTTCTATAAAGGTCCTTTGCTTCTTTTGTTAGGCTTATTCCCAAGTATTTGATTTTTTTGGCCTCAATTGTGAAAGGAATATTTTTCTTGATTTCTTCTTCTTCAGATTGGTTGTTTGAATATAGGAAGGCTACTGACTTTGTGTGTTGATCTTATAACCTTCTACTTTACTAAATTGATTGATTGTTTTAATTAGATTTTCTGTAGAGCTTTTAGGGTTTTCCAAGAATATTATCATATCATCTGCAAATAGTGATAGCTTTACTTCTTTCCCTATTTGGATGCCATGTATGTCTTTTTCCTGTCTTATTGCTCTGGCTAGGACTTCCAGTATTTTATTGAATAGTAGAGGAAAGAGTGGGCATCCTGTTTTGTTCCTGATCTTAAAAGGAATGCTTTCAATTTTTCTCTGTTGGGGATAATATTGGCTGTGGGTTTGATGTATATAGCTTTTATCATGTTGAGATATGGTCCTTCTATCCCAAGGGTTTCGAGAGTCTTCATCATGAATGGATGTTGAACTTTATCAAATGCCTTCTCTGCATCAGTAGATATGGTCATATGGTTTTTATCCTTCCTTTTGTTGATGTGTTGGATTACATTGATTGATTTTCGGATATTGAACCATCCTTGTGCCTCTGGGATAAATCCCACTTGGTCGTGATGTATTATCCCTTCGATGCATTGTTGGATTCTGCTGGCTAGGATTTTACTGAGGATTTTTGCATTGGTGTTCTTAGAGAGATTGGCCTATAGTTCTCTTTCATTGTGTTGTCTTTTTTTGGTTTTGGTATTAGTGTAATGTTGGCTTCATAGAACGTATTTGGTGGTATTCCTTCTTCCTCAAGTTTTTGAAAGAGTTTGTGTAGGATAGGGACTAGTTCATTTCTTAATGTTTGGTAGAATTCATTTGTGAAGCCCTCTGGTCCTACGCTTTGTTTTTGGGGAGTGCTTTGATTACTACTTCAATCTCACTGCTCATTATTGGCCTGTTTATGAGTTCTATTTCTTCTTTATTTAGTTTTGGGTGGTTTCATTTTTCCAGAAACTTTTCCATCTCTTCTAAATTGTTGAACTTCTTAGCATATAGCTGTTCATAGAATTGCCTGATTATTCTTTTAATCTCTTCTGGGTCTGCTGTGATTTCCCCTCTTTCATTTGTCATCTTATTTATTTGTGTTTTTTCCCATTTTTCCTTTGTTAGTCTGGCTAGAGGTTTATCTGTTTTATTTTTTTCAGAGAACCAACTTTTGGTTTCATTTATTTTATGAATTTTTTTTATTCCTATTTCATTTATTTCTGCTTTAGTTTTTATTATTTCCTTTCATCTAGTAGTTTTTTTGTTCTTCTGTTGTTCTTTTTCTAGCTCGTTAAGTTGGACAATTAGATTGTTTCTTTGAGTTTTTCTTGTTTGTTGATGTGAGCCTGGATTGCTATAAACTGCCCTCTTATTACTGCTTTTACTGCATCCCATACATTCTGGAATGACGTGTCTTCATTGTCATTCAATTCAAAGTATTTATTTTTTAATTTCCTCTGCAATCTCCTCCAGAATCCATTGGTCTTCTAGTAGTATGGGTTTCAATCTCCATGACACAGGTAGGTTCCCTGTCTTCTTTTCATGATTAATTTCTAGTTTGATGCCTTTATGGTCAGAGAATATAGTTGGAATGATTTTGATCCCACTGTATTTATTGATATTGGTCTTGTGGCCCAGTATGTGGTCAATTCTGGAGAATGACCCATGTGCACTTGAGTAAAAAGTATATTCTGAATTTTTTGGGTGTAGCATCCTATATATGACTTCTAGGTCTTTATTTAGGGCTCTGGTTTCATTGTTTATTTTGTGTCTTGTTGATCTGTCCATCCATCGGTGACAGTGGAGTATTGAAGTCTCCTACTATATATGTATTTTTTTTAATGTTTTCTTTCGAGGATGATAGTAGTTGTCTGATATATTTTGGTGCTCCTTCATTTGGTGCATATATATTGATGAGTGTTATGTCTTCTTGACCATTATGTATTGTCCTTCCTTGTCTTTTTTATGCGTTTTAATATGAAGTTTATTTTGTCTGATATAAGTATGGCTGTTCTTGCTTTCTTTTTTTGGTCCATTAGCTTGTAGGATTGTTTTCCAACCTTTAACTTTCAGCTTATGTTTGTCTTTTGTGGTTATATGTGTTTCCTGGAGACAGCAGAAGGTTGGCTGTGATTTTTAATCCAGCCTGCTACTCTGCCTTTTTACTGCTGAGTTTAGTCCATTTACATTTAGCGTTAAAATTGATATGCTGGCACCTGTATTTACCATTTTGTCTTTTTGTGGTTTGTTTTCCTTTGCTTCATTTTGTTCCTCTTATTCATTGTTCTGTTGGTTTTGGTTTTACTGTTTCTTGTAGTATTTTTTGGAGTGGGGGTTTGGTCATGCTGAATTTCCAGAGTTTCTGTTTGTCTGGGAAAGTCCATATTTTTTCTTCATATATGAAGGAAAGCTTTGCAGGATAGAGAATCCGTGGCTGGCATTTGTTGTCTTGCAGTTTTTTTAATATGTCCCTCCATTCTCTCCTTGCTTGTAGTGTCTCTTCAGAGAAGTCTGATTTTAGTCTGATGGGTTTCCCTTTATATGTTAGCTATTTCTTCCCCCTTGACAGTTTCATTATTGCCTCTTTATCCTGGATTCTTGGGAGTGTCTTGCTGTATTTCTCTTTCTATCATAAAAGTTTGGGGTGCAACTTGCTTCTTATATTTCTATTTTCATCTCCTTTTTTAAGCTTGAGAAATTCTCTTCAACTATCTCCTTAAATAGATTTTCATTTCCTTTATTTTGTTTGCCCCCTCCGGAATTCCAATAATTCTTATATTTCCTTTCTTAATGGTGTCCGAGAGATCTCATTGTGTTTCTTCGGCTTTTTTTCCTTTAAACTTCCCTGTCCTTTTCTATTTTGGTTCTTTGTTTTCTGTGTCTTCAAGAGTACTGATTCTTTCTTCCACTTCATCCATTCTGTTTTCACTGCTTTCCTTATATTCCTGCAGTTCCTCCACTTTCTTTTTCAATGACTCATTTTCATTCTTCAGTTCATTAATTATTGTTCTCCTTTCATCAATTATATTTTATTGATCTTTCTGGTTTTGCATTGTGATGATTCTAAATGCTCTTTCTGATAGGCTGAACATTTCTTCCATGTTAATGTTGGTTTTCTTTTTGTGGCATGATTTTCTCCTGTGGACTTACTTGGTCATTTCTATTTTTCCTTCTTCCTGTTGTCTGTTTTCTAATTTGTTGTATTTGTTATGACAATGTTTTGCTGGTATTGGCAGGCATCTCTTTAGGATATTCTTGGTGAGTTCCCTGCCTGTGTGTGGTTCCTGGGGCACACAGGCATCCTGGCTTTGGAGAGGTCCTGCGCTCATCTTGGTGTGTTTAAGCTGCAGGATTCAGACTCTCACCGAAATTGCCTGCAGCCCCAAATCCAGGGCTCTCTGTCCTGCGTCCAGTGTGCTCCCAGCTCCCCCAGACCTTCAGATAGATGGCCTTCTACTTAAACGTGCAGATCTTCTACTTAAAGGTGGCAAATTCTGTACTGGCACATACTGCGCCACTCTTCCCCTGTCCACTGGGAGCCTAGTCGCAGCTTTCAGCCTGTGGTCAAGGGGTCAGGCTACACCCTCTCATCTCTTTTGGGTTTCTCGTACCTGTGGACTACTCTGTCTGGGTATGGGTCCTGGGCTGAATAGGCAACCTGGTTCTGGGGACCTCCCCTGCTGGTCTCAGTGTGTTTGAGCTGCAGGAGTGAGCCTCTCAGCGAGCTTGCCTGTAGTTCCTAGTCCAGGGCTCTCCATCTTGGGAAGATGGTGCCTGTCTAGAACATTCCCAGCTATTCTGGACCCTCAGGAGGCCTTCTCTCCACATGCTCAGTTCCAGAAGACAAATTAGGTGCTGGTGCACACCTCACACTGGGATTCTAGTCGGTAGCTTCCAGCCTGTGGAAGCTCAGGAAGTGCTGAGCTGCAGATGTGAATCCCTCAGTGAGATTGTCTGCAGTCCCTAGTCCTGGGCTCCCTGTCATGGGAAGATGGCACCCATCCAGAGCGTTCCCAGCTACCCTGGACCCTCAGGGGATCCTCTCCCCTTACACTCAGTTCCAGATAACAAATTTAGTGCTGGCGCGCACCTCGCACTAGGATTCTAATGGGAAGCTTCCAGCCTGTGCAGCTTCAGGAGCTGGGCTGTAGCGGTGAGCCCCTCAGTGAGATTGCCTGCAGAGCCTAGTTGTGGGTTCCCTGTCCTGGGAAGCTGGTGCCCATCCAGAGCGTTCCCAGCTACTCCAGACCCCCAGGGGGTCTTCTCCCTGGATGCTCAATTCCAGATGACAAACTAGGTGCTGGCGCGCACCTCCCGCTAGGATTATAGTCAGCCACTTAAAGCCTGTCAAAGCGCAGGAAGCGCTGGGCTGTAGCTGTGAACCCCTCAACGAGATGGCCTGCTGGGCTCCCTGTCCTGGGAAGGTGGCGCTGTCTGGAGTGTTCCTGGCAACCCTGGACCACCCTCCACCTCCCCTCGTACTTGGGGAATGTTCCGTCTGGCGTGGATCCCTGGCAGTTTCAGGTTTTGGAGTGCGATATTCCCGATCCTTTTCCACTAGTGGCACTTCTAAATGCTCTTTTTGCCTTTCAAGGTGTACTGGATTCATGGTTGGGGGGAGGGAGAAGGGAGATGGGATAGCGGGGTTATGAAACTTTTCTCTTTTTGCTAGCCTTCAATAAATTCCTCCTTTCTGAGTACGTTGTCAGTACCTTTGAATTTATTTTCCATGTCCCAGTTCTTGCAAGGACGCGCTGTATAGTCTTCCTGCTGTCCACTTCTTCTGAGAGCTTTCTATCCTAGCGTCTCTTCGCCGCCATCTTCCTCCTGGGGTCTACTTTTGTTATAAACCACACTGTGATAACAGTCACTGTGACTTTGGATTTCCTCATCTTTTGAATTATTGTGTTTTATTTGTTGGTCACTTCCTAGTGGCATCATCTCTGTTACCCTTCTGATTGTGTATGACACGTTACTTACACTTACCAATTAACACAAATTTTTCTTTTGCTCCAGTTAGTCTTTTAGTCTATAAACTTATTAGGTGAGGGGAGGAGTGGGAATGGGGAAGCTCTGAAGTCCAGAGGTAATGATATGTTTCAGATATACCTAGTACCTATTCCAGAACACATTCACAAGCAGGCAACAGGACAAGGATGTGTCTCTGAAACAGAGCACCTCCTGCTTTCTCTGTAAATGTCCCTTCCCATTCTTTAATGGTATATGCTACCCATAAACTGTTCTAGTCTTGATGCTCCCATTGCTTCCTTTCTCATGCTCCTCCTTAAAGATTCAGTTTAGTGCCAAAAAAAAAAGTTCTTGCTATTGATACTTTTTAGCTATGTATAGTCAATTATGTATCCATAACATATCTTTGATGCTTGATAGGCTGTTTTGTTTTGTTTGTTTTCTGGCTACTGCCACTGTTTGGACTAATTATCTTGAAGTTTTATTGGTCATGCTTCAACTTTTATTGGCAAGGGAAAAATGTTAATTTCATATTCTAGAATAAATACACAGAGGAAACGAGTCAGTCTCAGATATTGCTTTGCAGTCTTCTGTCCTTATTTCTGTGTTTTCAGCATTCACAGATGTTTTCAAAATTTCTTTCACCAGGGCTCACACAACATAGGCTCTCCTCAAGGTGGGTGCTGGAGATAAAAGAATGTGCCTGAGACTGATTGATTAGAAGTTTGAAATTTACATGTATAGCCCAGTTAGATGCAGTTGAAAAGAGGAAAAATTAACTGAGAAGTTTAATAGCAGTTACTGTGTGTTAGATATGACTGATTAGCATCCACTCTTTATCCCTGCCTCGTCCTAGTTGTTGTTTCCAAGTACAAAGACTAAGAGAACTTTGAAAACTTTGTTTCCTAGGTTCTCTTGCAGCTAGGATTCTAAGTTTGAACAGGGTGCATTTATTTAAGATTTATATGGTGGGAGTAAAGTAGAAACTGCTTATCTTCTGCTTTGTCTGACAAGCTGATTATGTAAAAAATATGTTTCTGTAGTGGTGCTCCAGTGTTCATGTACCAACTTCCTGCATGTTCAAAGGCAATGTCGGTATGATTGCTTGATCCTGCTTTGCAGATTTGTGTTTTCCTTAAACTCAGCCATTCCACTATGGCTTCCTGTTTACAACAGAGCAAAGACCATCCTTCAATCCTGTTCAGTGATTTTAATAAGTAGCTTTGTTAAAGCCCTTTCTGTCTAAAATGTTTCTTGTATTTCATTTTCTTGGACATGAACTGTAACTGGTACAGATGGACAAAGCGAATTTTATACTTCAGTGGTCTAGACTCAGAGGAAAAAAAGACTAGAAAGTGGCAGTGAGGCTGCACATACATACATATACTACTCCCTGACCCAGTGTCTACAGGTAAACAGGGGAACTGCTCCTTACTGAGCTGCTAATACCTTAGCTCCCAATGTCCTATTTCATAGACATTCTAACTTCTCTGTTGAATACCATGTCATTCCTCAACTTAGGGCTTTTTTTCACTCCTTAGAAATAAGATAAACTGTAGAATAAAAAATAATTTTTTCAATCTTGGGCTAGAACAGAAAAGAGACATTTAAAGCCCAGTGCTTCTGACTTTCTTGTAATACCGTATAAAGAAAAAACATGAGTTCCTAATTTACCGTAGCACAGTGGGACAGCCGAAGGTGTGCACACAAGAGTAAGCTATGGTCCCTGCCATCAGGTTTGTGATTGGCCACTGAATCACACATTCCCATTTTCTATGTTCCATTCATTATGTTAATTTTCCACTAAGCTTCAGCCCCACCTCTGCCAATTATTTTTGTCTCAACCTTCTAATTACAACATTATATGACCATTCAGACTGATACTAATTAAATCATTACTTAATTCACAAAGTGTGCCATAATGCTAATGCTTCTTGTCAGCTGAAACATTGCAGTGTGGCACCTACATTTCTTCATTCTTGGGTAGGGGGAGAAGGGGCTTCATTCCTCTCTCAACTTTTGCTTATCTCCTCATGTGACCTGACCATCATCTACAACCTACACTTTTCTGAAAATGAGAAAACAATTAGACTTAGCAATGTGTACCTGCTGTTCATCATTGTCATGTAAAATCATGATCTTGACTTTTCTGTGGAAAAAGTCTTGATATTCAAGATAAAAAGTAATACAAGATTTAGAGTATTATTTGCTGCCACATTTTCTTGTAATTTTTGTTCTTCATGTTATATTATTTTTAACAGGGTAAAGCAGTAGCTTGTCTTTTTTTCTCATATTTAAAACAGATTTGTTTTCCACTCAATTAGACTTGTGATCACGAGAACACAAAGTAGTATTTTTCTCCTTCTGGAGAGAGACATACCGTATGATGGGCAAATTGTCAGGAATAATTATACGAAATGATGGAATAAAATCCAATGGAAAACATCTCTCTCTTTGCTAGTGATACATTTTTATTTAAGACACAATGAACATCAAGCACATTTATGACAAGGTGAAATTGACAAGTGGCCCTCTGCCATAATTTTATTTTTAATTGCTAGTAAACTAATTAGCCAGAACAACATGTTGTACAATCCACAAAACTGTCGCTCATGCATTTCCCAACAAAAGTAAGCTCTATAATGTGGAAGAGTTCTCCTTTAAGAGAAAGCCAAAAAAAATTTTTTTCCAGAAATCCGATGGCATAGGTATCCCAGAGTAAAAGACTTCCTTGTGCCTATGGAATTACATTTGCATTAATATTTGGGGATTTAAATAAGAATTGAAATGGGCCAACTGGTTAATTTTGTTTTCTTTAAAGACAAAATTGTGACCAAAGTAACAACCACATCCTTAAATATCAGTTTCATGTAGTTTGAGCCATTTCTAAGACTGACTGTCAATAGTTATATCTCTGATTGCCAGGGTTGGCAAACCTTTTCTTTAAAGGGACCAGTAGTAAATATATTTAAATTTGTGGCCCATACAAACCGTCTTTGCCATGATTATTCAATTCTGATGTTGTAGTACAACAGGAGCCATAAACAGTTTGTGATTCACAGTGTTTCAGTAAGAGCTTACTATGGACAGACATTTGAATTTGATATAATGATTTTCATTTGTCACAAAATACTGGTTTTTTGATTTTTTTTCAAATACACAGTCCATTGGCTGTACACAGACAGGCAGTGAGTTAGATTTAACTCACAGATCGTGCTTTCCAGCCCTTGTCTTCCATGCTGCATGCCAGTAGAGTAAGTACTTATTTAAGTAGTTGCTGTGTGCCAGGCAGGATGCTAGCATAGTGTTGAGGGCTATTCAGAGATAAAGAGGGCAAATAAACTTAGAGTTGATCTGGAAAGTTCTTTTGAACTATTTTAAACAGAACACAATATTAGATGTTAAATGCTAAGTGTCACTTTTTAACAAAACCACAAATTACTTTACAAGTCTGGTAGAGAGAGATCACTTCAGCTAAAGAAGATAGATGCTCTGGTAAGACCTGACCTGGTTAGAAAAGGCCAAGTAATATGAACATGCTGGAATTTCAGCTGGACATGGATAAGATTGTAGATCTTAAGAAAGGTGTGTACTAAGTGCATAATACCAACTTTAGAAGGGCCTGGAAGATGAAAATGTCAGTTTTATATCAGCTATACCTGTCATTTCTCCCTTATTCATGTCTTCATTCATCTTACTATGAAAACTTCTAATATATAGGAGTCTTAAGGAGGGATTAATTTCACTACCTAGCTTCTACAATTAACATTTTGCTACATTTTAAAAAAAAAAATTAAAGATTTATTTATTTGTTTGCTTGTCTGTTTGTTTATGCATACAAGAACTGGCCAGTGGTGTGTGGGGGCTAAGATGAGTCACCAGAGACAGAATGGAGAGCAGAACAGGCCGATTGACTGAACTACACTGCTGAGGGGAGTAGTGGGTCCACCATGTGGGTCACCTCCCTGTGGGGGGATGGAACTCCTACTGCAGTGGCTGCAGACAGCTTCATAGTGCAGTACTTAACCCCTTGTGCAACCAGGCAGGCCTCTGCCACATTTATTTTATACCATATCTTTCCTTCTATTGATCCTTTTCATTTTTGGTTTATTCCAGCATAAATTTCGGATATCAAGATACTTTCAGATATATACTTACATATGAATATCATTAATTAGAAATTATTTTATTTTATAGTTTTTTAGTATAAAATAACGTAGAATGAATTATATATATAAAGAATAGCCTCTGAGACTTGACATACTTAATCCTCTTGTAGTATGAATCCCTATCATCATGTTTCCATCATCCCAGAAAATCCGACCCAGTCAGTTATTGCTCCTACCCCATCCCAGTCCCATAACTAGAAGAACAACTATTCTGATTTTTTTCTCCTGTAGATGGGTTTGTCTATTCTTGAATTTGATAAATAAATCATACAGAACCTACCATTTGGTTTTGCTTGTATTGTCACTTGTTTCTTTCCCTGCTTGATTGTAATATTGTCTGTTTGTTTATGCATATAAGAACTGGGGTACAGGCCAGAGGTGTGTGGGGGGTAAGATGAGTCACCAGAGACAGAATGGAGAGCAGAACAGGCAGATTGAGTATCTAAAAGCAGTTATTTTCTTCAGAGGTAAGTATTCTCTTGAGTGCAACTATCTGGTGTTCTTTTATCAAAAACAACAGTTTTGTTCTTTTTCAAATATATGTTTAATTATTATTTAAATTTTTCATCATTGTTTGTTAATATCTATTGTGTTTAGCATTTTACATATTTCATAGTGTTTTGTTAGTCTCTGCAATAGCTGTTATCCTATTTTGTGGAAGAAGAATCTGAGGCAAGCAAGGGTAATATGAAAAAATATTCCACTTTATTATCAGGGACATGCAAATTGAAACCACAATAAGTCAGCAAAATGACACATATTAAAAAAATTCTGGCAACAGAAAATTAGCGACCAAGAAAAAGAATAATAACAATAATAGTAATAATTTAAAAACAAAGAAAAAACAAAAAGACAAGGACAAATGAGGGAAACTGTGGCGGGGGAAGGGAATGGGAGCACAAGGGACTGAGGTGATGGTGCACTGGTGAAAGGTGGGAAATCCATGGGGACCACAATTAATGTCAAATATATATAAAGAAAAAAAATTTTGGCAAAAAAAAATCTGAGGCAGGAATTGAAGTAGCTAAATTGCATTACTTCTTACCTTAACCTTCTGTTAACACTGAAGATGTCAGTTGGGAGGAAACGAAGTAGCAAAAGTAGGAATGGGTGTTTGAGCTGTAAGTCATCATAAATAAATTTGTTTTATAACAGTTTCCCTATCTGAAAAACGGACTTGTAGACATGGAGATGTTAAGCAACAACATGCATAATTTTGTTTTTCTATTGTAAAGGAGGAATGAGAACTAGTTAATTCAAGAACTGCATTTAACACTTTTGATGGAAATATAAACCATTTTTTCCTGAAGTGTATAGCATAGAATGTTAGGGTTTGAAACTAAATGTCTTTTTCAGTAGAAGGCTATCGCTGATATAGTTGTATTTATTTAAGGATCTCAAGATACTTTATAAGCATCAAATCATTAATCCTACTTAATTCCACTGTTATGTCGGGAAGTTTATCTATGAAATTTGCAATTTAAGATGCTGCTTTCAACAGCCTCCAAAAGTTTGGAGAAGCAAATTACAGCATACATTTAGAGCACTAGTCACTTTTATTTTCAAAGCAGCATGTAAAGTATTTCAGTGTTCTTTGTGGTGCATTTTGGTAATATTTTTCGTCTGTGGATTTGCATGATGATTATTTTTCATGCTTAATATGCCACCCATCCTCATTTAACATTGAACTCCTTATGCGTTTTTCACACATGTGGAAAAAATTAAGCAATATTCAATGTTACTTGAGAAGTAGTTTACATTCTTTGTGCTTAGTCTTTTATACAGGCTTGATCTTCATTGTTAATCAAAAGCCAACAGGCTTTTGATTTTTTTCTCATAGTTTTAAAAAGCTTGTTTAAGGACTAGAGCTTTCCCTTATAAACACTTCTGCATTAAGTCTTAGATTTAAGAGAGACTGTCTTCTCCATTAAAAATAAAAATAATCAGTCAATAAAATACTAGAACGGTATTGTGTCAAATCAGGATTTCTTTCGGTTTTAATATATTAAGATACAAATAAAAGAAATCAAATAGCGTATTTTGCCCTACATCTTCATTTTCCTCAAGACAATTTTTATAAAAACACTTAAGAAAACACTTTGTATGTGGAGGGGGAGGGAATGGGATGAGGGTAAAAAGAGCATAAGGGACTGAGGTGATGGTGCACGGGTGAAATGGTGGTGGGAAATCCATAGGGACCACAATTGATGTCAAATATATATAAATAAAGAAAAAGAGGAAAGAAAAAAAATACTAAAATCAAACAAACAAACCACTTCAGGAAATCTCCAGAATACTAGAATCACAATATTTCAGAATTATAACTTTACTGAAAGGTTCATATGGAAATGTCCTTTTCAATGCTTAAAATTTTTCATAGAATTCCAAATAGTGGACATCTAGCCTAAAGGAGAACTGAATCTATCCCATGGCCTAGTCATAGAAAAGCTAATACTCCACCATGGTGCTTCTTATGTGGAAGATGCTATGAAATTCTATGAGAATAGCTGGCGTTGGTCCTTTAACGTTTGTATAAAAGTATATTTGTAGATGTTAGCTTATTAATAAGCAGTGTTTTTCTAGCAAAACACAAATTGTCAAAAAATTGATAAGACCTAAATTTAAAGAAGATTGCAAAATTACTTGACAGATAAAAATGGTTGTATTATGAACTTTTCCTGCTTGTTTTGCCCAAGTTAATGCCAACATAAAATGGCTATGTTCACGTAATTTCTTTTCCCAATTTGGTTCCAGACTTGTATTGCTCCCAGTGGTAGATTCTGATGTTGTATTGTATGATTAAAGTGCCCATCAAAACCTTACAGTTGGTAAATAGTATTAAAATCCATCTCTAGCTTCTGTAAGCTGTATAGAAAACTATGAATACTAGAATAAATGAAAGTATTTTAATTAAAGCAAATAGGACAAAGCAAAGCAAAGCAAAGCAAACAGTTTATTCAATTGAACATGTAAATGTCTAGTCATCTGTGACACAGCTGAAAATTTATGTCATGTATTAAAACCTATCCTGTTACTTGTATGAATATATAAGCTATTGTTCAGCATGAATCTCTGTCCCATAGGGGGCTCCAACTCCTATAAAAAATTACATGTCATAGATCATTTCCTCAAATTTTTTATTCACTTCAAATAATCCAACTTCTTTCATGAAGGAAACTTGGATTACTTGGTTCACTCACATCTTTTCTTCTAAGGAATTTTACCTTCTTCGTTGTAAATGCTTACAATGCACTGGGTAATATTCTAAGGATGGTTTATGCATTGACTCATTTAGACCTTGTAGCCATATAATTACTTCCATTGTAGAGATGAAAATATGAATGTAAAATATTGCACAATGGTAGCAGTAGGTGGTAGACGTAGGATGTGAAAACAAATCTTAGAATATCCATTTTGTTAAAATTAAGTTGTGCATTAAACTCACAACATGAAGAATACCAGGTATTACTAAAATTAATACATGCTCAAAGAGAAGTTAATAGAACTGGGGTAAATTATGTTTCCTGGGATTATTTTATTGCCATTATGATCTCTAAAAACAGTCTATATAGAAATCCAGTTTTTCATGAATTAGTTGTATTCTTTAACTTGATGCAGAAAGTTAAACTTAATGACTCTCTGAAGACCTCTTTAATGCAGTCTTCAGTAGGTATAAAAATTAGAGACTTACTGATTCCCTTTTAATTTTACTTAAATAATTTTATTATAAAAAGTAGGAAAGTGTAAAAAAACCTACTTACACTCCTGCCATTCTAATATGGCAACACTATATGGCCTTTTTCCTTCTGGTCATGTTTTTCCATATACTTTAAAGAAATCTTATAGAACTGTATTGCAAATACCATGTTAAGTGTATAACTAATATGTTATATAAATTTACAAATCTAAGTAAATTATTTAAATGGTTGTATCACTCCACTATCTCCCATCCTTAGTCTCTAGTCTTTAAAGTAGAAGCTTCTACTTTTACTTTTACCTTCCTTTCTTTCATAGGTTTTTATGATACTACTTTTGTTAAAGTCCATAAATTTTGATATCTGTTTTAAAACTCAGTTCAAAATATTCTTAAAGTTCTCTTGTGATTATTTCTCATATTTTCCTTCTCTATATAGGAATTTGTTGATTTCTTTAAAAATACTTGTAGGTAGCTCAAACTTCCTTTTGTTTTGATTTCTGATCATAAATTCAGAAATATATTTCTTTGTGATTTCTGTTCTTTTAAATTTATAGACACTTATTTTTTGGCCTCACATATACATAATCTCTCCTGGATAATGTACCATAATTGCTTGAAATGAATGTATAGTATGCTGTTTTGGGGTAGGCTATATGTCAGGTCAGTTTAGTCGATAGTGTTGTTTAAAATAGTATATCCAGTTTTATTTTTCTTGTTTAGCTTTGTAGCCATATTTAGAGTGGTATATTGAAGTCTCCAACTATTATTGTTGAGTTTATTCTCCCTTTTGTTCTGTAATTATTTTTGCCCCTTGTATTTTGAAATTCTATTGTTAGGTATATATGAGTATCTAATCATTGTGTCTTCTTGATGGATTAACTGCTTTATCATGATAAATGACCCTTTTTTGTCTCAGTAACAATTCTGATTTAAACTATTTTTTCTGATGATATACTGTTCATTTTTGTTTACTGCTTATTACTTTTGTTTGCATGGTATTTCTTTTTTAAATTTTTAATTAAGATATAATAAACACAGGTTTTTGTCAGTTCTGCATTTCCAGTCATTTAACATTTGTATGTATTGTGAAATTATCTCCCTAGTAAGTTCAGTTAACATCAACATAGTCACAGAATTTACATAACATTTCTTTTAATCATTCTTCCCTCAATTTATATTTGAATCTGTATTATGTCTTTGGTATACATTGTGTATTTGAATACTTTAAAATCCAGAATAAAAATTTCTTCCTTTTGATTAATTTTTAATCCATTTGTATTAATATTATTATCAATATGGTTGGATTTTTGTCTATATTTTAATATTATTTATTTTTCTAATTTTTTATTTCATTGTTCTTTCCTGCTCTCAGGTTTTGTTTTTTTTTTACTTCCAATATTGTTGACTTCTAATATTTTTATTTTCTGCATAGTTGCTCTAGGGTGTAAAATGTCTATCATATTGCTAAGTAAAATAAATAGTGGGGAAAATAAATATCTTAGAGTTTCATTTATATGTAGACAAAACTAAAAAAAGATCAGACAAAGACACACCTTGCAAACTGACCATAGACAAGAGGCATCCAGGATGTGAGGAGGAGGGAGTAGATAGGTGTGAAAACAGGGTGGGTAGGATATGGTGGTGTGCTATAGGTGCTTTCATGGTGGGAGAACTACGATTACCACACCTGAGTAGAGAAATCATATATACCCCAGATTAACAATGATACAAAAAATAAGTACTACATTTTAAAAAAATTTTAAAAAACACAAAAAATAAAAGATATTGGTCAGTCAGAAAACATGACACATATTTACTACAAAAGTTACTTATATAACACATACATTATATCTATATTATTTCTATCATAAACCCAACAATATAGTGTCATAATTATTGCTATAGATAGCCGTGTTTTTTTAAGACATGAGAAAAATATCTTTATGATTAAAAATACCTGTATGCTTACTATTTCCTTTATTCTTTCTCCTCTTGTTTATTGAGTCATTGCCTGCTATCATTTTTTGACCCACGCTAGCTCCATAATCTTCTTCTTCTTTTGTACTTTTAATCTTTTAATATTGTTATATTTACAAAATGTTTATGTTTTATGACTTACAATATAATTTAACCATTATTGTTTTATGCGGTTGTCTTTTAAACAAGAGAAGAAAAGATAAAATTTATAATTATGTACACACTTATTTTTACCTTTACCAGTGTTCTTTATATAAATTTGAATTACTGTTTGTTGACATTTCATTTATCCTAGTGAACTTTGGTCCTTTTTCATAATTTCTATCTCTTTATTGATATTCTCTATATAATGAATCGTATTGTACTTTAATCATTCAAATATTTTTTCATTAACTCTTTGAAAATATTTGTATAATATCCGCTTTGATCTCCTTATCTGCTGAATCCACTCATAGTTTCTATTATATGTTTTTCTTTTTCCTGTGCATAGATTATATACATTTTTTGTGTGCATATTTTTTTTGCTGAAAATTGTACTTTTTCTACCATACGTTGTAGGAACTCTGTTCTGATTTCCCTCCCATTCACACATATCTAAGATGTTTGTTTCTGAATTATTATTATTATTATTATTTTTAGTTTCTTAGCCTGGACTAATTCTGTGACACATGTTCCTTACGTAATGTGTGGCCTCAGATGTCTCTGCATTGTTGTCCTTCCCATCCCGTCTACACCACTTAGGTGTTTGAGTCTGGCTTCCTAGGAGTCACCATGAGTCCAGTAACAGTGTTTAACCGAAGAGTGTATAAGGTTACTTGTTCACTTTGAGGTCAGCACTTTCAGCCACTGACCTACAAAGTCTTCACCAGTTTCTACTAGATCCTTGTGTGATTTGAAGAATGAGTCAAAGTTCAGCCAACTTAAAAGTCAACCTTAAATTTTACTTTCTGTGCTTGTAAGTTCTTATACTCAGCAAGTAGGAATTGGTTGCTTGGGTTTTCTCCAGCTGGTCATATGCACAGCCTCTTCATACCATCAGAGATAAGTCAGCTTACATCAAGGTCCTGTTTCATTCTCTGAGATTCCCCCCCCCTTAATTTTCTAGCCTGCCTGCTAGTTTGTTGCCTTCTACATACAGTCAGTGATGTCATGTTAGCTGCAATGTTGTTGCTTCCTCATTACTTGCCATTGAGATAGCTGTTGTCTTAACACCTGTCTGTATAATATGCTTCAAATAAAACTAGTCTTGAAACAACAGAGCTTTGATCTTCACAGCTTGCCCACCCTGACTTTGATTTTTCACCATTGAACTAGGGTCTCAGTTAGGTGTATCACCATCATCTAGGTCTGCCATACTCCCATCTGCCCTCAACCATCCTCCTCCCCCCTCCCCACCAGGTGTCCCCAATTTGTCTTTGTCTTTTCATTTTTGGTTTTTGTTGCGTCTTTATTGTTGTTATTATTATTGTTCTTATTCCTATTGCTTTAGAAGGTTAGCATGCTAACATTTTTTTGTTTGTTTCTGTCATTGGCCGTGATCGTATAGTGGTTAGTACTCTGCGATGTGTTTCTGTCATTGCCCTAATAAGTATAAATATTATATTTTTAAAGATTTATTTATGCACACAAGCACTGGGGTACAGGCCAGAGGTGGGGGAGGGGTGAAAGGAGCCCCCAGAGACAGAGTGGGGTGCAGAACAGACAGATAAACTGAAATACACTGCTGAGGGGAGCAGTGGGTGAGGCAGGAAAGGTCTGTTGAGCCACATGGGTCCCCTCCCTGGCCGGCGGCAGGGATTGAACTCCTGCTACAGTGGCCACGGTTTGCTTCATAGTGTGTCTCTCAACCCACTGTGCCACCAGGGAGGCCCCTAACTAATATTTTTACAAAAAAAAAAAAAAAAAAAACTCAGGTGAGTGCACTATAAGCTCACTAGTATTTCTTTTTTGAAAAGTATTAATCAAAAGTCTATGTTTAATAATCAGTCATGAGAATACCCAGAGCTGTTGGTGCTCAATAATTATTTGCTTTCAATTTTTTAGGGAACAAAACAGAATTCTAGCTTAAAAAATATTTAGCACAAGTTAAAGTCTATTGCTTTCCCTAAATTACATATTCTATTACATTGTGATATTTAATTATTACTCATAATGTACCTTTAAATATACAAAAGCAGGTCTTACTGGAAGCATTAGTCTGTAACATGCATTTGAATTTTTTTTTACATGTTCATCTTAGGTTAGAGAAAACTCTTTAATTTTGGATATAAACTTTACAGAATTGAATCCCCTTTTATAGGTCTTCTGATGTTATTTCTTCCTTTTTCTTCTCTTCCCTCCCACAGTCATCCAAACAAATACATACTTGTAGAAGTCACACCGTCATCTTTCTGTGTCCAGCGACCCATACTTTACACAGTATTTGGAAGTATTTTTGCCTGAGGAAATTAACATTAGAGATGTGCAGATATAGGAATTGTATATTTTTAAAAATGGATGGTGACTTTTCTCCTCAAAAATTGTTAAGACTTACAGTGAGTAATATGAGCTGTGAAGGACATAAGGAGAATAGGAGAGTAAAGGAATTGCTCAATGGACCTTGCATAATTGTGACTGTGAGTCCAGGTCTACTGAGTTTAAAAATGGAATTGCAGGCAGATAAATTTGTCCAGTTTGACCTAATCTCTTAGCTTTCATCTGTTGTGTATATTCCATTAGTATCAGTGTACCTTTGATGTCTGCTTTTAGACAGTCAGAACAGGGCCTAGTGTTTGGTGGACTTTCTTTCCTCTCTTTTTTGATGTTGAAACTGTTCTGTTAGGTTCTATATTTTTTTTTCCCATTAGGTTCTAATCAAACTTTAGGTTTTGAAGAGAAGACCAAGATGCAATAGGCTTGAACTAGCAAGTCAAGCATGAAAAAGTTGTGTTATGTCCCTATACCAGATTTACTACAGGGGAACCTTTTTTTTTTTTTTTCAATATCTATTGCTTTTTCTTACCTGATTGTCAGAATGGTCCTTTTTTTTCAAAAGGGTTATCATAACAATGCTGAGGAGTTGGGGTTCTTGTGTTTTTAAAGCATCCAAAGACAAAGAGAAAACTGAGCTCATCATCTGAAATTATCACAATTGAATTCCATCATGTAATGTAATTATTTTAATGAAAGGAATTCTAGTTGGAATATTGACCTTTAACTCACTTTGTGAATCAGGAACCATGGATATTTGTGCTTTCAGTGAACTGTTTTTTCTGATAGTTTGGTCATTATTATGGGGTAACTAATTTGTAAATTTAACATAAAATATATTCCAGTTATGATTAAATTATATTTTTAAAGATTTATTTATGCATAGAAGAACTGAGGTCTAGGCCAGTTGTATGGGGTGTGATGGGGTTCATCAAAGACAGAGTGAGGAGTGAACAGTTGGATTTACTGAAATGCACTGCTAAGGGGAGAAGCAGGCCAGACAGGGGTGGGAGAGGTCTGCTGCACCACGTGGGTTAGCTCCCTGACTGGGGATTGAATTCAGGCCACAGTGGTGATAGTGTGATAGTGCTGAGATTCCCACCAGCGAGGCCCCTGAATTTTAATTAGTTTGACCCCAGAATGGACACTTGATAAGTAGAGCATATTGCAAAACTATTCAGATTTTGGCATATTTATTTTTCTAGATCTTGTATCGCTTTAATGTAGTTCATGTTTGTTTTTATCCCTTTATAGGAAATATTTTTAAGGATTTTTGAAAATTTTGTATAGAAGTAGGGTGTAGGCCAGAGGTGTGTGTTGGGGAGGGGAGGTGTGAGAAGATTCACCAGAGACAGAGTGGGGAGCAGAATAAGTGGATTTATTGAAATACACTGCTAAGGGGAGTAGAAGGCAAGACAGGAAAGGTTTGCTACGCCATATGTGGGTCAGCTCCCTGGCCAGAGATCAAACACAGGCTGTAGTGGTGATACCACTGAGACAACCCTTAGGCCACCAGGGATGCCTGAGTGTTTCCTGTTTTAAGGATAAGTGAGGTTAAACATTCTAGAGGATCTGTGGATTTAGAAATGGAGAGCGAAAATCCGGTCAGTAATGCTTCTTGGAGCCCTCGAGTTAGATATCTTCTCTTGAGAGGGACCCCTTTCTGAAAACCAGTCTCTGTATTTTTTTCTTTCCTCTGAACTGTTATTTTAAGCAATTACCACTATTTGACTAACATTTATAAAACCATAATCACCATGTTTATTACTTTGTCCTTAGTATCCAGAGCCATGTGTTGTCCATCATGATGCTCAATAAATAATTATTGAATGAATGAAAATAGATGATTATAAAAATTCCTAGAACAGTTTTAAAATTGGGCACATAGCTAGAACCTGAATTCATGCTTTTCTTGATTTTCTCTTTTAATGTTCAAAAATACAATATCATTTGTTCATGTCTCTAATGAAATAGGACAGTGATTTTCTTTGCTCCAGCATGAAGGCTTGTGAGCTTTATGTGGCCTTCGTTACCTTGTGGAAATGGAGGGAGAAGACATTGTGTTCAGAACTGAAAACGAACTTGCAGTGTCTTCAGAAAGTTAGGTTAACACTGTCTTCACAATAAAAATAATTTTTTTCTCTTTGATGATTATTCTCCCATTCATAATCCTGATCTACACATGTGTGTTGCAGTTTTAGAAACTAAAGCAGAAGTGAATCCCGTAACATTTTCCTCAGAGTAGTAACTACATAGTCTCTATCTCAGCAAGTATTTTTTATCTTCATGAAAATTTTATTTCTCTTCTTCCCATTTTCAGGTTCTGTTTGGTTTTACAAGTATAAACAAATTCTGGCAAGTCTTGTGGGCTCACCCGATGTATTACCATGCAGCTCTCAGTGCACTCACTGACAGAAGTTCCTCTTATATACTGTTATTTCTTTGTCCAGCATACAGGTGCTCTCTCCCACCTGTCATCTTATGTTGGCAGATAACATTTTAGGCAGCTTTGGTGAAGACCCAGTACTCCAGCCAAGGGGTTCTACAGAGTAACAATTTTGGCTTCATATTCTCTAAACATCTCTGTTTGATTCACTATCTAATCACATATTTCCTTCATAAAGTAAACTTAGTACAATTATTTTAATGTTGTGGAATTTCAGGAATGAAAGTCACTTAGAGCTCATTAAGTCCTATTCTTTCATTATTTAGATGAGGAGACTGAGACCCAGGGAGAAGTCTTGCACTAGACTGTAGGCCTTCTCAGCCTAGTAACAGTACCTTGTTCACTATTAAGCTCTGCATGTCTAATAGGGTGTCTGTACATAACAGGTGTTCAGTAAAAATGTTTGCATTTTTATGGTCACAAAACTAGTGACTACAGAGCTAAAACTTGAACCCTTGTCTCCGAGTGGTCTGTTCATTGTCATATTCAGTCATTGCTCAATATAGTTTAAATTCAGGAGTCAGCTTCTAGTTTTTTAAAATACAATTACCTTTCAGTTCATCACTGGTAAACAAACAGCAGCTGTCCCTCATTGGAATGACTGTAGTTCCACCACTGAACAGTTACAGAAACTGACACTATTAACCATTTTGCTAAAAGGAGGACTCTCCTACTCACATGATATCCTGACTGTGTCCAAAGTGTAATATTTAATTGCATTTTCTTAATCTTTACCACTGTATTGCTAAGCTTTCTAATACCTTCAAAATACCAAATCTCAGGCTTATCCTAATTAAAGAATCTCAATTTAATCCATATTGCATGACAATTCAATTTGTTGATTGCTTTTTCTCCCCCTCTTTGTGAAATTCCCGTCAAATGTATTAATTCAACATGATGAATCCTGTATTCAACCCACTGGAGTGAATAATTAAAATTAGCTGATAAAACTTTCAGCAGAATTACTTTGTGAAATTGCTGAACAGATGTGTCATTTTAATGAAAATCCACAGACAAGCTCCTTCTCCCCCTCGGCAGGATAAAAATATTATCCCCTCGGCACATACTTAATTTGGTGGTAAATACACTCGGAGCGATTGCTGGAAGGGAAGAAAAAGCAACTTGTCACACTTAGTAACTTGATTTTTCCCCAGCATGCAGTAACAGCTATCTACAGTAATTCATAGTGCTCTATTGTTGCTGCAAGTCCCAAAGAGAACTTATTAAAATGCAATAATCTCCTATTTAAACAGAAACAATAACCATTAAATTTCCTGTGGATCCAAAATTGAGCACAAGCCCCATCTGGTAAGAGTGATTAGAGGCCTGATGAGGGAATTTAATTTGCAACATTCAAAGACTAAATCTGAGCAGATCTTGTCACCTGGGACTGGATTGCTGCTTGCTGTCTTCTTAAAAATCTCGACCTAAACTGAAAATGGAATGTAGAAGTGAAAATGTTACCCAGGGGCCACCCCGACAGGATTGTGTTTCATTATGTGTCTCCAGCAGGCCCAGGGAGCAGAGGGGATTTTAGTGCTGTCCACCTTGGCTCTGCTGGCAGGCCTTTGGAAAGGCCTGCAACATGCTGCCATCTCCTGTGGTGCCCTGTAATTCTTTAATGTGCTGCCCCTTTTGGGTCTGGGACTGCCTGCTCTTCCCATCTTATTTTTATTTCCTTTCCTCTCACAGCCTGTCAGGTCCTCTGCTAACTTTAAGTTATTCTCTCGATCTCACTGGCTTCTCTGCCTTCCAAGTGACCAGTTTTCCAGGGCTTCTTTGAGCAATACAGAATCTGTGCTGCTTCCTGTCAGTAAACAGTCCCTCCCTACTTGTTGTAGGTTTTAAATTGTGAGAGGACCTCCCTGGTGACCTAGAGGTTAAGTCCCAGTGTTATCACCGCTGTGGCCTGAGTTCAGCCCTCAGCCAGGGAGCTAACCCATATATGGCTCAGCAGACCTCTCCTGTCTCACCCGCTGTTCCCCTCAGCAGTGTATTTTGGTAAATCCAACTGTTCTGCTCCCTACTCTGTCTCTGGTGAATCCTCTCACCCTCCATACCTTTGGCCTACACCACAGTTCTTCTGCATGTAAATAAATAAATCTTAAACTGTGAGAGGATTAAAATTTGTTGCATGTCATAGTAAAAGCTAGTATGTTCTTCCTCTTCCTGGTGCTTTGCTCACAGTAGACCTTCCTTATTAACACCACTTTATGCATTAACACATACATAATGCATATGTATGTGCATGTGCCTGTGTGTGCATGTATGCTTATGTGTGTCCTTGTAGGCCTGCTCAGAAAGCAGCAGCCACAACTCTCAGTGTGCCAATTAGTACAAACCCCTAGTTAGGTATTGCTTTCAGGAGTGGAGTTCATGTTAGTGGTGATGTAACTTGGCAGAAGGGAGACAGTTACCATCAAATTCCTAATATTTCTTTGTCCCCATATTATTTAGTGTCTTTTATCAGAATTTCATAACTCTCCTTCGTCATCCTTCCCTCAATTTCCTGGAAACTTTCTTTCTCCCATCTCAGGTGTCTTCTCCAGTCACATCTCTGGGCTGTCTATATTCAGGTGAGTTTGTCTACCAAGTATCCTTAATTGTTCTCCAGCCAGACCCTTGCAACTGCGGTGGCTCATAAATGGCCTTTTGAGAAGATGATTTTAAAATTCTCTTATATAGTTTATAAAACAAGATATAATAATTATTTAAGCCTCATCTTCCTCTTTCTCCTTTCCTGCTGTGTGAGTTTGTGTAGAACCTCCCCTAGTTTATAATCTTTAGGGATGAAAGCAAAGGTTTATTTCCTTCAAATATACCACTGTGGGATTCTTTACAAATTATTGAATAGCTACTGTCTGTAAGACAGTGTATTCAAAATGTCTACTTAGAGATTCAGACAACAGAAGTGATGAGATACAGAAGTTGGAGACCCTGCTATCTGTATTTACATATAGTTGGGATAGTGGTAGAAAGGCATCATGGACTAACTTGTCTAGTTTGCGGGGGCTGCCTTCACTGGCATAGAGGACTGCTATTTCTACCAGCCATAATCTCCCTACCACAATAACCAAGGACTATAGGTATTTGGCCAGAGAAAGGGATTTAATGCAGCATGGTTGGGTTCACGAGGGTTCATCTTCCACAGCCCTGGGAACAATTGATGTAACCTGTTTATTAGGAGCAGTGACTTTGATGTCAGACACTTCTGGCTGTGAATGTTTCCTAACCATCCTTCAGCTCTTTGTGAAAGTTTCTTAATTGTTTGGGTCTGAGTTTCTTTGATTATAGAAGTGTTTAATGATACTATGTCATGTGCTTTTCATGAGGATTTTGTAAAATGTTTGGCATATGGAAAACACTAGATAAATGATGGCAGTGCATTTGTAATCCTGGGGGCAGACAGAGTGAATTAAATATAGAAGAAGGCCCAGGGGTTCTTGTGGTGCTTCTTTCTTTCGTTCTTATATCTAATAGTATTTGTTTCAGAAGCTCTACTTACTGTTAGTTTTAGTCCTTTGTATCTCCATTTCTAGCCTTGTACCTGGTTCTTCTGCCCAAGACTTGCTTTCATTTTTAGTATGAATCATATGATCCTCATGTTTTATATAGCATATGAAACATGGTAATTTAATTTGCGAAAATATTGATTGTATCAAGAACACTGGAAAGAGGCTACCTTTCACTCTTGGGAGTACTTGTATCTTATTTGCTTATTTTTACTTACGTCTATATAATGTTTATTATAAAGAAGTTTCAATAAAATGGTTTCCTACTTATATTACCTTTCATTGTGGCCTGAAATATGCTTAGGAACATATGCTTTTGCTAAAGAAAATTGAAGACTGTATATACTTTGGATTTTGAAGAGCAGCAGGGAGGTGGTCTGAATCCAAGGCTATATGTTTGCTTAGCCCAGAGTATTTGTATGTGGTCATTATACACTTCCAGAGCTGCTTGGATGGAGGAAATGCTCCTTTCAAGATGTTTAGGGCATTTAGTTGACGCCAAGAAGCCTGCTTAAGGTGCCCTGTTTTCCTGTGATCAAAACTACGTTCTCTTGTGTTTGGCACAACCCTTATGTGACGTAGTTCACAAATGCTGATGTCCTCCTTTTCCAAGGTTGGCATTAAAGAGAGAATTCATAAATACCAGTGTCATCAGATACACATCAAACCTGAATAACTAGGGAAGCCTTCCCAGAGAGGCTTTCTGTCCTTTAGACTGTGATAACTGTGCAGATTCAATTGAGACATAGTCTCCCCTATCCCAAGTGGTGTCTTTATCAGGATTGGTTCCCTGTGGTACACATTTGGTGTATCCATTTTGAATTGTAAATGAAATTCTATGCCACAGTAATAAAATACTGGTGCATAGCAGGAAAAATAATACAAGTCATTTAGATATTTTTTGCACACTCAGTTTCTTAACACTACATACTTTGTTTTAAAGCTAATTCTGTGCCCTAAGAGGTTCAATATAAAAGACATTTTTAACTACATCCTGTAGCTATATATAAATGTTCTATAAAATATATCCCCTAGATTAAAGTGTATATTACATTTTTTAAGTTTTTAAAAACATTTCTTTTGTAAATAAAAGTCTTTTTTTGCTTTGATGTGACTATTACACCTTTGGTTTGGGTTCTTTTTCCATTCCTTCATCCTCAGCCCTTGTGGGACCCCTTTAACAAAAATGGAAAGGGGGAGAAGCATGGATTCCTTAATAAGTCCCAAAGGTAATTAAAAAAAAAAAAAGAAATGCAGTGTGAACAAACTCAAAAAAAAAAATCCTTGTATTTCTTTGGGGAATATTTAATGCACATAAAGTCAAACCTTTATAATGCTAATTTCAGAATTTTAGTAAGAATGCCACCATTTTAAAGAATAATGTTGCTCTTTATTGGGGGGGGAAAGCCTTGATTTACAGAGAAAGGTTGTTCTAACACACTAGCATCAAACCAGTGCCCGCCTGCCTGGAGGAAATGCTCTATTCAAGATGTTTAGGGCCTCTGGCTGATGCTGAGAAGCCTGCCTGAGGTGTCCTGTTTTCCTGTGATCTAAACAACTTGTTCTCTTCCATTTGGCACAACCCTTATTCTTAAGGTATGTTGGTCCATACTGATGACGTAGCTCACAAGTGCTGATGTCCTCCTCTTCCAAGGTTGGCACTAAGGAGACACTTAGCTAACACAGTACAAGTGTAGTTTGTGGAGGAGTCAAGGTTATGATGATCAGATATCCTCATTTCTGCCACAGATGGTGTGAAAACTTTTGCGCCAAACTAAACCTTCATCTTTCATAGAATGG
Organism: Galemys pyrenaicus; assembly: GCA_019455555.1. Taxonomy (NCBI): domain Eukaryota; kingdom Metazoa; phylum Chordata; class Mammalia; order Eulipotyphla; family Talpidae; genus Galemys; species Galemys pyrenaicus. The sequence continues at coordinate 4,471,007 of JAGFMF010011925.1, forward strand.
ATTATGTGAATGGAAAGACTGTGAAACATCCAACCCATCCTTTCAAACAGGGTCTAAGATGAGACAATCCAGCAGGTACTAGAACATTGCCAGAGACTGCCATTCTCTTGTCTTCAGAGTTCACTCATTCTTCTTTGTTAGCCTCTTTCCATTTTCATTTCTATTTTATTCCATCCATACCTTACCTTATCTCTTTCTAGTGGTCCTTATCCTACTTTTTTAGGTTATACAAGTCTGATAACATTTTCATATTAAACATAATTAAACAATTAAATAAAATTAAATTAACTGGCCTTTGCAAAGTACTTAACGTGCAGTACTCAGCTCAGTTGTTCAGATTTCCTTTCCTCTACTCTTAAGTATTGACTCTGGTTATCATGTCCCTCCTAATTTAATCTCACTCATTCAGTTTTCTCATCCATTCATCTTCTTAGTCTCTCTTTCCTCAAACATGTGTGTGTGTGTGTCTGTGTGTGTCTGTGTGTGTGATAGTACCATTCTCAAAACAGCTGTGGTCCTTTATGTAGAGTCTACGTTGCCAACTTCTTATTAAGAAAAGATAAGAAAAGAAAGAGCAAGAGGGGAGGAATGCCAGGCTTTTTCTAGAGGAGCCAATAAATGGAAATTACCCTTGTTTCTTCTCTAAAGTAGTAAAGGTCACAGCAGTAGTTGCAAAACCTGTAGGCTGCCTACTGCCTTCCACACATTCAGCATTACTATTCTTGCCTATTTTACCCTTAGGCATCCTTTATTTCTTACACAGATGGTCTCACTCAGGCCTAACAAAATGTTTTAAGCTTTGCATAAATTAAAACAAGAGGTCTCTGAGTACAAAAGTACAACTTTTTTTTTTTAAACTTGAAAACAACTATGCTGGCATCTATTACAAAATTACAGCCTAAAGCCAAGCTTCCATAACGTTATGTTCTTTTAAAAAAGGGAAAGTGGAGAATGTGTTAGTGTATACATATGTGTGAACTAAATGCAGAAGTGGTTCTAACCTATGCTTATGTAACTTTTATGCTGTTCTGTGTTCCTTTGAAGGTGTAGAGGAGGCACTAGAAGTGATTCATCTTGAAAAATAGATTGGAAAAAATATATGGGGTCCCAGGATTTCTGGATTCTTCTGTAGTTCAATACTGGTAACTGTTGAGATCTGAGGTTGCAGGAACTCCCTCTCAGCATACTTTAATAGATAGCACATTGAAAGGTCTTATCCAGGCTAAACTGGTTAGTCAACTCTAAAAGAGAAATAGGTCCTCCCTAGTGTTACAGTGGGTTGAGCACAGCACTGTGAAGCATCAGCTGCAGAGCAGTGTGAGTTTGATCCCCGGCCAAGGAGGGAACCCACATGGCGCAGCAGACCTCTCCTACCTCACCTGCTGCTCCCCTTAGCAGTGTATTTCAGTCAGTGTGCCTGTTCTGCTCCCCATTCTGTCTCTGGTAACTCCTCTCACCTCCCGCTCCTCTGGCCTGTACCCCATCTTTTGTATGCATAAATAAATAAATCTTTAAAAAAAATAAAAGAGAAATAATGTTACTCTCAATTCTTCTTATCTATTACAAAGCATTGACACATGGTCCTTTTCATTCTTAAGATATCTAGGAAACACTGAGTATCATCTTTTAGAGACATTTGGTATATTTTGATGCATACATCATCAACAGAATGGTGATGCTATACTATTTTCCTGCTCAACTTGTCTACTCTTAACGAGGTTGACTCATTTAATAGTCTGTGACTTATAGTGAGGCTTATAGTGTATTAATGAGCTTTGGTTGACTTTTGAATCATTAGATTGGACCTACCCTTCTACCTGAATCATTATAGTGAAAGTCCTCTCCTTGCATTGTGCTCCTACCATGTCTCAGTAATATGTCACTTATTTTATATACATTAATATCATCCACTATCTCATGGGTCATTATAGAAATAGTAGAGAGTACAGAAAAATTGAAAATGTTACCTATAGTTTCTTCATCTTCCATAGTTAATATTTTCACACATTATCTCCTGGTCTTTGTATACTTCTGTATACATTAATACATGTTCTTCAGATTAACAATACCTTAGGGGCCTCCCTGGTGGCGCAAGGCGTTAAGCACCACATTGTGAAGCATCTGTGGCACAGCAGAGCGAGTTCAATCCCTGGCCAATGAGGATACAAACATACCACAACAGACCTCTCCTGCCTTGCCCACTGCTCCCCTCAGCAGTGTATTTCTGTAGATCTGCCTGTTCTGTTTTCCACTCTGTCTCTGGTAAATCCTCTCACCCCCTGTACCTCTGACCTATACCCCTGTTCTTGTATATATAAATTAATTTTTTAAAAAAATAATTAAAAATTAAAATGCCATACATATTAACCTAAATGTTATATCTACCTATATTAACCTAGCACATGAGCCTATTTTCATATTACTAATATGTCTTTGTTGTGTTGATTTATTTTAAAAGTTAGAAAGGCACTTATGGAATGGATACTTGTCTACAGGACATTTGACAACCTTTTGAAAAGCAATTCAACCCTTAAATGAAATACAGCAGCTAATTCATATTCGTTTGAAATAAAGAGAATGTTCTCTGAATTGCTTTCAACAGGAATTTATTCTGAAAAAACTCAGTAGTCAAACTGTCCAATGGTTTCGTCTTTGTCTTAAAGTCTTTCATAATAACTGAGGGGCAGAAGTAGCTGATACCACACCACTTTATGTCATTAATAAATTTAGTGATTTTTTTTCATCCTGATGATTCTGCATAGATGGTATCTGTATTCATACCCACTTGGATCATATTCTCTTGTTCTTGAACTCTTAAGAAACTCTAAACTAAGATGTTAAAAAATAAGCACAGAATAATCTAGTAAGATCTCAGTTTTTTAACTGAGTAGGTAAATCCCAAGTCTTTTAAATAACATGTTCATAAATTACTGTTACTAATGTAGTACTTTTTAGCTTATGTTTAAGAAGTTATAGAAACTGGAAATAAATTTGTAATCCACCAGTCTGAGAGTGAGCAGTGATTTGCTACTTGAATACTTACAATTAGTTGTAGTAACTGTCTCCTTTAAGATTACCTTTTATCTCTGAATAATGATTTGGTCTTGTTTATTTTGAACACAATGTGAGTGGAATCAGTTCTGCACTTTTGTTTTTCTGCTCCTTATTTCCTAAGTGTCAGCTATGTTGGGGATGTAGCTGAAATGCACTAATTTTTCCCACTGTCTGGTGCTCCTCTGAAACTATACGTATCTCAACTGCATAGAGGACTATAGAGGTAATTTCCAGTTTTAGGTGCTCACAAGTAGTGCTCTCTAACTGTTCTTTTACATGTTTCCTGCCCATATTCTTGACTTTTACCTAGGATCAGAATTGCTGAGATTTGTTATATATACATGGTCTACATTACTGAATAATGTCAAGTAATTGATTTCAAAACTAATTGTACCAGCAGTGCATACATGTTGCAGTTGTATCACATTCTTACCAATATTCTTAGCTGTCACAGTTTAAAGACTTTTTTGCCTGTGAGATGGATAAGAAATAGTATCTTAAAGTGTATGTGTAATTACCAATCTCTTTGTGTTTTTAATTTGAACTTGCCTGCCTGTTCTCATTTCTTCTCTGAGCATGCTTTTATTTTGATCTTTAATTCATGTCTCTATTTTAATGTTGAAATTTTTCTTGTTCATTTTTAATAGTACTTTACATATTTCAATCACTGAATCTTTGTGAATAATGTGCATTGCAAATCACTTCTAGGCTATGACTTACTACTTTGCTAATGGTGTTTTTTGTTTGTTTTAATAAACAAATCTTATTTTAAGACTCTTTTGAGTCTTATTTTAAGAATTATTCTCTAGTATGGGGTCCTAAAAGTACTCTATATTCTTTCCTAAAGATATTCTAGTTTTTTATCACTTACATGTAATATATTGATCCATCTAGAATTGATTTTTGTGTACAGTGTGAGGCAAGGATTTGATTTTACTTTTCATCATATGAGGAAACATCTATATTACCAGAATGTACTTTAAAAAATCCATTCATGGGGCCTCCCTGGTTAGGCAACACACTATGAAGCAAACCTCAGCCACTGCAGCAGGAGTTCGATCTCTGCTGCTGGCCAGGGAGGGGACCCACATGATAATGGCAGACCTCTCCTGCTGTGCCTGCTGCTGCCCTCAGCAGTGTACTTACATTTATCTGCCTGTTCTGCTCCCTGCTTTGTCTGTGGTGAATCCTCTCACCACCCCCCACACCTCTGACCTTGCTTGTATGCATAAATAAATAAATCTTTTTTTAAAAATTCATTCATCTCTCAGTGATCTGATGAACCAATTATATCATAAATTAAATATCCAAACCATAGATTTTTTTTTTCCTGAGATTTCTATTAGTTCACTTGCCAACAGTAAGTATACTTTTCTAAATGCTACTTTTAAACAGCGTTTTCATTTATGCTGTCTTCTCTTTAGACTCAGAAGAACATATTAATTTTTAGAGATGATTTGGTAACTCTTGGCACATTACAACATTATTCTTCCCTGTAAATTTTAGAGTCCACTCATCCAGTCACAATTCTGCCAAAAAAAAAAAAAGTGGATCTTAAAGTGACATTACATTGCCTATTTAATGGTTTTTGACTTCAGAGAACCAATTTTTAGTCTCATTCATTTTCTCTTTTGTTTATATGCTCCCTTGTAAGTTATTTAATTTTAGCTTTTTACTTGTGATATTATTTTTTCTATCTTTTTAGGTTTGTTAATTTTTTTGAATTTTTGAAATGAATGTTTAGTTCATTAATTTTTAAAGTTTTGTAATTTTTTAAAAACATCCACATTATAAAACTGTAAATGCTCCTCTAATTACTACTTTAACTTCATTTCACAAATTTTGATTGTCATATTTTTGTTGTTTCATTAAAACTAATGATTTATTCTTTTTTCCATTGTTAGATTTTTTCCCCCCATTGTTAGTAGAAATATGGCATTGTAACGGTGGTCCCCAAAAAAGGGAAAAGATCCAAAATCCCACTTCGGCCCTAAATAGGTAAAGCTGAGCAGGGATTAAAAAAATGTTAGAAAATAAAAAGGAAGACGGGAGGGAAAAAGAAGGAAGCAGGATGAAGAGCAACAAGGATACCTGGAGGAGACACATGAAGCAAAAAAACATGTTAAAAAACTGCGCTTACTTTTTAGTCTCAAACTAGTTGGAACAGATGTGGGTAAAATACCTGTGGGGAAGTTAACAATAGCAGCTTTCATTTGATTTTAATTTTACTCTTTTCCTCCCAAATTTGTCTAACTCATTCTAACTCTTTTCTATAACTCTACTAAAAAATCCTTTGAACTTGTAAGAAGCTTTTAAGCATTGCTTTAAGCCAACTCTATTTAGCTAAACTTTTACCCTCAAAAAAATAAGTAACTTTAAATACTTAACTTAGTACTATATTCTTTATCCTTTCTATATTATTCCCCAATTATATTAAAGTCTTTTCCATTAAAAATCTTATATGTTTGTCTTAATGCAACAAATAACAAAACCCATTCAGAAAGGGCAAGTTTAAAAATTCTAAAGTACCCCTCTCCTTGCCCTGTAACAGTATGAATGATACTAGTTCTTTTTAATTTCTTGAGACTTACTTTATGGGCAAGTGTGCTTTTAGTTTTCTAAAGTGATTTATGAGAGTTTTAAAAAATCACACAGTGCAATTGCTAAAACTGGCATTAGCATATATTGTAAATCAAGCATGTTATTTTTGTTGAAAATATATATATGTTACTGTTTATTTTTCAGAATGATATGCAAGTACAGAGAAAAATGTATTAAAATGTACCCATATGATTTAGATTGTAATTTTCTCAAATTTTGCCATATATGTTTATTTCTTTTCTTGAGGTTGTATAGCATATTTATTTTTAAAATTGTTAGATCCTCTTGAGGAATATATAATTTATGCTAATGATCTTTGTAATCTGTAATTTTTTTCTTTAAAGTTTATTTCTCTTGTTTTATTGTCACTAAACACCATATTTTCTATTGTTCTTTGTCTGATTTTTTGAAAAGTATCTTTTTACTTGTGACTTCTATTGTGTTATGGTTAGGCATGGCTCTTACATACCACGTAGACTGGGGTTTTTAATCTAATCGGATCCTTTAATCTGTGTGTTTTTATTGGTGATTATAGTCTATTTACATTTATTGATTATACTGATATTTGGACATTTTATACTTTCTATTTCTGCCTTTTCTGTATTTCTTTTTCTTCTCATTTATTTCTTTACTCGTTTCTTTTTTTCTCAGTTCAGTTTGCCCCTGACCTGTTCTCAAAGCTGTGTACATTATTTAAATTCTTTCGATGATTTATCTAAAAATTTTTTAGTAACTTACCAGTATCTAAATTTATTCAAGAAATAAGAAAAGAAAGATACTAACTAATGTAGAGAACTTTGAACATTTAAAATCTCATCACCCTCTTTCTGCTATTTGGCATGCTATATCTTCTTTGTTTTAACCCTACAGATGATATTATTATCACTGCCATTTTATATAGCTCTAGTTTGTTTAGATTTGACATACATTTTCCCATTTTTTTTTGCTTTGCATTTTTCTTGCATCACAGACTGTTCTATCTTGAATAATTTTCATTTTATGTAGTCTTATGTACCATTTAGAGAATTCTTTACCTAGGAAGATATTTTTTTCATTCTATAAAAAGTTTAGGTTGTCAGTTTTCCTTTATAATATTGAGAATATTATTCTGGTGTCTGAAGACTTGAAACTGTTGAGGTTGTAATGTAAGCTCTTGTTTAGTTGTTATTCTATTGAATATAATGTGTTATCTCTGGGTGTATTTAAGTCTTTTGTTTAACGTTCTGAAGCTTAACTGTGATGCATATAGCATTAAACTTTTTTGTATGTAATGCTAAGAATTTTTTGACTTCTTGATCTTTGGGTCAGTATTTTTCATTGGTTTTAGAAAATAATATATCAAATTTGTTAAAATATGAAGTTTAGTTATTTTTTCTTCTTTAAAACTGTTGGCTTAAATTTTTAGGTTAACTTTTTTTGAAATTTTAAACATTCTTATTTTATATTCTGTGTGTAAAGTACCAAGTTTCCGTGGGCACCCCAAAAGAACAAAGAGCGGACACAGGGCTGCAGTGGTCATGTAGAGCTTTAGTTACACCAGCATGCGGGGGCGTGGGCCGACTGTTCAACCGTGACACGCAGGTCTGGCTGAGGTGATCAACTGGAGAGGAAGAAGGGATGGGCTCTTATAGCCAATTTCCTGCCATTACATAGGTTGCAGCCAATAAGCTGAGAGAGCAAAGCCTGCGCAATGAGCACAGCAAATAGCTTTAAAGAGAGACATGTTTCAAAAATTTAAACTTACAGGAGATCCATTTTGGGCGGGCTCAGGCTTCTGCCCCATACCTGGGTGCACATTCTAAGATAACATTGTTTCATCTGCCCTGCCCTTAACTGCCCAGGAGAGCCTAAGGTATGGGATCAGCTGACTAGTAGATACCAAGGTAACATTCTTGTTTCATCAGCCCTGCCCTAACTGCCCAAGAGAGCCTAAGGTATGGGACCAGCTGACCTACTAGATAAGGCCTGTAGGTCGTTTTTCAAGTTTCAGTCAGCTAAGTTTAGACAAACTCTGACTCTAACATGTGTCTGAATCTGTAGTATTTGAGGCACTAGGGTTGATAGATGTTTTTGTTTTATTTTGTATACTAGATTTCACTCAGTGTTGAGCTTATTTACTTGTTAGTGACTTTCAGTTGTGAATGGCTTTTTCCCCTGAAACTTTATCTGTAAGAATTATTTCTCACCTGGGATAAAGAAGGCTTCTAGCAGACATTTGATTCTTTAATTTCTGTAGCAGAACTTGTAATGTGGGGTAATTTTTATATTCCCACTTGAGGTTTTTCAGACCACTCCATATAAATTACAGCTTTAAGTCTATATAAGGTTAACTTGTTTTTTAATTTAGACAGTAATATTTAAGATGGGAAGTTTCCATTGAATTTACATAGGTGGAAGGTAGCTTATTTCTAGATCACCTGATGCTGAATGTGTCCATCTTTCATGTCTAACTCTGTTTGGAAGTCCTGATAGGTTTCTTGCTTTAGAGCAGAGACCTGTGCTTTGCTCTTTATCCCTGGATTTGTGAGGACTTGATAGCAAGATTAGAATTCAACCTAGTTTGGCACATAGTCTTAAAGCAAAAAATAAGATTTTGTTTTCCTTTGCTTTATTTTCCTGAATTTTTGCTTATATTTGCCATATATATGGAATAGAAGTGTGTTTTATATTAATTTTATTTAATTTTTAAATTGTTTTTAGTGTAAGATTAGGTTTTGGTACCTAGCCATGACCCTGCCAAATATTGTTACTCTGTAACCTGAACCAATATATTACTCAGTAAGACTCAAGTAATTGTATTCTTCTCTCAATAAAATAAAAAATGTAAACATTAATGCAATTTAAATGATTCCCTTCATTTCATTCTTTACTCATATGCTTTCAAACATATTCTTCCTTCTTAAGAGGGATTAATATTTCATTATTCTATAAAGCTCTACAAATAGCTTCTTATTTTGCAGAGAGCATCATGAAATCCAGGTGCTTTGTAACCTGATCAAGTTTGGGAACTGCTGATACAACCAAATTTAATCACTTAATGTTCCACCTAACCACCCAGTGCTTTCCTGCATCTGGGATTTTTTCTCACTACTCCCTGTATCTCAAATACCTTCCACTTTTAGGTGTTCCAATGTCACCTTTCTTATTGCCAATTATTTCAAAATCTGCTGCTTATAAGGCCTTCTTTTATCCATCTCTTCTGACTTGTATGAGCTCCTTTACTAGTTTGTAAGCTCTTTAAGAGCAGCTTTCACAAGTATGTTATCTTTGTTCTATCTTAACAGTAGAGTATCTTCATAGATCAGGCAGTATATGGTCTCAAAGATAACCAGCTGTAAACTCAAAAACCACCATTAAAAAAAAAGTGGTTCTTAAGGATCTGTTGAATGAAGTGGGTAGATAGCTACATTGTTATAGATAATTGTACTTCTGTCTTCTTTACTATCTCAGCATTTTTGTTTTAAATCCTAAAGTTGGTTTGTGGTGTTTCCCTTGAAAGGTCTTGATCCTTTTCTTATTGCATAGGATAACCAACCTAGTCAGAATCAGGAAGCAGTGCCTGAACAAGTTTCCTGAAAGGGCTGACCCCCTCCACCTGTTTTCGGAATCTAGCTATTGATACAGTGCTATTCTGAACTAGAAACTACCTTGCAGGCCCTTCAAAAAGTAAATGGGGAGCCAGTTACCATTAAAACAACTGTTTAAATGACAAAACCAATTAACATTCCCTTTTCTATTCTCTTCCTGTGGTTTTTCCTTTTGACATTTGCATTCCCAACCAAAGTCCTGCAATTAAATGAACTAAATGTCTGTACTCTTTGGCAAGCTAGGCTTTCTCTCAGATGTATTTTATAACTTTGGCCAATGTAGGAAGAACTTTTCTTTCCAGAGTTGGTTTCACGGTAATACCCTTCAAAAGGCTCACATTGTACAACTTAACTTTTCCTCTTTATTATTTTATTAACTTTGTTTTTGAGAAAGGTTTTGTTCTTCATTTCAACTAACTTATGGAAAGAGACAGAACTTTTATATAGCTAATTAGATTGTTTTCTTGCATCCTAAATCATATTTATGAATAGCAACATCTACCTTTTTTGTTAAAACTGAAAAGATGAGCAAAGCAGTTTTTCAGGGTTTTTTTAAACTCTTTATTATATATACTAAACAGCAGTGTTTAGTTTTATTAATTATTAGGTTATGGTGTTTTGTAGAAAGAACCACCCTACAACTTTCCCCCTGATTCAATAGCAATGGTGCTGAAAATTTGAATAGACTTAAAGTGTACTGGAACTAGGGACTTAAATCTTATCTTTTCTTGAATACCAGTGCTGCTTTGTTCTGGTATTTCCATTTGTGGCATAATGAATGTGTAGGACACTAATGATGTGGTCTCTAGGTGTTCTCCTACTACACAGAGCACTGATAATGAGCTAGGAGTAATCAGGTACGAGTCCCAGAAGATGAATTCTGATTACCTTCGTGGGGCCATTCTGCTCTGCTCCCTTCCTCCTTGATGTTTCTGTAAAGAAGATTTGGATTTTGAAGAGAGTATTGTGTATTTGACTTTTAATTAGATTTTCAGTGTGTTGGGTTAATAATCTAGGGCTCTCTGTTCTTTAGCTTTTCTGAAAGGTTGTGTGCACATGGCAAGTTATGTTGCGGACAGCAGGGATGGTGATCCTCCCTTCATGCCCTGTCGTAAATCAGAGGCAGGCATGTAGCAGTTGTGGGTAGATCTCATCCCATGGCCCCATAGTCCGCAGATGGCTTCCAAGGATCTGCCTAACTTAATGTCTTTCAGATGCAACATGATTGTTGTCTTTTAGAGCTGCATCAGGGCCCCAGTGCTTAGTGCTGTTTGCTGCACTGAGATAAAAAGATCCCTATGGTTTTGTTACAGGGCAGGGAAATGGGCACCCCAGAACCCCCAAACCTGCCTTCTCTGAATGGGTTCAGCTTCCTTATTCCTCTCTTCCTTCTGTCCTCCTATTTCCTCTCCACAGAATCTTCTTATCCCTGCTCAGCTCCATCCACTTAGGGCTGAACTGGGATTTTGGAACTTCCCCTTTTCCTGGGGAACCACCCTGTTAGTTTTACTTATTGACCACACCTTTGTACTTACCAAAATCTTAAGATTGGAATTTATAGGGAGAACTTGACTTTAATACTTGTTCCCTTTCTGCCTCCTGCTCTTTTCTTGCTGGCTGAATTTATCTACCTTAATTCCTGTTTCTTGAATTATTGCTGTTTCTGTAACAGCTTGCAGGTTGCTCTGCATAAAGAAAGGAATGTTTTAGCATCATTAACCTACCCTGCCTCTTAATCTGCTGGAGAACTTAAAGGTGAGAATGACCTTCATAATCCACAGTGTGGTCTTGGAGTTTTTTTTTGTTTTGTTTTGTTTTGTTTTTTTCAGTGAATCACAGCATGTTTGTGTGCCTTGTAGATGGTATATGGGTAGTCTTCTCCTCACCTTGCAAGAAAAGTAAATGTCCAGCCTCTACTTTGGTCTCTGTTGTTTCTGAGTAACTTTTATGGATCTCAGTCTTCCTTTCAACTCTATTCCTACCAGCCTTCAGCCTTTAATTTTAACCTTGCTCCTTTAAGACTTGGTATTCCAGATGATATATATGCGACATTTTTGAGAAGTCTTATTATTCTGTTGCCATTTGTAATTTTCCCCTTCTTTGATGACCGCTTGTCTCTCTCTTTTAATTCTGACTTATGTAGACATGATTTTCATTAAGCATCAGTAGGTCTTACACAGTGGAATAGATCTTCCTCACTGGTAAAATTGCATGGCTGAATTATCCTTCTCCTCTTTAATCCGACTTTACTTTGAATGTAGCATTATCCTCATCTGTGTAGCCAAAGATCTGGCATAATTTGTCTTATGTCTCTCATGGAATTGAGATAGTCTGAAAACCCAGAGAAAAGGACTGCATTCTCAGTCATTCCCTCCTAGGACTCTTTCTTGGCAGAGGTAGGCTCTGGTTGAACTCCTGGCCCACATGAGCTTAGTCAGTGTGGCACAGTTGCTGCTCTGCATCTTGTGTGTGACTGCTGCCCTTGTTTTGTTTAGCAAGCTGCTATGCCAATTTACTATGCATGTTGTTACATATTCTGCTCTAATTTGACTGCCATTTTACTTCAGTGAGACGATGATTGTTTATGGCAGGGCTGTAATGTGTTGTCAGCACAGGTTATTCGCTACTTGTTGGCAGTGGCCTAACATTGCCTGAGACATAGTGTCACTGTGAAATGGCTTGACAATGTTGAGACTGTAGTTATGCTGAGCAATAACAACTGTGGAGGTCAAGAAAGGGTATCCAAAAGGAACTGTGTTCATAGGGGAAAGATGGAGCAGGAATACTAAGTAGGACAGTAGCAAATGTCATCAAAGAGGTTCATTTTCACGCAAATTTTGTAATCCAGTTTTTTTGTGTGTGTGAACAGTGGTGATGTAATGCTGAGTTGGAAGTAAATTTTGGTGAGCATAACACTGCCTTTGCATTTCTTTGAATACTTGTAGAATGGTCTCTAGCCTGCTGAGGAAGGCACTTAGATCCCTGTGTATTGAAGCAACTTCACAAGGTTATGTTCTTGGAATACTTGCCTAATGATTATCTTACTACCCTCATGGACCAGGCCATTGCCTGGGAAGTTGTCTCTCTATGATGGAAGAAACTATAATACTCTCAAGCCTGGCATGTACCTTGTTGTTTCCAGAGAAACTTTCTTCAAAGGTATGACCTCTGGGACCCCCCTTACTCCCATCTTCATTTCTGGGCATGTGCCCAGAACCTGAACACAGAAGACATTTTTTATTTTAACATCTTTTTAAAGACCTTAAACTTGACCATTAATGTAATCCAGCTTATCAGAATGGAGGAATACAATTGATTTGATGATCAGTAAGTGACCTTGGGCATGGCTTGTGATTATGGCAAGGATCCAAGTACTGGGGGTGTCAACAGGAGAGACACTAAGTGCATTCAGTCCTGACCAAGGTTGACTTCTCCCCCATTGTTGGTTTTGCCATATTCTTTGCCTACTGATGCATATGTCAGGTCCATAATGTGTATACCAGACCATTTGACAGAAGAATGAGTAGACTCTTATGCCATTACCCTAGGAGATGTGTCCTTATCGTCGACCACTTTCTGTCAAAGATAAGCTGAGAATTATGTTTGCTAAAAGTTGTTACAGGAAATTTCAAGTGCTAAGTGTTAACATTACTCCCAATTTGTATCAGATAAATTGAAGCTTTCCATTTGTGTCTTGGCCGCATGTTACTGGGAAAAAGAGGTATCAACTAGTTTGAGTGAAGTATATGTAAGTGTGGGTTAGAACTGTGAATCAAGAGATGTGTTAGAATTTGACATTTTTTTGCCAAGTTAAAAAAAATTCTAATCAAATTTCTTATATCTACCCAACAATTCAGCAGTTTCACTTCTAGATATTTACCCAAGTTAAATCTATTTCCACACAAAGACTTTTATGCTAGTAGTCATTGTAGTTCTTTTTATAATAGCCAAAAACTGGAAGTAAGCAATTTATATTAGTTGGTGAAAATTATTGTATCCTGATAGCAGCTATTACTAACATACTAAAAAGACACAAACTACTGAGATGCACAATAACATGGATGGATTTCAAAAACATTGTGTTGAGTAAAAGAAGTCAGACACAGCAAAGGGTGTACCCTTTGATTCCATTTATGTGAAATAGTGTGGCCATTGTCTTGGCTACAAACCTGCATGAAATAAAATGGATTATTAGTGTGTTCTGTTGCTTGATTGTGATGTAACATAGTTACACAGGTGTGTGTGTATGTTTATCCAAACACACTAAATTATCCACTAAAAATGGGTACACTTTTCTTCTATGCATGTCATACCTCAATGTAATAAAGTTGCTTTTAAAAATACATTTGTTCTAATCTCACTCTTCTGAATTAATTGGAACCAGAGAAAATATTAACTGTCTCTCCTCTGTTCTCTGCATTTATATAACCATATTTGAACCATTGATTTAAATATTGGTTCTGACAATGGACTCCACTAACTTGATGGACCCAATACAATTCTGAGTCCAGCTTACTCCTTATTGTTATCCTTAGTGTTATTTGAAGGGATTAAATAGGAGATTTTGAATTCAGAGAAAATCTATTTGCATTTTAATCAGAAACCAGGAAACCGGACTCAGGAACAGTCTTTCGTGAATGACTTTGACCATCATTGTGTTCTTGAATAATGTTTGATATATACCACATCTTCTTGATCCAGTCATTTACTTTGGAGCATTTAGGTTGTTTCCATATCTTTGCGATTGTAAATAGTGCTGCAAGAGTATAGGAGTGAGATTTCCGTTTGAATTAATGTTTTAGTGTCCTTTGGGTAGATTCTGAGGATTGGAATTGCTGTATCATATGGTAGATCTGTTTTTAGTGTTTGTGCACGCACACACGTGCACACACACATACACACACAGACTGGAATACTACTCGGCAAACAAAAAAGATAAACTCATGCCATTCACAACAACTAGAATGGAGCTAGAAGAAATAAGCCAGAAGGAAAAAGAATAATATCAGATGGTTTCACTTACAGGAGAAATATAGGGAAACCAAACAAGGGGTGAGGGGAAAAAAAAGAAAAAAGAATTCTGAGACATGCTTTAGGTGAGGGGAGAAGAAAGGGGTCAAAAAGGGGGAGGGAAGAATACAAGATTACAAGAGACTTTAGTGACTTCACAGGTTTTTGGATGTGGAAATTCTATGGAGGTTACTCCTGAAGGGAAAAATCAAGCAATATACAAAAGTGAATAATGATATAAAAATAAACTTAAAAAAGGATGTTTCAGAATTGAAAAAAAATAATATTTGATAGACTTAATTTCTCTATATTATCTGATTGGTAGTTTTTTCTATTGGCATTTTGACTTTTGTGTCTTTTTCCAGTAAAAGACACTGTTTGACTTTTCATACTGTTGATTTTGCACTAGTTGAGAGTATAAGGTTGGTGGACATAACTAGAGTACATAGTGTAAAGTACCGAGTTTCCGTGGGCACCCCAAAAGAACAAAGAGCGGACACAGGGCTGCAATGGTCATGTAGAGCTTTAGTTACACCAGCATCCTGGGGCCGACCGTTCAACCGTGACACGCAGGTCTGGCTGAGGTGATCAACTGGAGAGGAAGAAGGGATGGGCTTTTATAGCCAATTTCCCGCCATTACATAGGTTGCAGCCAATAAGCTGAGAGAGCACAGCAAATAGCTTTAAAGAGAGACATGTTTCAAAAATTTAAACTTACAGGAGATCCATTTTGGGCGGGCTCAGGCTTCTGCCCCATACCTGGGTGCACATTCTAAGATAACATTGTTTCATCTGCCCTGCCCTTAACTGCCCAGGAGAGCCTAAGGTATGGGATCAGCTGACCTAAGGCCTGTAGGTCGTTTTTCAAGTTTCAGTCAGCTAAGTTTAGAGAAACTCTGACTCTAACAATAGGATGGGTACATTTCATTAGAAATAGTTCGCTAAGTAATATATTTTGATAAATTATTTAAATATTCACATCTTTTGAAAAGCAACTGTTAAACTTCTATGGTTACTGTTTATTAATCAATTTCTTATTTGTTGGTTTAAATTTTTTTGTTTCATTTAAAGATCTAAATGTCCTATCTTGAAATCAGGTTTGTTTTTCTTTACATTAACCTTATTTTATATATCAGATTAAAGGAAAGGTTTAAAGTTTGTTTGAAACAGGACTACATCTTGAGAAAGTTTGTATATATGTATATAAATTGTGTGGAGACTGATTTTATAATTGCATGTTTTATAAATTATAGGAATAAGATAATACTATCATATCCAAAATCTCTTGAGATAGCTCTTGATATATCAGTTGCAAAACAAGAAAGAATTTTAATGAGTGATATGAATTAAAGCCAAATATTTTTATAGTGCAGTACATGTTACTGTGATTTAAACAGAGTCCCCCTTCATAACTGGTCACTGTAGACTTATAATGGTAGCCCCCGTATTTTCAATGAGGACAATTCTGGGTCACTGAAGTTTGGATATAGGATCCCAGAAGCTGTACTTTGATACTTGTATTTATGGACATGCAGTGTACTGATGGACCATTTATCCTATATGATAGGTTTGAAATCATCCATAGAAATTAATTTTAAAAAATACATAAATTGCATTAAATATTATTAGTTTAAGTTAAACCCTATCTATTTTTAGAAATGCTATCTCTGAGGAAATATCTTTAATAAAGAATTTTAGCATGTCACAATTAGCCATATTTCCTTTAGCAGTGACACTTACTTAAAACAGTTATCCATCAGAGGTTAGCTGAGTATTATGTATCAAGTCACAACTTAGAACTCTTATCTTGTAATCTCTATTTTATGTAAGAGTGTCCATCATAACATCTTTGGGGTCAGTGCAGTACATTTTATTTTTATTTTTGTCTCTAATGAATATTTATATTACATAAATGGGTAAATTGGTGGGTTCCCTTGGAAGAAACACGATATTGGTATTTTTAAAGTAAACTTAAATAAGGTCAGAATTTTTATTCTCTAGAGAAAATTTCACGTCTGATTAAATAGTTTACATAAACTTAATCTTTTTCTGCTAGATGCATTATAATCTCAGATATTATTCATGTAGCTATTCCTCTGTGAACCATAAAATGTTCATTTCTTCAAAATGAATATGAAGCTCAAAGCATTAGTGGTCTTAAGAGCATAAAAACTTTATTGCTTTGTGCTTAACATTTTTCAAGTAACTTTGGAAAGCCGAAACAAATTTTGCATTTAGATTAATGGAAGATGTTTTCCATTTGAAGGAACTGGCAAGGGAGCAACAATAACAAAAATCCCCCAAGGTTAAAAATGTAGTGCTTTTGATTCTTACCAGAACTGTGTTAGCAGAACAATCATTTCTCAGCATGGAAAGGTATCATAATTGGTCTATACAGTGGCAATACTGAAAACGAGTGTGCTTCAGAGAAAGCTAATATGACTCTACTTAATAATTTCTTTCAAGAGCCTGAATTTGAATGTATATTCCACCCAGCTTGAGGCAAACAATTTGTTCCTATAAGTTCTAGTGGAAGTTACCAGGGGGTCATGCAATTTATTTTTGTCTTGAAGTTTTCAAAACTGTGTAAAACTAAAGACACATTCACTTGCATTGTTCCACTAGTAATTTGATCCAATTGGTAGGACTACTTTCTCTTTTCCCCTGTTCTATTCTATTGGAAGTGTAGATGAATTCATAAAATATTGTGACCAAAAAAAAAAAAAATCTTCCTAGTGATGTTTCCTTTTTGCGATCAAACCTCTGGTTCACTTGTCATGCTCACATTCTTTAACAAGATACTGGCCAGACAGGCTTGTCTTTGTTGTTGCTACTGTGTTGTAGGATTTTTCTTAAAAGCAATGTTATTTGTCTTTTTCACTAGGAATACTGAGTATTCCTTTTTCTTGTTATTGTAGCTTTTGGTATGGTACTAATTTCCCTGCCTCACCACAAAAACAAGAGTCTAGACATGTGTATGTGAGCAACGTGACAGAATTTTTTTTTCCCTTTGAAAAAATGGATGATTTTAGGAGGAATGTGGGTACATATTTGAGGGTGAGCATGCAGAGATGAATCAAGTATCAGAAAGAATGATATCCTTTCTGATATCCAAATATTAGTAACAGAAAATCAACAAATTTCTTCTAGAAAGGGTAAAGGGTACTAGCCATTCCTATATTTGTTAAGTTTTACCTATTATTTAAAGAAGTGTCAATAGGTTAAAGTAAAATTGTCTTAAAACTTACACAGGATGAAACTTTTGAAACAATACCAAACATTATAGTTCAGGTCCTTTCCCTACATTTTAATTTACCTTATTCCTTAGAATTAAAATGTGCGTGCATACGTATGTGTGTTTGTGTGTTTTAAATATTTATTGCCTTAAACTGAGAAAAATAATGGCTTCGGGCTCTTATATCCAAAAACTCAAGTATTGAGAATAATTTTATAATCATTCTTACTTATTGTTATAGCTGAAACAGTTAGTAAGAAAAAAATAAGGTAAGGTACATGACACATTTACAGATACCTACCTTTAGGTAAGTATGCCACAAAACATGGCTGAGAGGGTATTCATGTGCTAATCTACCTGAATCCAATAGCTACATGAGAACAGTTATTTTTCTCTACTTTCTTATGAATTACGTACATAGTCTATTTTTAATGTAATCAACTAATATGTTTTTCTAAATGACTATTTAGGGATAAAAATGTAGTGTAGTCAGGAGCTAGGAGTAGAATAAAAAATAATCACTATAGGGCCTCCCTGGTGGTGCAGTGGGTTAAGCAACAAACTATGAAGCAAACCGCGACCACTGCAGCACGAGTTCGATCCCTGCTGCCGGCCAGAGAGGGGACCCACATGGTGCGGCAGACCTCTCCTGCCGTGCCCGCTGCTCCCCTCAGCAGTGTGCTTCCTTGATCTGCCTGTTCTGCTCCCCACTCTGTCTGTGGTGAATCCTCTCACCTCCCACACCTCTGGCCTGTACCCCAGTGCTTGTATGCATAAATAAATAAATCTTTAAAAAAAAATAATCACTATAGAAAATAAAAATGTTATATCTTTACCTCATTCTCTTCTATTAAACTTTTTAGATTAGTTCTCCTAATGAGACCAAAAATGTCTCTCTTTTTTGTTTGTTTGTTTTCTCTTCATTTTTCCTTTACAATTTATAGTGGGATTATAATGTCTTTTTTTTCCATTTTCTCTTCATTATTTCTTTACAATTTATAGTGGGATTATAATGAGGAATATGTGTGTAAGATGGAGTGATCAGAAGAGTGAAGGAAGGCTATAAGCAGATATATTAACACCTTAATAATTGTGATTTTGAATATTGAAGCTAACTGATAATATTATGCTAACATCTGACAACTGCTCAAAATGTATAATTTTTCATAATTTAAATGTGGTTTATTTAAGAAAAATGACCATCAAAGGCCATTCAAAACTCTTATGACAGTTTAACTTCTGAAGAAAGCAGAATTAAATAAATTTCTTTCTCAGTAAGGTCCACATCAAACAAGGCTGCTGTGCAACTTACACAGTTTGCAGCTACATTGTGATTGGTGTCCACTAGTTATACAGCATACAGCCCGCAAAACTGCATGAGGTAACCCAGCAATTCCATTCCTAGGCATATACACAATTGAATTGAAAAAACAAATGCTTATAAAAGCTTGTATATAATATTCATGCGACATTATTCATAATAGTCAAAAAGTGGAAATATCCCAAATGTTCATTGTCTGATAAATAGATAAACAACATGTGGTATATCCATATAATGAAATACTATCCAGTCACAAAAAGGAATTAAGTATTGAATCTTTAAAGAGGTATGCCTGGTGAAGTACAAACACAAAATATATGATTCCATTTGTATGTAATGTCCAGTATGGTTAAATCCTTAGACTCTGAAAGTATATTCATTACTTTCAGTGATTGACAGAGAAGATAATGGCTATGGCTGCTTAAAGTATAGAGATTTATTTTTTGGGATATGATGACAGTGTTCTGGATTACACATTGGTAATAGTTTG
Organism: Galemys pyrenaicus; assembly: GCA_019455555.1. NCBI lineage: Eukaryota > Metazoa > Chordata > Mammalia > Eulipotyphla > Talpidae > Galemys > Galemys pyrenaicus. The sequence continues at coordinate 4,490,305 of JAGFMF010011925.1, forward strand.
CAAGCCTGAAATATGTTGAAAATATTGCGAAATGTGAAATTTAAGATGGTTAAAATGTATGTTGTGTGGTTTTTATCTCATGAAAATTGATAGTATAAGAAATAATCCATTGGAGATTGACTGTAAATGATAGGTGGGAACTTTTGCAGTAGATGGGAATGTTTTAAAACTAGGTTGTGGTGATAGTTACACAGCTGTATAAATTTATTAAAACTCATCAAAGTGTATACTTAGAATGCAGGTGAATTTTGTGATATGCTATTAGAATATAATAAAGATATTTTAAAAATTATCTGGATGAGGCAGTAATGAAATCAGTACCTTTGAATTTCAGAAGTATCAAAGGAGAGCTTTCCAAATATGAACTTAAAAATAATTATTGGCAATATATCGTTTCCTTTGGTTTCACAGAAGCTTGCGATGCAAAAGTGCATCAATACTTCCGTGTTGAATCACTTGCTTTGGGACATAACCCATTTGCGATTTTGCAGGTCGCCTGTCTGTCTGAAAACATGCACATTTCATCATACCAACTCTGATTTCTATTGTTGGTGACACATTAATAAACTACTTTCTTCTGTGCAGATAAGCTGTTTCAGAGATAATATTTGCAAATCAAATTGTATTTTCTTTGTGTGCTATATTGTTCTCAAAATCTTCCAATGGTTTGGTTACAGACATTCCTGTATCAGCTTCTCTGTCCTCTTTTAGTTTAAATATCTGTATACTGTAGCAAATTGTATTATGAAATCCTCTCACTCTTACTGCTATTTTAGTCCATGAAAATGGCATTTCCTCATTACCAGTGAAAGATAAACTCTAAATGTTGTGATTTTTTTTCCTGAAGTGTGGAATAACATATTTAAAAATATTTTCTCTATAGCATTATTTCTGTGAGCTGTGTTTTTTGTGAATGCTGACACAAGATACAATCTGCATGGACATTAGTCCCAGAGATAGCTTGTCTTTTCCTCGACCTAGGAGATTACAGGAAGCAATGCTGACTCTTGCTGTAGAGTCACAATGTGCTGACATGATAATAAGACATGAATGGCTTTGGAATGCCTATTTTCTTGAGCTGGGTTGAGAGAGGGACAGAAGCAGACAGTTCCATGGCCTGAATTTCGTTAGCTGTGTGACAATGAGAGAGATAAGTAGATGTGACAGTTATGAATGATCCTCTGTCATGCACTTATGCGTTCAGACTCAGATAAACTGACACTGCTGTCAAACACCAGCTATGGAGAGCTGAGACCTCTGATGAACCTTCTAATATGGTAAATGGGAGTCTTAATTCTTCATTAACTGGAAAAAGAAGATTTGGCCATGTAATTTTCTCCTTGCTGCCTGTTTTAAAGATTCCAATAACCCAGCATTTACAGTTGACTAGGCAGGGATTGCTTCCCCCCCTTCTACACTTGCAACATGCAGACTGTGAAATCTGAGGAAACGCCGTTTAAACCCAGACTTATTGCCTTGGTTATCTTTAATGACTTTGAAATGTATTAGCCTCATTATGGAACAGTGCAGTTATCAATTCCTCTAATTAGGTGATGTGCTCCCATAAGAAATTTAACATTAAAACACAAAACTGCACTAGTTAGAGGTACCCAATGCTAGCAACTTTAGTTTCAGTTATGAGTTTAAGATGCGGTATTTCTTTATCAACTCTTTTTTACCTTAGCTCTGACTCCTCCTTGAAGACTATTGCATGGGGCCTGTATCCTTATTCCTTAAAAATTTGATCCACCAATAGTACCTCCAATACCTTTCATGGCATCTTAGGATGTCTTTATAGTAAACTGTGGGCTTACCTTGCACTAACTTGACCAGGTATTTAGGGGAAGGAAGAGGATGATAATTTATATTTAAATCCTCTAAGCAGCACCACATCTTGATTTCTTGATTTATCTCATGACTTGTTACATATTCTTACAAAGTTATACCAATTTTTCTTTCTTGTTGAGTTCAGTAAATTTACTTTCTTTAAGTAGTTCAGCTTTAAATTAGGTACTGTATTGTTCATTTAATCATTCTACTTCAATCAAAATGTTTCAGTCACATTTCTAGATGAGATTTATGGGTTTAGGCTAGTGAAGGGGATGTTAGATCTCTTTAACTCTACCTCATTTATCCGTGAGAACAAAAAATAACTGTAACCTCCCCTTTGGGGAAACTATATAGTTTAATTAGTGTTTTCTAATAACTTACAAACCCCTAGGGAAAAGTTGCAAAAGAAACATAAGAAATTACCTTTGGGGTTAGTTTGTTGTCATTTATATTATTTTTATTTTTTTATTACTGCTAAAGAGTAACTCTTTTTTTTTTTAAAGATTTATTTATTTATGCATACAAGCACTGGGTACAGGCCAGAGGTGTGGAGGGCGGGGTGAGAGGATTCACCACAGAGAGCCGGGAGCAGAACAGGCAGATCAACGGAAGTACACTGCTGAGGGGAGCAGCAGGCACAGCAGGAGAGGTCTGCCGCGCCATGTTGGTCCCCTCCCTGGCTGGCAGCAGGGATCGAACTCGTGCTGCAGTCGCTGCGGTTTGCTTCATAGTGCGTTGCTTAACCCACTGCGCCACCAGGGAGGCCCTAAAGGGTAACTCTTTAAAGTAGACTACTTAAGAGTATGTTTCAAATTCCAATGGGTTAAATTTACCTTTAATGTTATAGAGACCAAAAAAGATAATTATACTAAATATAGAAATGTAATTTCTTTAAATACATGACCCTATTAATAACAGGGTGTTAATTTTGTCACCTGTGAGAAGGTCCACCTGGAAAATGTCAGAATGAAAACTTTCATTATCTCCTCTCAAATGGTCATTGAGGAAAACTATGTATAGACATACAAGCTTAAATCTGTTGATGTTATTCTTCTATAATATTTCAACTTGTGATGAACCATTTCAAGATATAATCTTAGCTATGTTCAGGTATGCATTGCATACTCCCCATGCTTTGTATTACATCCCCAATACATATTTTTGTTTTACAGTTCTGGATAACTTTTAATTCCCTCCCCCGTCAGCCATTTCTTCTACGTGCCAACTCCTACCTCTCTCAACCACCAACCTGTTGTTCTATGAACTTGTTTTTGTTTTTTGGGAAGTGGGAGAAGGGTTGGGTAGGGGGAGGTGAATGGACTCACCAGAGACAGAGTGGGGAGCAGAACAGGTATATTTACTGAAATACACTGCTAGAGGAGCAGTGGGTGAGACAAGAAAGGTCTTCTGTGCCATGTGATTTAGCTCCTGGCTAGGGACTGAATTCAGGCTGTAGTGGTGATATTGCTAAGACTTAATTAACCCTTAAACCAAAAGGGAGGCCTTGTTTTGTTTTTCATTCCACATATAAGTAGATCATATGCCATTTGTTGTTCTCTATATGACTTACAGTTTACATAATGCCCTTTATGTCCATCTATGTTGTCTCAAATAGCAAAATTCCATTATTTTTATGGCTGAATAATACTCCATTAAATATATACGTGATATTTTCTTCATCCATTTATCCACTGATGGACTCATGTTTTTTTTCCTCATATTTTGGCTATTATAAATAGGGCTTCAATGAACATGTATTTGTTGGTATCTCTTTCAGATAGTGATTCCATTTCCCTTAGCTATAAGTCCAGAAGCAAGATTGCTAAATTGTATGGTAGTTCTGTGTTTAATTTTGGGAGAATCTTCATGTTGTTTCCATAGTGGCTGCATCAGTTCACATTCCTACTAACAGTGCACATGGTTCCCTTTTCTCCACACCCTTAACAACGCTTGTTATTTCTTACCTTTTTGATAATAGCTGTTCTAACATGTGTGAGGTGATGTCTCATTGTGGTTTGACTTGCATTTCCCTGGTGATCAGTGATGGTGAACATCTTTTCATGTGAGTGTTTGTCATCTGTATTTCTTCTCTGGAAAATAAATTAGATTTTTTTTTCTACTGAGTTCTATGTGTTTATATATTTTGGATATTAGAAATATAATTTGCAAATAGCTTTTCTCATTCAGTAGTTTGCCTTCTCATTTTGTAGATGGTTTTCTTTGCTGTGCAGAAGCTTTTTAGCTTGATGTACTCCTACTTATTTATTTTGCTTTTGGTGTCAGATGAAAGCAGTGATCACCAAGACTAATGTTAAGAAGCTTACTATCTATGTTTTCATCTAGGAATTTTTTATATTATTTCTTACATTTGCAACTAATCTATTTTGGGTTGAATTTTGTCTATCTAATCTGTAAAATAAGTCATATTATAAATTTAACAAATAGAGTCTAGTGTATTGATATCGTGATAGAAAGATAAATAGGACAGGTTCCTATTCTCAAGTTTCAAAAAAGGTGTAATTATAGTAATCATCATCATAATAAGTTTTCTGACTGCTTCACAAAAAGTTGTTTGGTTGAGTTGAAGAAAGAGTAGTTTACCAGATGAGGCAAATTAAGAATATTCAAGGCAGTGGTAATAGCATATGGAAAAGGTGGTGTGGCAATATAATGTGTGCCAGTCTCAAAATGTTCAAGTCAAGTGTTTCAGAGTGTTCAGTTCATGTTTCAGGAGGAAGAAACAAGAATAGAGAGTGATACAATGCACTGGCATGAAGATCCTTATGTACCATGCTAAGGAGTTTGTTCTTAATCCTGTGGCTAGGGAGGGAGGCCTTAGAAAGATTTGCAGCAGGAAAATGATCTGCTCTTATTTGCCAGTGCATTCTAATGACTCCTTGGAAAGGTGTCTCAGAGAGGAGTTCAAGACTGGAGTCAGGGGACATGTCAAGTAGTGTTTCAAGTGCTAACTATCCCCTCCTGCTTCTCATATTGTTAAGTAGAGCGGAGCAGTTATGATTTGTGCTTCTGAGACTGGTGTTTGAGCTGACTCCCCAGCAGTCCCTTGAGTATGTTGAGAGGGTACGTGGAGGGAAGACACATAATCCTTAGTCTGCCCTTTTCCCACCTTAATCTTTTAGAAGAGACAAGAGCAAAGCTCCTTTCACATTGGACTTGTCTGAAGATAGAAGTCCTTGAGCACCCTTCCCTTAAGTGCCAGCAAGGCTGGTGCTTGCAGAGGAGAGGAGATTAGAATAACACTCTTGCTCCTCTGTGGGAGGGCAGGCAGAACCTCACAGGCTGGATACACTGGATAGTTCCATCCAGAGTCTCTCCTGACAAGTGCTGCAAGCATCCATGTCCTTGGTTTCTCTCACATTGCTTTCTGTGTCGCAGTTAAGCATTCAGGGCATTCTTGTTCTTACTGTCCCTTCAGTTGCTTTGAGATGAGAATCTGCTCTAAAGTATGTGTCAAGAGCATTATATAAAAAGGTATTAAATAAAGAAAATCCCACAATTTCACAATTTCTCCATCAGAATGCTTTTCTTCGATTGCCATTGTCCCTTTTTGCCTCTCTTGAAGCCTGGCAAATTATTCTTTATTTATATTATTGTGATTACTTTTACAAAATCAACAGACTTGCTTGTCCTTATTGGCAATGACACCCCCTTTTGAGTCTCCCTTTTCTCGCTCTCTTCATCAGTTGTGAATTGCTATTTCTGAGGGTATTATTGTTGTAATTATTGTAAGAAAATTGACAAAAATACCACAATTTCATGCCTCAGAATTATTACACAGGTTTTAATTTTTTTTAAGATTACTATGGTTCAGTGCAGTATTTGTTATTCCTAAATGATTGTTCCAGAAATACTAATCAAAAACATCTCCCTCCAGAACAGCTCTGTGGCTTTAATATCAGCTGCTGTTTCTTTGAATGGGGTTGCCCAATCTTTCATCAAAGAAACACATCACCCATATCCCTGTCTTTAAAAACAGCAATTATGTGTAAATGCCTCCTGATTTATTTGAGCCAGGGCCACTGGCCAGTATGAGTCACCACAATTTATTGCTAACCGTCACTTTTACATGATAGGTCTGTAACAAATATCTGCCGCATATTGTTAAATTAATCTTCCATTTAAAATTAATGGAGTTAGACTCCCCAGGTTCAATGTAATTTCGTGTTCACGGGCAAGGAGGGATGTGTGCTGCATGCAAAATGAGACAAGGCCCAACGCCCTAATCTTTCATCACCTTGAACCTGGAGACTAGGACGCTTCTCAGCACCAACTAATGAGATTGAGCCTGCGTCTCTCCTGAGGATGCCGGCTCAAAGAGGCTTTTCTGCTCAGAAATAGCAGGCTCCGTCTTATTTTAATAATTCCTCAGATATGACAAGTTTGATGTTATGTATGAAAGAGCCAGACTTGAAAAAGAAATAAAATGAATTTTATATCATTACTTCAAAACTGAAGCCAAAAGAGTGTGTTGCTGTTAAATTTAAAAAATAAATAATTAAGGAAATGCTTTAGCCATGAAACATAAAGTAAAAACCAAGATTCATCCATTCATTTATTTTAATGCACAATCACCGTAGTTTTCTATAATTCTTGAACCTATTCATTAATCAAAATAATGTGGATGAAAGCTAGAGCTTGTTCAGTAAACATTTGGATGAAAATATCAGAGTGAACATGTAATTCCTGATGGATTATGTCATATGAGGTCCCACCACTTCTTTGTGGTGACATCTTTCAAAAATGCATCTTTCTTCTATGAACCATTAACCTACCTAGTCTTTTAAAGTTTAAAAATGACTAAACCACATTATACAGTGGAACTGGTTCTATAGTTTTAATCTTAATGTTTTGTACAAAATTGGTGACGTTTTGCATGGAAGGAGGGTCTGACAGAATAGCTTTTGGCTTTTAAGCAGTTACTACAATACTTAGGTAAATGGTTGCTGTTCTTCAATTCTTCAGGAAGATTGAACTCCAGGAACAATGGGACTCTTTTAATAGGTAAAGATGTTTGTGAAAAGACAAAATGTTCTTAAGGTCAGAATGAGGTAAAGGTCAGGTTTTCTTTCATTCTATAAGGTGAATTCTACTTTCATTTACATCTTATTATTCCAAGAAATTCTCAGCTTTTACACTTTGTGTCTGAGTGAGTCTAAAACTCTTAATTATTTATTTTAATTCAGGTCCAAAGTAAAATGTCTAAAGTAGGATTATTATTTTCCTACCCATCTATGATATGATATTTTAATTAAATTCTATAATTTAGAATTCTGTTATCTTACAAACTGTATATTTCGGTGAACATAGGGTTAGAGGAAAAAAAATGAAAACTAAGATACAAGAATCAAGTATAGTCACTACTGACTTAAGTGACACATGGAGTTTTAAAAGTAATATTTTGGCAGGCTATTTGTAAGGGACGATTTTAAAAATGTTGCTCCATGTCTCAACTTAAATATGATATGAATAGGGGGATTTTTGAACCAGGTAAATGGGTAAAAATGATGAAATTACTTTTTGAATTGGAAAATAAAGAAATGGATAATAGGAGAGTATATGCTTCCATGAACTTAATTGCCTCACTCGTTAATAGCCTTTTATTTTGATATCTTTAAGCTGTTGCTTTTTCTACAGCAGGATTCTTGGGATGTCCAAATATCAGATCCCTTTTTTTAGTCCTCCTCTCTCAAGGTTTCCCTACCTCAGTTTTTCTGCATTTTCTTCAGCCCTTTTATTTATTTAAAAAATGCAATAGAAATAAATTTGACATAACATTTTGCAAATGTGAGGTGTAGAACACACTGACTTGATACATTTACATATAATATCATGATTGCCATTTTAACAGTACTTAGCACCTCTGTCAGGTCACATAATTATCATTTCCTTTTTTGTGGTGGGAATAATTAAGATCTAGTCTCCTAACAAGTTTGAGGATTGTAATAGGATGTTGTTTAATGTTATAAACGTGCAGCTAGCAGATAAATAAGCCCTAGAGGTTTACTATATTGTACTGTGAATATAGACAACAATATTATATCATAATCAGCTGCCTTCCTGCCCTTCCTTTTTAATCCTTACTTTCTTCCTGTCCTTAGAAAGGTATCCTATTCTGTGCCATCACAACTTCATTTTTTAAAGTTTTTTTTTCTTTTTTGTGGGCACAGAGGGCAGGTGGATAAGCTCATATTTTAGCTCAAAGATGGGTTTATAGTTCTGAGTTTCATAATCAGAATGATAGAGAATAAGCATCTGCTTTAATTCATCTTCCATTTCATAGGTTTGCCATTAAGACCTAAGAAGTTAGTTCTCTCAAATAGCAACAATATATTATTTTGGAAAACAGTATGGTAATTCTTTAAAAAAGAAAAATATGTAATTACCATATGATCCACCAGATTTACTTCTGTGTGTATAATTCTAAAGAATTGAAAACAGGAACTCAAATCGATACTTGTACACTCATGTTCATGGTGATATTGTAGTCACTAGTACATAGTGGTCAAAAGATGGAATAGTCCATATGTACAGTAACAGATGAGTAGATGGAGAAGCGAAATGTGATATGTCTGTATAACAGAAATACTATTCATTCTCAAAAATGAAAAAGAAAATCTGTCACATGCTACATTTGAATGAACCTTGAAGACATGCTATGTGAAATAAACCAGACACAGAAGCACAAATATTATATGGTTTTACTTATATAAGATACTTGTATCTGTATCAGTCATTTTCACAGCTGGAAAGCTGCCAGGGTTGGGGGCAGGGAGAAGAGGGAGTTATTGTTTAATGTGTACAGAGTTTCATTTGGGGAAGAAGAAAATTTCTGCATATAGTTTGTTGATGGTTGCACAATACTGTAAGTATACTTTATACCTCTGACTATGTACTTTTTATATTATTTTTAAAAAGTAATTTTTATATTATTCACATTTTACCACAATAAAAAAGTAAATATCACCTCCCCAGAACCCCCCAACCCAATATACACATATCCTTATTTGAGAAAATTTCAAACTACTAGATTCTGTGTGTACTTTCTGCCCCTCACTGCGGTAACATTTGGACTTTTCCCTACCATCAAAGAATTGTTCCCTGATTCTTTAAAATGTGTTCATTTTCCTGTTCACATTTTACTTTTTTTTTTAAAACATTTGAGACCCTGCTTTGTAATAGTCACTGGAGATACTAATAGCTCAGAGTATAAGAGAGATTTTAAAAAATGAAGTTTTCTTTAAAAAAATTTTGCATCTATAGCATTCAAAATAATTCCTAGAAAATATTAATGGTAAAATAAATCAAATAAGAACATTCCTTATTCACAAAAGGACTTACTCCATTTAATCATTCATGATGTGTTTTCTCTAAACTCACTTTTGTCATTGTTTCATTTAATTTCATAAACATTTCCTGACTTAAATAACCTGTAGAATGTTGTCTTTTAGTGACAGAACACACTGTTTCAGTAGGTTGACCTAAAAAATCCCACCATACCATAAAAGATATGCATCATAAGAGAACATTAATAATAGACGTGAGTTCCAAGCATAAAAGAGTTTGCCAGACTGTTTAAGAAACTTTGGCAATTGACCTTTAAAAGACAGATAAGATTGTATCAGATGAAAATGTGGGGGAAAGAGTGTGAATTAAATATAACAAGAGTGGAGGGCATCAGAGTGTTTTTGGAAAAGTCAGTTTGTTTGCAATGTACATGTGTGTATGAGTAGAATTAAGGCTGGAGAGGTATGTTGCAACCCAGTGATTGAGAGCTTTGAGGGCAAGATTGAATAGTTTGTATATGTTTTTATAGAATTGGAAGGGCTCCAAGGTTGGGTCTGTGTAACCTTGAAAATTACTTCTTTAGAGAGTTATGAGTTGAAGTTTTTGGATGACTGATATTACAAAAGTGGAGTAGCATTGAACTTCTTGAGGAGGGTAATCATGCCACGAATGAGCTTTCCAAGAGGTAACAGAAGAGTAAATAAGAATGGTAAGTACAGGAGGTTCTATTCTAAAGTAGCCTGATGAGGGAGTGGTTGGGGTGTTAAATACTAAAAGGAGGCTTTAAGGAGGATAGGAGATGAGGAATAAATTGGATTTGATCTTGATTCAGCAACCAGTGGAACTACGTTCAGAGATTCGGCAATTAAGTATGAAAGCATTCTAAGGGTCCCTGCACTCTCCTGTGCCCCTTGCAATATCATAGTCAGCTGCACATGAGTGCTTTTGACCTTCTACCTCCAGGAAGTTGAGATAATCAGTTTAATGCTTTTTCTTCCAGCATGGCACTTTATGGTCATTGTGATGGACCAAATTGTTTGGATAGGGCTCTTCAGTCCATGATTCAGTCCACCTATTCAGACAGGACTTGGGGTAACTCATCTTACCAACTCACAGTTACTTTTACCTATGCTGTCTCAAGAATCCTAGATTGTTACAATCAATTTTAAAACAATTTCATTCCACTAAACGCAACAAAATAACCTCTTGGTGTGAATGTTTGTACAGTGTGTTAATAGTTTGTATCTTGTGGGGAAATTTTTTATCAGAATTCATTTTAAAAAGTATTGACATTTAAATACCAAACTATTCATATTTATAATTTAATTTGAAGGTAAGACGTGATTAAAGGCAACCTCAACAATTCCCTAGGAAGTACTAAAAATCATTCCGGCAGTAGTTTTGTTGTTGTCATTGTTTTAGGAGTTGATGAACAACTTTGATTACTTATGAATTCAACAAAAGAATGTGAACCTGTTAACAAAGTCACCTTTTCTATGCTTCTGCCCTGTGCTGATTGGTTAGAATGAAGATTCTTAATTGCATTGATTTCCAGAAATTCAGGTGAAATTTGTAAAAATTCAAATTAATTTTTTGGAAATTGTTTTTATCTTCCTGAATTATATTTGTAACAAAGCCTTTTTGTTAAAATTCTGGAATTTTTCACTCTGTGGGGCCTCTTCCTTCTGTCCCCTATTTTTTAATAAACCCTGAAGATCAGATTGAGACCCTGAGATTCTGAAATAGGGAAGTTTCTGCCTTTTGCAGCTTATTTGATGGGAATAAAAATGACTGATGGCTCTCTCTCCTGGACCCTTTTGTTCAATTCAGCTATGATTATGGAGCCTATTAGCTGGAGTTACAACCTATTTAAGAGCAGTGCTTACCCGTAATGGGGGCCAAATGATTTTGGAAAGTTCAGATGTACTGGACTCCCTGCAGAAATGAATTCAGCACTGAACATATTGATGCAGAACCTGAACAAGGCTGCTCCAGTGGGACTATGAGAATTGTGAGCTCTGCAAGAAATGAGTGGGTAGTAGAATTAAAGATCAGATAGATGTTCAGCTCAAGGGCAGTCTCAATTCTGAAGTTCATCACAGCAATTTAATCAGGCTCAAATGAGTGTTGCCCAGAGAAGAATCAGCCTTCTGTGTGACAGGAAATAGAGTTTATTTAAAAGATTCATTGTTTCTGGTAATTCTTTGTGGTGAGGCTTCCCAGGTATACATTAGGATGTGAGAATACTACATTTGATAAGTGATGGCACTTCGCTTCAGAAAATGAAATGTAGAGAAGATTTATACCAGTCATGATCTTTTCCAGAGGAGCATGACCCTTCAAAATTCCCAGCTTTAACATCCTTTACAGATTAAGCAGGCCACAGTTCCACTTTGGCTGGAGTTGTTGACCTCTTCCAATATGAAATTTTTACCTAAATGTTTGTGTATCTTCAGTGAGATCTAGAATAGCACAGCAGGAAAGAATGTTTGCTTCAGAATGAGTTACTTCTGGGTTTGAATCCCTGCTGTTCTACTTGCTATCTGTATGACCTTGAGCAAGTTACTTCACCTGCCAGACCCTAGTTTCTTTACTTCTGAGAGTGATAACACCACTTCATAGGATTATCGGGAGAAGTAAATTAAATAATACTTATTAATTGCTTATAACAGTGTCTGAACATAAATGCTCAATGAATGGTAGTTACTTGAAATTTTAGGGCTCTAATCATCTTATCCCTCCTTCATATGCTTTCTGTGGACTCTTCATGACCATGAGTGTTTCCTATTTTTTTTGTTTGTTTTGTGTTTTTTGTTTTTGTTTTTTGCACAGCAGTATTGGGGTATAGGCTAGAGATGAGGGGGGTAAGAGGATTCACCAGAGACAGAGTGGGGATCAGAATAGGTGGGTTTACTGAATACACTGCTGAGGGGAGGAGCGTATGAGACAAGAGAGTTCTGCTGTGCCATATGTGGGTCAGCTCCCTGGCTGGAATTAAATTTGGGCTGTAGTGGTGATAGTGGTGAGACTTAACCCTTAGGCCACCATGGAGGCCTGAGTGTTTCCTGTTTTAAGAATAAGTGAGATTAAACATTCTAGGATCTGTGGATTTAGAAATGGAGAAAGAGAACAAACTATAAACCTTGGAAGTTTGTACATCTTGTTGATTATTAAGCCAGTACTCAAACTAAATAGGTACTCATCTCACATGTCAACATTGTGAGGTATGTTAGATGGATACATTATTAGGCAGATTTTGAGAGCAGTGTTGTTTTTAGAGATATGAAAATTATCTATTTTTCCTCAGTGTTATTCAACAGCTTTTGCATTTATTCAATAATGCACAGGTATTTTTTGTCTGACTGATAAAATTAAAACAATATATCTGTTAGTTCTTTACTTCAGGGATCTGTCAGACTATATCTTTGTGTCTTTAGTGTTATCTTTATCTTTACAATTGTGTGTGCGTGTGTCTGTGTCTGAGGGGATGGGGAAGAGAGATTAAGAACAATATCCACTTTATTGATATCTAGGTAAGTAACCAGTAATTCCTATAATAGAAGGCACACAGATAAAAACTAGATGGGAGGATATTGCCAAAATCACCTTAAAACAGAGTCTCATTTCTTAACCTTCTACTCATAATTTATACCTTGGGAATCTGTACAAGTGTGTACTGAACTGCAGTCTACTTCTAGCCTGCTGCATATGTAAGGAGCACAAACCAGCTTATTCTGTGCCATGGCCACAGCTCAGAAAGATACGTACCTAGAGTAGGGAATACATACAAAGGAAGAACCATACCTACTCTATATGACTCCATATGACTCCGTTAAGATCCTTTTCCTCTCACCACCCCTTGACAAAGAACAGAAGAGACAATAAGTGGTTTGTTTTCTTCTCTGTGGTTAATGTGATAGAGGAGCATAATGTGAACAGAGGAGCATAGAAAAGTATTCCATGGAATAGTCAGTGGCCAACAACTTGAAAATCTGAATGATACAAGTAATAGGATAACTGTGAAGACCTGGCTTCAAACTTTTGATAGAATACAGTGAAGAAAAGTAGGATGATATTAAAACAGGGTGTCCTCTGTCATAGTTACCAAATCTGTTTATTTTGCTTAAGTTACTTGGTATGTGTTTAAAGCTTTTAAGACTCTGTGTAACGTATTAATTACACACAATATCAATAAACATACATTAAATGTTTTAAGGCTATTCTACAACTTGTGCAGAAATATTAAATGGTGAAGATTACTTATAACTTAAGGCTTAGATTTTAGTGAGAAGGCTGTTACTGTTGACTATTCAGTTTACTACTTTTTCTTAAGGAATGCAAATACCCTCAGGTAACAACAACAAAAAAACCCACAACAAACGGCAATCATACTTCAAAGAACATAAAGAGCATTGGTATTTCAGACATACATAGAGAAAGTTAAGTGTAAATGACCATTTTGAGTTCTTGGAACAGAACTTTTTGAATGTATGTGAATGTGTGTGTAAGCAAGAGAGAGAAATTTGCGTGGGAAATTTAGGAGGAATTTTCAGCACTCAGAAAGTGGGCGCCAATAGAAAAGACTACTGAAGAATCGTAGAATTTTATACTCAAGGGTAATAATTCTTAGATATCACCTAGCTTCACTAAAGATGTGTAATTTCCTTATAGGTGTCAAACTGTGACTCTGTGTTTGTGAATCTGTGAAAGGACAGCAAGAGGAACTGTTTGCGTTCTAGAATAAGTTTGCAGGATTGTCATACTTAGCTGATAGAAATAGTAGGAAATCAGGCCTCCCTAGTGGCACAGTGGGTTAAGCAAGGCACTAGGAAGCAAACCACAGCCACTGCTGCACAAGTTCGACCCCTGCCGCCAGTCAGGGAGGGGACCCACATGGTGTAGCAGACCTCTCCTGCCTAGCCCACTGCTGCCCTCAGCAGTGTGTTTGAGTCAGTCTGCCTGTTCTGCTCCCCACTCTGTCTGGTGAATCCTCTCACCTCCCTGGACTCTGGCCTGTACGCCACCTCTTGTATGCATAAATAAATAAATCTTTAAAAAAGAAATAGTAGGAAATCAACCATTATGAGGAGGGATTTTCTAGAAAAAAAGAACAAGGAAGGATAAAATAATGAGAATTGTTTCCTTCTCAAGAAATGCCTCCATTCTGACATATCCACTTTCAGTATTCCCGTAGATATTTTAGGAATTGCTACTTCTTTAAATTTTTGTTATTAAAAAATATCACACAAATTGTTGACATGAACCTAACATAACAGCTGCTCTATAGACAAAACATGTATTTTTTATGCTGTTGATGAGTTTATGTCACTTAAGTGCTGGAGTATGAGTAGAAGATGGGTTTTGAATCCTGACACTATTGGTGGTGCTATGCAGTGGACTAGCTGTGCTTTGAATCAAAACATTAAGACACTTATAATGTCAGTGTATGTAAACTGGCTTATCTCTGGGTGGAATGAGATAAATTGCTCTATCTGGAGAAAATAATAATGGTTTTCTTTTGTTTCTATTTTGTTTTGTGGATAGAAAGGTTGATAGCATATAATATTTGATTTATCTGCCCTTCCCATTACCATCAAAAGAACTAACTGCCATGGTATAAGAGCATATTCTATCTAATTGAAGTTCCATCATTTGTAAGATGCAGCATTATTTTATGTACCACTAAGAATATCAAGTAACAAACTGACATTCCATTGATTTTAAGATGTATTTCAATTCAGAGATGTTGAAATGTATAAAAATGGGTATCTTGGAATCAGTGTGCTGGCTTATATCTTTCTCTTATGTTACATTTGTCTAGGTCTATAAAATTACCTGCACTTGGTTATATTCTACAGTACTTTGAATCATTTTTACAGAGCTAGATTTTATCCTTTAAGTTTAGTAAAATCATTTTACCATGATGGGAATTTGGAGTTTCTACCTTAAAGAGTCACTTGGAAACTCTAGTTTCTGAAGCTTTCAAAAGGAAAAAAAAGGAATTACCTGAAGGAGGCAGGCTGACATGAACGTAAGAGCATTTCTTTTCAGAAAAAAATGAGAAAATACCAATCAAATAAAGAAAGTTAGAATTCAGTGCTTTTAATTGGGGGTTCAAACTGCTGTCTTAATTTTCTAAGAGCAAAGTCAGTGGTTACTCATATATTAAAATCCTTTAGTTTATTTGACTGCATGGTCATAATTCTTAGATGGTGTTTTCTAGGGATAAATTCTAACTGAAACCAAATGACTATAACTAATATACTGGAATTTACTCTGAGAGTAGATTTTAGGTGTTCTCACCACATACTTACAAAAGATAAGTGTGAGGAGATAGATATAGTAATTATCTTGACTGGAGTAATCATTTCACTATGTATAAAAAGCATCACATTGTACACCCTAAGTATATGTAACTTTTATTTAGAAATTTTAAAATAAACTTGCTATATTTATTAGGAAAAAAACTAACAATGCATATAACCATAATACATGTCCTATATTAAGTGATCACTAAATCAGGTACGTGCTTCCAAATCAGTACATTTCTCTATAATTTTGGTGACTGTATAGTAATATCATCATATGACAAAGCATAACCTCTAATCAGTTGTATATTTATGGGCAACTTTTCTCTTTAATAACACAGTTATTATGTATATCCTTATACTTTGTTTTTTATATTTATCCACTTATTATTTTAGAATCAATTCTTAGGAGCTTAGCTGCTGGATCAAAGACTATGCATGTTTTAATGTCACTACATGTGCTGGAAGTGACCATTGCAATAGCCCTCCTTTCCCCACCTTTGCAAACTTGATTGGTTTAAAAAGTCCCCTTTTCTTTTTAATTAACATTTTGAAATTGTACTTAAGATTGAACACCTTTTCACATGTTTTGACCTTTTCAGTTTGGTTCTTAGAGAATACTTGGAAGGTCAAATGAGTCTTAAGGGAATTTCACTCTGGTTCACAGAACCCTTTGAGTTTCTGAGAAAACCTTCCTGAGTTCCTTAAAGTAATGAAACTGACTTAAAAATAAATAGTTGTGATATGGAGATCAAATGTGACTTGCTTACTCTTGTCTACTATCAGCACTAGAAAGGGAAATTCCTTGGCATTAGAAAGTCAAGGAGAATTCAGCAATTAGTCTTGTTTGGAAATCTGGAGGGCTCTATAGAAAAACTGTGAACTACAATCTATTTTCTGAGGTACAAGAGTTTGGAAGACATGGCAAAAGAAATCTCTTGTTTTCTGAGTGTGCTACATTTCTTTATTATTGTTTCCTTTTGATTGTATTGAAATATTTTCATTGCTTGCCTATATCAGTACAAAAACCAGATACTGTGATTTAGTTGCAGTTATCAATAAAATTGCACTATATATGCCATGCTAATTTTTTTAAGTGGACAAATAAGATGTTTCCTCTGTGAACCTCTTTGCATTTAGAAACTTTAAAACATTTCAGTCAATATGGAAAATATGTGTGAAATAAATTAGTAAATTTGTGTACAGTATGCCTATACCATGTAATCTTCAGAAGCCATAATCACAGCTACACAGTGTATCTACTACTTACTAACTACAAACACACTGGGTCTCAGAACCCCTCAGTACTGTAGTACTTTAGGCACAGTCCTACTACTCACTTCTATGTGGGACAGTGTGTCTTATATATCAGGCAGGATAGTATTGACTAGTTGGAATCCCTTTATTCATAGGTTCAAGCCAGGCATAAGTGGACTCTTAACTCTGCCATTTACTAGCCAATCTCTCATCTTTGGAAATCAGGATCAACCTAATTGTTGATACAATTTATGTAATCAAGTACTCTGATTTCCTGATTACATATCCCTATCTATAATGCTTATACATTTATTTCATTTGTTTTGCCACAGGATACCCCACTTTAGCACATAAGCAGAATCCAGGTTTTTGTTTTTTGTTTTTTTTATATTTCAGTGGAGAGTACCCTCCACTGAATGTCAGGTTTTTATATATCAAGAAGGTGAGATCTGAAATCAGACATGTGTACTGCCAGATTGCCAGTTTCTCTGTACCAGGCTTTGATGGTGGGTCCTCTCACTAATGCAATCTTCCGTCACTGATAGGAGTTAGGATCTTTGCAGTAATCTCAAGTATCAAAACACACAATAATTAGGTTATTCCTTTGACTAGGTGGAAACTTCCCTTGATTTTACTATTAATGTTGTCTACCTTGATGTCTTTATGTTTTTGTCCCATTATTGCCACCCTTTTTTCCCCCCTTTTATGAACTTTGCTAGATCTCTGTTTATGGCCTCTTAAATAGGCCTCCCTGATGGCCTAGGGCTTAAGTCTCAGCACTGCTACTGCTGTGGCCTGAGTTCCATCGTCAGCTAGGGAGCTGACCCACATGTAAATGCAGCAGACCTCTCCTGTTTCACCTGCTGCTCCCTTCAGCAGGGTGTTTCAGTAGATCTGCCTGTTCTATTCCCTATTCTGTCTCTGATCAATCCTCTCAACACACCCACCAGTCTTTAGTCTACATCCCAGTTCTTTTATGCAAATAATAATAATAATAATAAAACCTCTTAAACTGTGGTGACTTTCATGCATAGGTTCAGAACCTCAAGAAATTGAGGAACAGGGAATGAAGGCTCCTGCTGCTCTCTGCTCTCTCCTTATCCATTTGTGTCTTACCCATGTGGTTACAGAGATGACTGACTTGTAGTTCTTGACCCAGAGGCTCGTGATCAGGATACTTTTTAATTACTTGTAGTGTACGTCCATATCTTTAAATGCTTTAGGAATTTTAAAAGTATAATGTTTCCTATTAAAGTGCCAAATGAGGAAAAGTTAAATATTATTTCTTGATTAGTAATTTTGGGGTCTAATGAAATTAAAGAGGTGACTCTGCCAACTTAGTATTTTGCTGGAAAAAAATAGATATGTATAGTCTAGCTAGATAGTAAAATTAAAAGTCCTAAAGTAGAGTTAAAACATCATTCTCATCCACAAGAAATAGGGAGGAGTATATTAACAACCATGTTAAGTTTTAATTTTAACTGTGCATTTATTGTATATGTTTTTCCATAAAATCCCCACTAGTTTTAATTTGAAAAAGTGAATCAAGTGAGAATTAGAAAGATAAGGAACCACAGTAATGATTTTACCATGTCATCTCAAATAAAAAAGACTTTTTTATCTGAGCAAAAAATTTCCTGTAATGAGGATTTATAAATCTTGACTATAGACATCATAGTAATAATGACCATATTTCAGCCCTTCAGTATTAACAGTGTTGTTTTCACCTTCGATGTTGAGAAAGGTGTTGATTTGGTTATGGGGAGTTCCTGCTTATTAGCTGAAGAGTAATACAAGCTTCTAAAGATGAGATATAGGGAGAAAAAACTGAGCTAAACATGTCTTCAAGATGACAGAGGGTATACTTTTTGCCACCTTTATTATAAGGTCCTTAACAAAGGTGTCCTATTTGTTAACAATTTAATACTTGATATTTCCAGATAAGATTTCAGACTACATTCATGTGGTCTGAGCATTTTTTTCTTTTTTTCTGATTTGTATCAAATGCTTTTGTCTGCCTGTATTTCTTAGCCTTCACACCTCTTTCTCTGGGTTGCTAACCTCTAATTGGAGATTTATTAGGTGCTCTTTAGTAAGAGGGGAGGAAGGCCAAAGGAGAAGGAAAATGGAGGAGAAGTAGGAAACTAAAAGACAGCAGCAGTGGGAGGATCAGGGGAGCATAGAGATAAAAGATGAGTAAATGAAGACAAATGAAGAGCAATGAGATAGGGAGGGCTGAAGGGAAGTGAAATACTGAAACTGAGCTAGTGAGAATAACATGTAAAATAGGGGTCTGGTGGAGGATCTCCAGCAAAAGTGGTGTAAATCAATGATGAGTAAATTAATAGGGCAATTGTGCAAATGGGACTCACTCATTTAAACTAAGCGTAATACATCATGGATGATTTAGAGATAATGCAACCCGTAGGGCATACCTTTTAATCTACTCAGGACCCAGTAGAGAAAGCTGTCACTTCAAGGGTAAAAAGGCAGAGGATCAGAACATTGGGTGTGCCTCTTTATTTTAAAAATGTTCATAAGACAGATTCTTAGCAACATGAACATTAGCCAGATTCAGAAGCTTAGTTTGCAGAGGATGTATTTCCAAAGCAATTAATATATCCCACACTTCTCCCACAAACCCAGATATTTTTTAAGAAGTGTTTTGAAGTTCTTATTCAACTAGGTTAACATGCAGAATAGCCATAAATTGAAGTGAAAGTGAAATGATTCACTGCACATGAGATCAGGCAGCCATTTGAGTTATTAAGTGGATGTAATCACTCAAGAATCAGGTGCTGTCCTGGGGTGTGCTGAGACCGAAGAAGAAACTCCTCGTCTGTGTGCTCCCACTTCTTTCACTTTGTACATGTGTTCATTTGTCACTCAGCAGTTGTTTGGTGACAGTCCACTTTTGGGCAGATGCTGAGAAATGTCAAAGTTGCTGCTGCTTCTACCAAATAGACTCATCAGATTCAGTCGTTGAGCCTTTTTGCCAATATTCTTGGAAATAAATATTGAGAAAAGAAAGAAGAAAGTGAACATGGGCTTGCACAGAAGTCTTAATTTGTAAAACTTTTAAGATTCCAAGTCAGCTGTTCTTCTTTGATTTAGAAAATGTGTCTTGGCCAAAGTTCAAAGTTAATTGGGGAGGAATAGGTAATTGTAGCCTTTCTTTGTAGGTCACTATTAGAATGTATTTCCAGTTTTTTCTTCATGAAGGAGGTTCATGATATACTTTTTAACCTTTAGTGGTCAGAAGTGAGAAATGAGAATAGTGGTGATTAGATGTGAATATTTCTATCATAGGGAACACAAACAAATACCTTTTGTTCACCAATAAATGCTGTACTTCAAAGTAGAAGAGACTTAATTTAATAAAAGGGACTGAATTTTTATATGAATTAGCATACTATGCTCATAATGTTTTGTCAGTGATGAGGAAAATTGCATGATTGTTGTCTTGCACCAGACAACAAAGGAGCTAAAGTAAGCCATGATTCTAGGGAGTCGTAGAAACCAGCAATTTGTAACAGATCTACCACATAAAGATTTATGTTGTAGAGCAGCCAATGAAGTTGATCATAAGAGGTTACTAAAGCATGACTTAGAGGTGAGTAGGCATTCACTTTAAAATTCTGTTATAAATTTATGGTTTTCTATGTAAAATAAAATAATTGCTCAAGTTCATAAAACAAAATGCCAGTGATGTTAAATAAAAACATCTTTGCACAGATACATTCCATCAAAGGACACTAACTTTTGCTTTAGAATTAGTTGGGATTTTCTTGTTTCTATTTCAGAGATCAAGGAATACATGCCTTAAATGTTCTTAAATCTGGTTAGGATACAAAGAGGAATGTCAGCAAGACTTATTTTGTGTTGGCGATAGGATTTCTTTTCTGTTTGTAAGTTGCTTAGAGGATTCTGATTCTTATTTCTTTCTATGTTCAGTTTGGTTTGCTTTCTCCCAGTTGATTTCTAATATTTTGTATGATATAGATTCTACTGACCACTGTTAAGAAACCCAAAGAGAAATTAAATACTTCCTTCCTCCTCATTTGCAGTATGATTTAGTTTAACCTTCCTTTGTCCCTCTTTTCTCTACTCTTCATATCCCAATTCAGGTATCAGATCCTTTGACAATTGTTATCTTGCCCATCTGGGATTGGTTGGCATTAAGCTATAACTACAGCATTTCTTCTAATAAATTAGATTTTTAAAAGAATGCTACCTGCTGAGAAGCAAAGTCATTACATAGTGTGTGTATTTTCAATGTATTGCTATAAAAATCTCCTTAGCTGAATGTAATAGGCAGCTGGAATAAATTTGAAATAACTATGTCACTTCTAGGTTTTAAAATCATTAAGTCAAAGATAGACATTCTAATTTCGTTCCATTTTAATTTCCTAATTCACATAATATGATACTTGTTTTATGTAATCACATACATATCTTAAATCTATAGTTGATACATCATAATATTTTTTCCAATAGAATATTATACAAAATTGAGCTTTATTTTACAGATGGAAATTAGTTTTATAGTGATTAAGCATTCTGCATCTTTGTCAATCAGCACTCTTATGTGTTAGAAAGAACAAAAATATAGTTGGCATGACTTTTTGTCATTCTTGTATTTGAACTGAACAAACAATAATATGAAAACAAATTGGAGAAATGTAATAAAAGTAAATACATTTTTAATTGTGTTATAGTTATTTTTATTCCAATAGTTTTGGAAAATGGCACATGATACAGTTGGAAGAGTTGAATAAAAGTGAATGCTGAATGGGAGGAATGACAAAACAACTTCATAAATTGTGCATGTTCGTGAAGGTGCTGAAATTGTGAAAATGACACTGAGGTTCCTGGCAGCCATGATAGGGAAAGAATGTGAAAACTCCTGTTTTCACAAAAAAATATTTCATTTTGGTTTTGGGAGGGGTGGAGCACTATATTTTTGTCTAGTTCTATACTCTTAGAAAAAATTATTATATGTTTTTAGGGGCCATTAGTGAATATGACTGACAGTGCTCTCACAGATTCCTGGAAATTTCAAACATTAAATTCATGTTAACTTGTTTCAATTCTAACATTTGGTGAAAGGTGGCAATACTACATTGAAGCTTAGGTGAACAAAGGCATTCCTCAAGAGGTTTGCTTTAATCAGTAGCCTTCTGATGTTAATCTTATACATTGAAAGATCAAAAATTACTTTATAACTTTGAAAAATCAGGTGACTTCTCAGTATTGAGGAACTTGGTTAACTTTTTGGTGCAGGTGGAAAGTTAGCTCAGGTCAACAAATGTTTGTGTAGCTTGCTCACTCCCAGGAACTCATATAATAGTGTAAATATCTCATTATTGTAAAGCATTTATGGATAAGAAAGCACTGACAGCGTATTATCTTCATTTTACAGATGCCATTGTACATGGTATTCTCTGTACTTCATATACCTAGAAAGGTCTTCTTATTGTTCTAGACATAACACCAACTCTGTGAAGTCCTCTTAAGAAGATAGAATTTCATGGGAACCACACCTTAAAGGAGAAAGTATATAAAGTACAAAAATGAAGACTGATGTAAAATAGATTTTAAAAAAATTAAAAAGAAGGTAGATGGTCTCTTACCTGATCTTACCAACTCTTTGTACCTCTACCTTAATGCATTGATCTCACCCATAAGTGGATATGTGTTCCCATCAGTTTCTCCCTCTGTCAAACAGTGAGCCTCTCAAGGATACGGCAACTCTTGCTCTTTATTTTGTTCTTAGTTCCTTTATAACAATTGAATATGAGGGATGCTCTGTAAATAATGCTTGGATGAACACGGTGTAGTGTGGAGACAAGGAGAGCTTAAGTCACTTCCTAAATTAGGATGTTAAATAAGTAGTAGCAAAGAGTAAAATTTAGTTTCCCATTATCATCAGTTTATTTCGTTTGTCAGTTACTTGGGAAAAGCTGATCTGACAAACCATTTACCATCTCTGTCACATTCCTTGACCCATTCAAATGCCTCATGGTAAATATGAAAAATAAAGAACAGTCCTTTGTTTTGTCAGAATGAGTTTATTTCAATTATGTCATCATTCCTGAACTTCTTTGCCATGTGAAATTACAGATTGGTATAAAAGGACTATAGATAAACATGTGAGTGTTAGAGCTATTCCTCTTGGTTTTGAATATCTTTTCTCCCAACTCCTGTGTAGTGCATTTCTTGTCATCCTTTGACAGAGTATGTTGATTTCCCTATCTCTGGACCACCATTCCTTTATACCTCCTTCTTTCTATCAAAACACCTGGATAGTGGTCTTTTTCTCCTTGCTCTCAGTATCCTGTCCTGTTGAAAACCGGTTCCTTATTTATGCTAAAGCTTAGGACACCACTGCTTTTGTAACCACTGACCTGTCTTTGGAGTATTTGTGTTTGAATGACCAGTGGATTGGTGCTCCTGGATGGAGCAGTGTTAGAGGACTCAAGCTGTAAAAGAAACTGTTTGAGGGCTGGGAGGCATTCCTGACACCCTTAAAACTACTCTGCTGGGGAACATTCCAGTCTGTGATTAACAAAGCTCAGTCATTTGCTTGGTAGTTTGCGCACACCATAGTAGGATACATATAGAAGGCACAATGCAGTATTTATGTGGAAATAATGTAGATTATTTGAATATAGGTTGCATAACCTACCTGCAAATGGTTTTATAGTTTTGTGTAATTGCCTTTTCTTTGTGTTTGCATAGAAAGCATTACGTAGCTGGAAGATGATGGCAATTATAATTTATTATGCTGTAATTGTTACCTAAATGTTTTTGAATAAGCAAAAATCACATCTGTTTAGGAATAAGTTGCACAGCAAGAGAATTCCCTTTGAAATGAATGCCGTGTTCTCATATTCTGTAACTGTACACATAAAACAACATATTTATTTCCCCACTGAGTCCATTACATTCCCAAGTCAAACTGCATCCTCTCTTCCCTTCCCATATTAAACCCTTTGATTTAATGGAGGTTTTAACTACTGGTTCTTTAGGGAATTTTCAGTAGGCTTTGCACAGATTAGGTTATTGGAAAGTATAGTTATTTGCTTGTAAAGTGGCAGTTCTGTGTCAAAATTGATTTTCTCTGGAGCTGCAACAGTAAAAAAGATAAGCTTCTGTTTTGCATCCAAAATGTCCTGATGTTCCTACCATGATAGTTTTCTCTTTGCTTTTTGCTCAGCATCATTCGGTTATAGGCTGGTTTGGACAGGAGGATATGGGCACATGTAGCCCAGAGGACTTTGATATCCAGTGGTGATAATAGACAAGGCTTCTCTTCCATTCTGGTCGCCACTGGTCTGTGACAGCTAGTGTTCGGGGCATGGCGAGAAGCATAGTGTTTCTTCCTGTCCCTATTAAATAGGAAATGCATAAGCCTGGAATGGTTTTTGTTTGTTTCACAGAAATGGAGCAGTTGAAATAATTATCTTGCTATGCCTAGGCTAACAGGATTTATCTTCCATTATAGATCTTGAAGACATATGCAAGAATAGTTTACTCCTCTAAATTTACTAGGCTACTCACTTAGAAATGATTTCACTGTGTTAAAGAGAGCAATCATAGCTGGTGGCATAACCTAGAAAAGCCTTGATAGCCAGAAACATGTAGGGCAAAATGTATTCTCTATTTTTCCACTCCGTGCTCATAAAATAGAATGTGAGTTTATGCGAATATCAGACAGTCTTATTTTATTTTTTATGCCTGCCCTGGTTGCAAGTTAGCAGCCCTTTAATATGGGCCTTAATCACTGATCTTATGTATTATCATACTGCATTTATCTATTTAGTGGCCTCCAAGAGATTATGTTGGTCAGAATCAGTGACCAAGATATGCTGTATCAGTTCATTATAGGTCACTTCCAGGGGAGGTAATAATATTTGAGTGTCATTTGGGGGACACTGCCTGTATTTTGTTCTGAACACTGACTTCCTACTTATCACTTTTTTTTTTGCTATACCTCAGT
This sequence comes from Galemys pyrenaicus, assembly GCA_019455555.1. NCBI lineage: Eukaryota > Metazoa > Chordata > Mammalia > Eulipotyphla > Talpidae > Galemys > Galemys pyrenaicus. The sequence goes on from JAGFMF010011925.1 coordinate 4,515,007, forward strand.
TTTATCAGAGGCCAGAAGCCCCTCTTAGTTTTCTGCATTTCTGATATTTTGAGTTTGTAATTCCAATTTGCAATCTCAATAGTGTTCGGTGCTACGTATTTCAAGCAGTTAAGTTTTGATCTCCAGACTTTGATCATCAAAATTTACTGGATTGTCTACTAGCTGTAGACTTAGCTGCCCCCCTTCAGAGTCTGGTTGTCACTACCTGCTTATAGATAGTGACCCCTCTGTTCTGTCTTGTGAAATCTGAGCTTTCCTTCAACTAGTCTCAGATGTTGATGGATTTGTGAAAGTATATTATACTTGTGAAAGTATAATATAACTTCAATCTTGTCAAAAAGAAAACAAATCAGACTTGCATGTTTGTTTTAAGTCTCATAATTCATAATATAGATTTGAAAAACTGAGTTAAGAAACCTAGAGTTTTAGTTTATATTTGTTCATACCTTTCATTATAGTTTATACACTTCATGCATCCTACTCACCTTTATGTCTGGCAACTACATGATGTTTAATATGCATGACTGATAACTTCCAGTGTTCTAAACATGAAGGACAGAGGAAAATACATAATTTTCCCTTGCAAATAGCAAAGCTAAGGCCTCAAGATCTCAGGCTATTTGCTGAATTATGCAGCTAGCCTGGGGAAGAGTAGAGTCACAACCTATTTCTAGAAGAATCTTCCTCCACACTACTTAAGGTGGGTTCTCTGTAGACCTATAGAACTTGCCCCTTCTAAGTTATTATAGTAGTAAATTTAAACTCATCTAACATTTGTGTTTCCATGTGTCATGTAATGGAGGAATTAATTGCACTTGTTAACTTTGATGAATAACATGGTTTTTGCCTTACCAGGTATTCAAAATTACCTGTATTTTTATACTAAAAATAAATTTTTTCCCCAATTTTGATGAACTCACAAAGTGCAGTAAAGAAAATTGAAGTAGCAATCATTCTACTCTTTTTCTATATTTCCTTTGAGTAGATATAATGAATAATAGCATTGTCAGCATGTTCTGCATACAGTTTATGCTTTGGCGTCTTTGCTAACAGTGTATAATCAGCATATTCCTACATCATGAGATATTTTTCTAAAACACTGTAATTAAAGACTATATATAATTTCAAAGGATAAACTTTATTAATCCTTGTTCATGTATATTTTTCCCTTCTACATTCAGGGTATTTTTTTTACCCTTATCACTTTATCTGCCATGCTAAAATGATGTTCCTTGTAATAAATCATGGTCTATATACAGATAGATATAGATATATCTGTTATTGTTCTCTTAGGTTAAGTTTCTACAAGTGTTTTGCTGTATCAAAGAAAATGAATTTATAAGCTAGTACATACTACCTTGAGTCTCCTTTTAACCACACCTTCTCACACAGCATTCAATTAATGCTGTGTGGAATCCTTAATTAGATTAGTAGAATAGTATTTTAAACCAAATGTAGCCACAGATATTTCTAGTGAAAGAGTCCCTTGTACAGCTAAATTTCTGTTGAGAGAGATTTCAGAGAAAAGATGGCATTTAATCTAAATCTTGATATTAGAGCTCAAAAAGGTATGAAAGAGAAGAAAAAAATTTCCAAGCAAAATAAACAGAAAGTTTAGAGGGAAGACTTCATTCAGACTATACATTTACAGAGCTTATATAGTCTAGCGGTTATCAAGTATTTCAGACTAAGTTTTTTTCAAATTAAATCTGTCTAGCACATCAATACATAAAATTGATCAAAGTGCAGAATCTTCTTTAATCAGAGGGGTTTGGAGCAGGTCACAATTGGGGGTAAAATCTTTGTTCAGCCCCCCTGAATTCCCTGTACACTTTCTACGATACACCTATGAAACTTAAGGTCTCTTTAAACAACTTTAAAACCAGTCATCCCAGTTTGAAGTTGAGGGCACTGAGACAAAGAAAGAACATGATTTCCTCCAAGGGAAGAATGCAGAAGTCCTAGCTAGTGCTTTTTACCCTGGCCCATAGAAACTATTCTAGTACTTTACCTATAGTCACTCCCACATAGGCTGAAAGAGATTACTTTTACTCTGTTAGTTTATGTATTGTTATAAGGTTCCAAGAGATTAATATGTGTATTAGCTTCTGTAAGATGTTTCCCCAGTCTATATTAACTATGTCTGACTGAGACTCAAAGAATCTGTTAAATTATATCCAGGTTCCTATTTTAAATCACTACACTGGCAGAAATACCTGGGCTCACCTCCTTAACCCAAATTAACACATGCTCTTAGCAGTCTCAAATCTAAGTCACGTTCCTGAGATGAACAAGTGACTGGGAAGACACAAGAGAAGAAAATTAAAATAAATGATAGGGTGACCTCCTCACACCACTCATGGTTTTGTCAATTAACCAAAAGCCAGCCAGCTCCACACTGCTCTTGTTTGAGTAATAGGTTTCACCCCTCCATTTAGAGCCAGCCCACATGGGTACACACACAGAAACACACTCTGCTAATCAGATTGGCAGCAAATAGAATTAAACCATTAAGACAATTAAGCAGTTCTTAGATAACATTTGATCAGTTCAATGAAAATGCAAATTCATGTTTCTTTTGGAGAAATAAGTTGATGAAAAGTCATTTTGTGTCCCATAATCTTCATTAACTTTTTTCCAAATAAAGATTGCAGTGTTTTAGGCTTAGACACAGATGGAACGGACTTTTTTCAGTTTTTGTTCTTCTCTGTTCTTCCTTTTATAACCCACCATGTTTTACTGCCTCCAGGCTCTTCTGGCACATTTGGGCAATCATACCTACAGTTTCTTCTTTGTAACTCAAGGCATGCTGTGTTCATTTTCTCTGACACATGACTATGAGTTAAACACATTTTCAGACCTTGAGTTCAAACCGTATCCTGACAGCTTTCTGATATGGCTATGGTTGGATATGCCTTTGTCGTCGATACATTTCTTGACTGCTTCTCCTTGCCTTCTCTTCCCCATACTAAAGGTCTCTACTCTTGCTAGTTGGTGGGAAGGACAGTGCTGCTCCCAAAAATAGGTACTTGAGAGTGAGTGTTCCATCCTGTGTTTTCACTTCTGTGCTGTGTCAGACATCACTGAGTGTGCACTCTGTATCTGCTACTGTGCTCTCAACCCTCAATAAGAAAATGAGGAGCAGGGCCTCCTTGATGGTGCAGCGGGTTGAGCGCTGCACTGTGAAGCATATGCAGCCTAGCAGCACAAGTTCGATCTCGACCAGGGAGAGGACTCACATGGTGCAGAAGACCTCTCCTGCCTTGCCTGCTGCTCCCCTCAGCAGTATATTTCAATTGATCTGCGTGTTCTGCTCCCCACTCTGTCTCTGGTGAATCCTCTCACCTCCTGTGCCTCTTGCCTATACCCCAACTCTTGTATGCATAAATAAACAAATCTTTGAAAAAAAAAAAAAGAAAATGGAGAGCAAATCATAATTGTGTTTTCTCCACCTACCATAGAACACTCTCTGCTCCAGCCCAGGGTTTCCAAACCTCTTGAGTCATCAGCTAGGGCCTTTTGAAAATATTCGTATCCTGAGATTTCAATCCATATTTACTGAAATTAGTGTCTACAGAGTTCAACTTATGGATTTTTTTTTAGATTTTTGCTTTTTTAACCTCCCTTTTTGCTTAAAATGATCAGTTTTTATAAAACTATTGTCTTTTTTTCCCCGTTTTGGACACCTTAGTATACCATATGACATATGATTTTTTATTGATACAAAAATCGACCCAAAAAATAATGGGACTACCTTGCTTGTGGTGAAAAATAAACTCCTTATTTGACAAGTGATTTTTGTGCACACACACATATATCATAGGTGTAGTGCACTGTATTCTGCATATGTGTGCTTATGTTTCTGTGTGTTTAAATGCCACTAGAGGCAGGTAAAATGTGAGAGGCAGCTATTGAATAACACAGTGGCCTTATACGTTATATTAGTGTTTCTCCTTTTCAGTGTTCCTAAAGTATTGTGGCAAACTGTCATCAAGTAGGACACATGACCTTGGTGTACCTGATTGCAGAATTTTGAGTGTCAATGTAAACATCAGTGGAAAAAATGTAACTGCTTCTCAGGGATGTCATTGGTGTTTTTTTGTTGTTCTTTGCTTTTTTGGTTTTTAGCACAAAGCAGATTTGAGTTTTCTTAATTCATTTACCAATATATTGTAATAGGAGAACATAATCATTTCACACCTTTTTTGGATATACCTGAGCTACTGTTAAAAGTCATGAAGTCATTGGTGCCACCAGTGTCACAGGGAAGAATGATATTTTTGGAAGCTATTGAGCTCAGCATTGCAGGAAGTATTTTTCACATAGGCTTACATTTTCTCAATTTGGAAAGACTTATAGGGTGATTCTTGTGAGGTAGACATATAATGCCCTCAAAAATACTGTTAAAGCCTTATTAATTTGTTAAACAAAAAAGTGAAAAGTTATTTCTGATCCATAATTTTTTTCTTTCTTTCTTTCTTTTTTTTCATAAACAAACTGGGGTATAGGATAAAGGTACAGGGAATGAGAGGATTCACCAGAAGAAGAATGGGGAGCAGACAAATGTAAGATTATAAAGGATATTACAAAAAATTGTAAAGGGAGGATTAATCGTCTTATGTCTTATCTAGTTAGTGAAGCTCCAACTTTTCGAGTTCTTCAGATTCTAATAGTAGAGCTCCCTCCATTAAGTTTGCCCTCTACGATCCTTATTAGTTAGAATTACAGTTTAAACTTAAGGGCAAGCCTGTATTTCTTTTTTAAAATAACAAAAGCATTTAGGCCTTAATTTAAGTGAAGACTTCCATTAATTAGCCTAAATTACATTTTATTTGTGTGCATAGTTATGTTCATACTATATATATTGGAGCATGAAGAAGGGGGAAAGTCAGCAGGTGTATTATATTTCTGTTCATAATAATTTCTCCATGAACATTTGATTAAATTATAGAATTGTATATTAAAGGCTAATGTTGGCTATTAGTACTTTTTTTTATTCTTTAGGTATAAAATTTCAGTCAGTACCTCTTTTATTTAATTGTTATCCTTCTTGAAGACCTAAGGAATTTCAGTGTGTGTTGATCTTTCTTATAGAGTTTTCATGGCTTAGGAGTTTCATGTCTTAAAATAAAATAGAAAAAAAAATTTTTAATACTAGTCTCTCTAGAATGTTTAAAATTGGACTTGTGAGAACATGAGGCATTTGTGAGGTTCTAAAGAGAAGATTTTTTGGTATTATTTCCTGTTTTCTTCATCCTATCTCCATCATCATGTTGCTATAATTTTATAATGAATAGCTTTTAAATCAGTCACTATAGTAATACTAAAGCTTGAATTTTTAAAAATTTTTTTGCTGGATGTTGATATTTATGTCCAAATGTCTGTTTATAAAAACCTACCATACCAGATTCCAAAAGGAGAAGTTGGTAGATACTTCTAATATTTATTTATAGAGTTGCAGGGTTTGTACAATACCCTGAAAACCAAAGGCATTGATTAAATTTATAGAACCCACAATAAGTCACAGTTATAGTAAATTGAATTGGATACTGTAACTTGTTTTAGTCTTGAAAAAGACCATTATCTTCAAGTGCCTATACCTGCTCCTGGTTGCTTGCCCTCGTTTTAATTTAATGCATCCTTTGCCTGTCCTCTCTATTCCTCAAAGCTATTCTTGAATTCTTCCTCTTGCCTGTGTCCTTTTCGTTCACACTCCATTATCTATTGTAGTTTCAGTACTAAAATTTCTAGTTGTGCCACTTTGCTTGTTAACTTTCAAGACATTAAGCTAGGGGTTGGTGTTTGTGAACCCTAAAGTCTTACCAGTCAAATACTGTTGTTCTCTGTCCATCTGGGCTCATCCTCTTTCTGTCTGCTGCCTGACATTCGTTACCTGGTCCTTAAGCTTTTCTGCTGAGCTTAAGACATCAGGAGAAAGTAAGTGGGTTCATGAATGAAGGTGTGTGTGTTTGTCTGCACAGGGTGCTTGGTAACTTTTTTCTGAAGGTATTCCCTTTGACCCCATTTCCATCTTGTCCTAGTAAATCCTTCCTTTTTAAAAACCAGCCTTTAATACAGACCTTGATAAACAGTTTTCTTTGAACTCCCCTGTGGCTAAAGAGAGGAATTTATCAGTGAAGCTGCTCTCATTTAGGAATGGAACCTTTGGAGACAAAATGCTCCTTTCCAGGGTCTCACTCAAGTTCAGGGAAACATGCATACCACTCCAAGTCAGGAGGCACTCTGTACCATTGAACTATGCACTAGCACTGCCATGTGCTGGGCTGTGCAGATAGAGTGTGCAGGTTGAAAGCCATCCACACGGTACTCATCGCTCGCCGCATTCAATTAGGAAAGGGTGATAAAACTATTGCTTTCCATTCTATTTAAGTAGTCTCAATGTATTTCCTGTCCTCATGAGGTTTCTGACCTTTCATCTGATGGCATTTTGTAGTACTCTATCCTTCTCCTTTACCAAGCGCCCCAGGGATCTGTAATGGACTGTCACTAATTGCGTGTTGAAGGACAGAAGCAGTTCCTGGAAAACAGATTGGTGATCCCCAAATGAGTACCAGTGGGAAGGGGAAGTGAACAGAAGCTGATCTGGCAACTGGATGGGGTTGCATTTGCATGTGCAGAAACACACAGATATACACATACATATTTGCACACACACCACTTCACTGCATCTCAACACTCTTCTTGGTTTACTAGTTTTCCTTTGGCCACATTGTACTGGGGTTTGTATTCCTAGCACATAAGTCAGTGCAAAGACAGAGACTCTATCCATCTAATCCCCCATGGGTTACAGTAGTTTTAGATAGAAATTTTAGTTTAGTAGTTTTAGTTTTAACCAAGAGAATGCTACATAATTCAGAGATTTGCAAAGGTCACTTTATGACCTCCATTTTGTCTCTAAGAAATGAGTGTCTCACACTGCATTTGTACATGTTCACTTATTGCCAGAAGAGCTTTATTGGTATTCTCTTTCTTTTATCCTCACAAAGCAAGAAATATAAAAACATCTCTTTTTCCTCGTTACCTCTTCTTTTTATATATATGCTGCCATTTTTCCCCCTTTGGTGACTGTAGTATCATAGAGGAATAGGAGATATCAATGATTTCTTTCTGACCTTGACATGATCTTTGACTTGTCCTATTTTGCATTCAACTGCTCTAGAGGAGAGTGTTCAACTAGCAGTCTCCCCACTCCAACCTTTCACCCTCCTGAGACCTCAAGGCATGACATTCTGATTCCCTCCTGCAGTTCTGTGCCCACCACCACCACCACCACAGGTATCTGGTAACGCTTTCTTGCCTAAAGCAAGAGGAATCCCTGCAAGTCATATTGTGAGTAAAAGCAGAGTCCTCCTTTCATTCAGCATTATCCCAGTTTGCCCCCTTTCTTATATGAGTAGGGCAGGAAGAACACAAGGAACTATAGTGATGGTGCGTGGATGAATTGGTGGTGGAAGTTCTATGGGGACTATACCTAAGAAAAGTAAGCAAACATTGTAAAATCAATCAATAAATAAATACCTGGAACTTCAATGCAGAATGAAGCTTAAAATAGTTGTAGTCTAAAGACAGAGAGTCTTTACAGTTCAAAATTCAGGAAACTGAGGCCAGGGAAAACATGGATGATGGTATTTACTTGATTGTCAATTGATATTGAACTGTAATTCAGTATTTATTCAATAGCTGTATCTCTTCTTATAATTCAATTTCCCTGGTGGATCAGAATTGCTGATTGCTCCATGGAGATGGTGGCAGTGTGGGCAGTCTTTGGGCATTACCCATGAACTTTTGTTTGGTGTGTTTTAGGGTTTCTGAAGTTGGAGAAATCTAAGGGGATGCTCAGTTCTGTGTTGAATGTCTTTTGAACATCCCCTGCGTATATACTATCTGCAGAGATACAGGAGGAAAAGTTTCTGCATAGTATCCTATTACATTGATAATATCATTGTCTAACTTACCTTTGGTATTTGGACTTTTTCAAATTTGTCATTATTATGAACAATGTTATATTTCAGTGATTATTTCTTTGGAATACATTTCTCCTTATGGCATTATTCAGAGAAAAGAAATGAAGCTCTTTTCAGAATGCACTATATAGTTGGTCACATCTCACTTCAGAGTCTCATACCTTATGCTGCTTCACGATAAATGAAGGTGCCCACTGGAAAAGTCACACCTTTGTGGTTTCCCTTATTTAAAAGACATTTCACCGTATTAAAATCAGTTCTCATGTGTGATTTATAGTAATACAGGTTCACATCTTCAAATTCATAAAAATATTGAATTTGGCTTCTCTCCAAATTCCCTGTTAGTAGAAAGGAACAAGTTCAGTAAGAAATGCTATTGAATTTTACTGAGTAGAGAAACACTTTATTTTTTAAATTTGCAACAGGAAACACATAAACATTAGTCAGTTTTTTAAAAATACTTGTTTAAAATAGAAATAATACAAAGACAACTCAGCAGTAGAGTTTACAAATCAAGCCAGACAGTCCTATGCTGATCTCTGAAGATGACCAATTGCAGGAGACATGGGCTTTAAACAACATATATTAACAGAGAAAGTCTCTACCTTTTCAACCTCTCTTTAATTATATGGTCATAAAAACCACAAGAAAATATGTTTAATTTCTTTGAATATAAGTTATCAGATTTGAGGATGTTGCTAATAAAAGATTCACATATAAAGTCTAAAACAAGTACTAACCAAGTAAAGAAGGATTTAAGAAGATAATTATACCTGACAGCTCAGGCAAAAATAAAAAAAGTCAAATGAGTCCAAAACCTTACTCCAGTTACCTATAGTTGATGCCAAAAAGGAAACTAGTCTCTGTTTTCCATAAAAGTTTATAATGTGTCCTCTATTAAAATGAAATTTTAAGGTTCATCAGAACAGAGAAATGTTTCCCTGTGGTAAAACACTGAGGGGATATTGTAAAGAGGCTGAAAATAGACAATGGATAGATAGTCTCAGATGCAGAACTCTTGGTATGTCATATATGGGAGAAATGATCTGCACAAATCATTTTCTTTGTTAATATAAATTCAAGGCACAAGGTTAAATTGTGTATCTTTGCAGACATTGGCCAACCAAGTGTATGAGTCTGTGGTGGCTTGATTAGATATAGAGGTAGAATCTGGAAAAGGCTACTGCTTGATCCTAAAGCTGGAGTTCTCAACTTATCTCCATCAAAACAAAGCTTTCCTATGAGCTGGACTGAGCCATTTAGCTATCTAGAATCAAATGATTAGTGACTTTTTTCCCACTGAAAATTTGAAGAAAAACCAAATAAAGGGTTTTCCTAATGTATATTTCTGTTTATCTTTGCCTTATTGTGTAATCAAGTAACAATTATGAATAGAAAGAATTATTAACTATAAATAATGCTTATCTCAGTTACTTTGAGGATACCATATTTTGTTTATGCATATGAACCATAATCTTGTATTTTATAAATAAAATTGTTCCTATTTCATATAATAAAATTAAACATAACAGGACTTAATGGTTCTATAACCATTAGCACATAGCTAGTGATTGCCAGGTGTTTTGCCACATAAGTCAGTTTGAAAACCTCTCTGAGTGTCACTGCTGAGCACCTGAAAGCTGTCCTTGCTCCTGGCTTTAGGGTGGAGTTAGCAAATCTAACACTTGGTTATGAAAATGAAAGTCTTCAAATGTGTTCCTGTCCTCATGAAGGGCCAAGAGCAATGCCTGCAGGCAGCTGTTAAAAATTTTTATCATGGGCATCTACCAAAGTTTGTTTTATGTTCTGAGCTTTACTAAAAACATCTGTAAACCTCACTACAACCTTGCAAGGTTTGGGGCATTATTACCTTTGTTTCAAAGTTGGAGAAATGGAAGCACAGAGATGCTAGGAATAGGAACCTGGCCCATATCACAGAGTTATAAATGGCAGGGCAGAATAGCTTAAGTCTCTATACCTGTGCTTCTTTCTTTACAGACACTGCCTTAACAAGATCAAGACTTCAAAAGGCAATTTAGGTTCTGTGCAAGTGTTTGAACAGTAACTATATTTAAGTGACATAAAATATGATGTAACCTTAGCTTTAAAATATTTTTAGGGAAAGAATTACCAATTAAAAAAAAATTAAAAACATGTTACCTCTGAGCACAACTGTATCCCAAGGAGTCACTGAGTTAGTCATAGAAAGTCCCTTGCATAAGTAAACATAGTGATCTGTTGAAAAAGTGATTGTCTTCTCTGTCTGCTGCTAAAAATATGTATTATTTTGCTTTTAATTTTTATTTTGCTATAACATAGACTTGTTGAGAGTTTTCAGTGAGATATTTGTTTAGCCACATAGTGTTTTGTGTTTTGTTATCCAAAACTCATGGACTGAAAGTTTTATATCTATTGAGGAGGGAATAATATTTGACCCAGCAGAGATGATTTTACTTTCATGATCCCTCACTTTTAAGCCATGTTGCAAGGAATTATATTCCAGTTATCTGTATTGAGTCTTATACCTGATATATGTAGCTCTTAGAAAAAAAAATGTTCTTTTTAAAATAACTTTAATTAGTAAGTAATGTTTAATGAATATTTATTGACAGTGGTTACTTGAAATTTAGCTTGGAATAAACTCCCACCATCCTAATCTTGAAAAGCTTTGGTTCACTTCAAAACTTTCCAAAAAGAGCTGGGTTAGGACAGATTCGATCTCTATTATCAGATAATGGGACAGTAATCCTCCATTGAGAAAAAGGAGTAAAGATGGGCAATTGTTCTGTAAACCCCAAGGCCTTAAGGGATTATGCTCAGTGAAGTAAGTCAGAAGGAAAAAGAAAAATACCAGATGGTTCCTCCCCTAGGAGGAATATAAGGGAACCAAATAAGGATCAATAAAAGGAATAAGAACAATAATAATAATAATAACAATAAAGACACAAAAACCAAAAATGAAAAGACAAGGACAAATTGGGGACACTTGGTGGGGAGGGAACACGGGGAGGGTTGAGGGCAGACAGGAGCACGGGGGACTGAGGTGATGGTGTACTGGTGATATGGTGATGGGGAATACATGGGGATTACAATTGATGTCAAATATATATAAAAATTTTAAAAATGTTAATAAAAAATAATGCTTAAAAAAAGATACTATAAAAAAAGTTTTAAAAAAATGTTTTTAGGATTTTCCCCATTTTATTCTTCTTAATTTTTTACTATCAGAACTTCTGAGGATTGACTGGAAATATAATATCCAGCCTCAAGGGTCTCAGTAGTAACTTTCTAATTTTTATAAGCAAACTGGTCACTTCTAATCCTATATTGTCCATTTCTTAAATGGTTGTAAACTGGGGAAGGCTTAATTTTAAATGCCAAATCTGGTTAGTGTGACTGAAGTTCTTAGAATTAACCCGTGGATTGCTTTTAATTATTGGGTTATGAATGTAAATAAATCTTATCAAATATTGTCAGTGTAGCTCTTATTTAGTGAAGAGAACAATTTAAATTTACATTAGTTGAAATATTCAAATACTTTAGAAAATTGTTTAATGTATATTAAGTGCTCTGAATATTTACCTGTTCTGTAGGATAGTACTCAGTGGGGTACAGAAGTATGTATTTATCCCTTCTCAGACATGCCCTGAAATATCTACTTAAATATTTAAAAAACTTTATCTTTAGTAGAGGAAGCACACATTGATGTTTCCATTGTCTGTAATAAGTAGTGAGACACAGTGAAATAGCAAGTCTTTCTTTACCAGATAAAGGACATTGCTCCTCAGGTCTGTGGGAGGAGCACATGGAACACTCCTATTCAAAAAGACATGTTCAGAAAAATACACCAGGTGAGTACTTTTTATAGACACTGTGAAGACCTATACCTAAACTGTAGTAGCAATTGCACTGCAATTTTAGTGACTTCTTTAAAACTTTTGGAGCCCCTTCAGTATTCCAAATTGCCCTGTGAATATAAAGTGGTCCAGAACCACCAGCTAAGTGGTTACCACAAGTAACCATCTATAGTTAGAAAATGATTTATTTCTCATATTAAAACCTTATACTAAATTAATTACAGAAAATTCCTTTCTCAGACCTAGATTTTCTATTGAGATGTAACTGATATATATTATGTTATCTTCAAGTGTACAACATAATGACTTGCTCTTTTTATATGTATATTGCAAAGTGATGACCACTGCCTTTAGTCTAGTTAATAGCCATCAGCTTACAGAGCAACACATTTTCTTCTTGTGAGGAGAACTTTTTAGGATCTTCTTGCTTTCAAGTTCACAGTATTATTAAACTGTAGTCACTATACTGGACAAAGGCAGTTCCTACAACTAGACATCACATCCCCAGAATTTATTTTTTAACTGGAAATTTGCACATTTTGCCCCTCCCTCCCCATCCACACCCTACCCCCTATATCTGGCTGCCACCAGTAGAATGTAAATAGACAGGTAAAATTCTCTAGGATCAGGTTTTGATCACTTGGACATTGGAGGGAATCTAGGAGAATCTACTTCTTTAATGTATTTATTTCATGAGAGTCTGCAAATGAAAAGAGTAGGACATTAGAGATGACATTCTGTACTATAACATGTTGACTCAAATCTTATATAAAAGTTACTCATGAGACTTCCCTGCTGGTGCAAGGATTTAAGTAACAGTACTGTGAAGCTGTTCACCGCCATTGCTGCATGAGTTTGATCCCCAGCCAGGGAGGGGTCCCACATGGCATGGCAGACCTCTCCTGCCTGGCCTGCTGCTCCCTTCAGCATTGTATTTCAGTGGATCTGCCTATTCTGTTCCCCACTCTGTCTCTGGTAGATCCTCACCCCTCCTACTCCTCTGACCTGTACCCCAGCTAAGAGACAGAGACAGAGTACCTGTACCCAGAGACAGAAAAGGGAGCAGAGCAGGCATATTGACTGAAATACACTGCTGAGGGGAGCAGCAGGAGAACAGAAACGCCACAGTGCAGTGTTCAACCCCTTATGCCACAAGGGAGACCCATAAATAAATCTTTAAAACAAAAGTTACTGACAAAGAAACCTGCCTTTTTATATGCATGTGCTATAGTTTAAGCCTCTAATATCATCCTTTTTGCACCAGCACATACCACATACCTGATTACTGTTCAGATACTCTACTTAGCACAGAAGGCTTAGTTCACTTACAGGGCCTACAGAAACTGTAATGAACACAGTAGGAAATTGTTGTTTTATTGCTTAGTAATTGGCTAGAACATGTGAATTATGTCTAAAATGTTACTACTGTTTTTATATACTCTTTTTTAAAGGGGGAGTATGAAGGTTTATAATTATAGTAAAACTTATTAAAGTAGGTACATCAGTAAGAAAAGAAACCACTGTTCTTTCATCTCAGTCCTATTCCATAAACACCATATCAGCTTTTAGTAACAGAAATAGGGCTCTTCTTTGTAACGTGTTGCATCTGTCGTTTTTTATTGCCCACGGATCTTGGAGGGGAGAGGTGAAATGACAAAGGAATAAAAACTCTATGACAAATGAAGTTCATATGTTTTTATTGAAGATTCTAGAAACTCCAAGACTGAATAAAAATTGTTAGTTTTGGACCAGAACAATACTTATTTTCTGTTGTAGTACATGAAAAGTTAGTGTTATCTGCCAGTTTGTTAACTGGTCAAATAGAAATGTGGGGAAGGGTGTGGAAAACTGATGTCCTTATTTGTAGGGTGTTTGGATGTTGTAAGGCCTTTGCTCATAGGTGTAATAGGGATTGACAGCTTACTTCAGGAAGGAATTGTAGAATAAAAAGCATAAATTCTCTTTTGCTAAATTAAGTATTCTGAGCCCACACAGAACTGGGGAGAGGGCAAGGAAGACCACAACCTTTGCTCTCCCCTATGACTTCTTCCTTAGCCCTCTGTCTATTTATAAGACAAATTACAGGGATATCAGGGGGCAATATGACACCAGACACAACTCCCATTTGATGTATTGGCCTCTGGCACAACCTCCAAAAGATAATTTTGCTTTTCCTTTTGAATATTTGTCAAGCTGGACCTCCCTGGTGGCCTAGGGGATACGTCTCAGAACTATCACCACTACAGCCTTAGTTTATTGCCCAGACAGGCAGCTAACTCATATATGGCACAGCAGACCACTCCTGTCTTGCCTTCTGCTCCTCTCAGCAGTGTATTTCAGTAAATCTACCTGTTGTGCTCCCCACTCTTTCTCTAGTGAATCCTCTCACCCCCATCCCCCATACCTCTGGCCCGCCCCAGTTCGCCTACACAAAATAAATAAATAAATAAAAATTTTTAAAAAGAATTCTTGTCAAGCCAAGATGATTTTATCATAATGCAAGTTTTAAAATGTTATGCAAGTAAAATAAAATGTCTTTTAAAATAAAAATAACAATTTTTTCTTAGTTTTACTCTCATGATTTTTGTTTAATACAGAGGATCACTAAGCCTAAATTTCTTCTTGCCAGTTTAAAAAAAAAATTAAAAAATAAAAAGGCAGTTCCCATAGCTTTTCATCTACAAAGGACTTGTGAACTGTAAGTAAGCTTCATTCCACCGGATTTTTAAAACTTAGATTGATGGTTTAGTGGGTGAAGATGGTGCACAAAACCCAATGAAATGCCATCCTTGTGTATAAAATAGTAAGTACAAATATACTTACCAGTTTGTTCAGTAGGAGACTATACTAGAATAACAGCTTTATCATCTTTACTGACTTAATTCTCAATTTTGTGAACCCTTTCTATACTCTCATTTCCCACAGAGTAAGAAATACTCCTTGTTGCCAGAGAATAGTTTTAAATCTTCCCATTTTTTTGGTACTTCTGGTGTAATTGATACCAGTGTGATAGGCCTATATGGAAACTCTGAGTAGAATCAGAGCAAGACATTTACTACGCTTCCTCAAATCTTACCTTTTGGCTTTGTGTGATTTATGTGGTGATCTTACCTTGAAGATAATTGACAATACCTCTAGAAGTATCCTTTTTAGCTCACCTGAATTTTGGGGACTAAATACATTACAGTAAGGAAGAGTTGCAAAGAAGGATGAGGTATAAATGAACCAAAAGTGGCCTCTGAAAGCTCCATAGTGGTAAGAGGATCCTGAACTGGTAACTGAGTGTGTTGGTTCTAGACCAGACTGAACCTCGATTTACTTCTCAAATAGGGATTTGGTATAGCATTGTCTCAAAGGTCCCCTAGTGTTTTAATATTTTGAAATTTTTGCAACTGTGTCCTCAGTGCTGTGTTCACATTTTCAAGTTGTTTGAGTTTAAAAAGCATCTAGGTTAGGTTCCAAACCTTGCCTAGTCTCTCTTTGAGTGAGTGAGTGACTGCGGAAATTTCCAGTGCTCAATAGTGAGAGTATTTTTTTCTTCTTTCTCAGTACTCAGGCTCCCTAGATGTAAAATATAAAGTTATGAAGTCCATCTTCTGTGTTTTGTCAGTTTAAGTAAAAAAGAACTTTTACTTCCACTTTAATAATAGAATTTTTGTGTATTTAATAGAGGCAATGATTTGGCCTCAAGCTGCGTTTAGATTTGAAAAAGATGAGAATATTAAAGCTTGTCAGCCAGCCCACAAACCAATTAAGTATTTCTATACTGACAGAATGTGTGGTGGAGTTTTTTCTTTTTTCTATTATAGAGCATGTGTGTGTGCGCACACACACCAGACAAAATAGATATTCTTTTTGAAAAAGTGATACTGAAAATTGGTAAAAGTAATGGATGGTCCTTAGTGACACCAGCATGTAGACAAAAAATTCAGACAAAAGCAATTTAAGTGTTTAAAACAGTGTGTTCAATGAAATTTCTCCAGTGATGGAACCATATTCTGTGAGGTCTATAACTGTCATATGTGACTGGGTGACTCAATGTGGCTCCTATTACTAGGGTTTGAATTTTAAATTTTATTATTTTTTTGGCAATTCTAATTTAGCTATATGTGGCTATTGTCTTTGACAGTGTAGGACTTGACACATATTCTTATGTATCAAGAAAATGCCAGAGAGTTTAAGATTTCCACAGTTGTGATGGCTGATTTGAGACTAAAAGAATGTCGCCAAGTGTGAGCCTGTGGAAGAAAATTAGAATCCTACTTTTGTTGTTCCAAAGGGAAAAAATAAGCTCACTTGAGAGTAATTACAGGGGAACACATTTAGGCTCAGTGTGGAAAAAATAGGGACCAGTGGTTTCTGCATTAAAAAATGAAGATAATATTGGTCCTATCCTCCCTATACATGTCACTAGTTGTACAAAGGATTAGATAAAATATTGTTTTGTAAGTGTTTTGAAACTACCAAGATGTTTTATTAAGCATGACTGAAACTAGGTTAAAGACAGAGATTAAAAGACTTTATATACTTGGAGTGGCCTCAAGGCTGCTTGTTCTAAAACAAGCAAAACGATTCTCTTTAGGATCCTGAACAAGGCCTCCGGAGTTTAGACAATAAACGTGTCATGCCATATGGTAAATGGTTGTATTCCTTCAGTCTTCTATCTCAAATGTTCCAGTAATTATTTCACCTGGAGAGGTTGCTATAATTGACACTATTGCCTTTTCAAGTACCTAGAAAATTCCTGTTAGCGAGTGAATGAATGAACTCTCGGTAGTTTGGCTGTGTAGATATTCTCGTTGATGAGACACTCATACTTGTAGCATCAATCAGCCTCAGGACCTCCTGGCTCCTCCTGTTGGATATAACAGTTTCCTGGAAAAGGGAACCTTGTAGGTAATGTCATAACAGTGGCCTTAAATTGCAAAGGATTTCTACTGTCTTCATGAACCAGGCATGGCACAGAATTCATTGACCTTGCTTATGCTCCCATAAAGACTCGGAACATTCAGTAGGACAGTGAATGTGGAGTTTAGCCACCCCGCAGTGTGACTAACTTTCTCATAAAGAACTCCCACAGAATTCATTAGCTGCATTTTAACACTGGACCCCACTCCTCTTACATCATGGGAGTTATGGTTCAGAAAGATAATGACAGCCCTTAGGTTACTATTGATAGATCTTGCCTTCTTTTTAACCAAGAGGACATATCTCGTCCTTCTTGTTAAAATTATAAGTACAGAGCAGCCTCATTAGGTTCTAGCTCCTCAGTTGCTCAGAACATAAGGAGCTTTCCCGCCTTTCTTTTCTGCTGCCTTTTTTCCTTACAGTGTCATCTTGTACCTACATTTTATGTAGACATGTATATTTACCTTTTGATAGACTATTACATATTTATAAAAGCTACAAGTAAGGAACATTAGGCAGTGCCATTTATTAGCATCTGGACCTTCTCCTTACACATCCTTTTCTGGAGTCTAGAGATATCTACCTGAATATAAAACTGGTGGAATGAACACTCAGCCTTGTTCGCAGGTGGCCATTTTTATCTATGGCTTGTGTGTGCATGTAGATATTCTTACACTTCCTTTACTGTTAGCCCAGATTAATGTATGCTTCGGTTAAACTGCTGGAGAAAATTACTTTCTATCAGAGTTGGCATCTTACACAAATTTCTTTTTTTTTTTTTAGGGCAGGCAAAGAGTCAGTATTTATTGATTAGCAAAACTGCAAGAAAAGAGAGCTCCCCAGGGAGACCTCTCTGGGCATAAAAGACTCTCCAAGGCATCAGAACCAGGGATCTCTATAGATTTTAGCTGGGGTTAGAACACAGAGGAATTAGCCAAGAGTATATTAGGCTAAGGTCCCTTTGTTCATTCACTGCTGATTGTGGGGCCCTCCAGCCGCAGCTCGGTGGTGGTGCAGGCCGGGACCCTCCCCAAGGTGGACATCTCACGGGGTTGTGGGCCCCCAGCACCACTTTGAACCAGCCTGGTCTTGGTTTCTAACTCTAGGAGCCTGTGCTGAGTGCTCACTTTTTGTCCCCGTCCTCCCAGTAGTTGATTCAGATATTTTTCTCTCATCTTGAATACTTCTTTCCATACTTACCTATTATACCTCATTATCTGTAAGTAGCCCCACCAAGAATACCAAGAATGTGCAGTAGGATCATCCTTGACTTCTACTTCCTTCCTTTTAACAATTTTTGTCAGAATCATTATTCATGTTTATATCATTTCTTCTGCTGCAAAAGCAAAATGTGCCCTTCTACCTTCCCAAGATCAAAACCATATTCTTCAGCTAACCACCTCCTACTGTCTCTTCCATAACTTCATCACATCGATCATTTCTTTCCCTTTGTCTCATACCCACTGTCTCCTTCCACCAACCCCTCTCAGTTTATTAACTTGAGCAACTTTTCTCCCATCTTTAAAAAAAAAAAATTCTACCTCATCTTGAACCCTCCTTTCCTTCAAAGCCTAGCAAGTTTATACTCGCTGTAATCCTTTAACTCCTGACTAATTATTTCTCATTGCACTACTACTAAAATTATTCCTTAAACCCCAAAATTGACTTTCTACTCACAAATTCTAAGAGATGATGGCAGCATCATTCAACCCTGCTGGTGACTTCTTCCTTCTCAAAGACGCATCATCCACAGCATCCCTGCCTGCCAGTATGAATTCTCATCCTTTTCACTATCATTATTAGGTCCTCCCCTCTTTCTCAGATATCTAAGAATCCCATTGTTGCTGAAAATGGTACATAATAGCATTGGCAGGAGAGTCAAATAGACTTGAATGAAATGCTCATCCCCTGGTTTATTTAGTTGTGGAAACTTGAATAATTTATTTACTTGTTCTGAGTTGTTTTGCTGGTAGTGGTGGTGATAGTGGTGGTTTTTTCCCATACTTTCTTTACAGGGCTGCAAGGATAAAATTAGCAAATGCAGGTCAGGTTTTTAGCATAGTTCTTAGCTAACTGCTTCTCACTTTACTTTCATTTCTCCCACTATTCTTCCCCTCACTTTCCATCTTTTTCCTTTCTGTTCCTGGTCTCCCTCTTGAGCCCAAAAGCCACATCATGAACCGCCTGCTGCGTGACTTTCTCAACTGTAATAGGAACCAGCATTGCTTTTTCCCTGAGAATCAACTCCCCTCCTTTCTTCCCTTCTTCCCTCCCTTCCTCCCTTCCCTTCCTTCTCTTCCTTCCTTTCCTTTCCTACCTTCCTTTTCTGACACATCCTTGAATCTGAGTCTTTTCTTTCATTCTCATGCCACAGTCACTATTACTATTCTTATTGCCTCCCAGTTAGATTGTTGTTCTAACCACCGAATCAGTCCCCTCTCTTTATTCAATTGTAAACATTCTCCCTAAAGCTGTATATATCTGACCAAGTCATTCCTGCTCAGATTCTCTATTGTACCTTCCTGCTCCTTGTGACCTTTTGAAGTGCCCATAACCCATCTGTGGTTGAGGAGCAGAACAGGAATGTTTTGAGGTTCTGCATAGATTAGAACTTATTCATCAAATGCTGAATAAGCTTATATAAAATAAAGCCAAGCCAATAGTGTAAGAAGATATAATGACATAAGAATATTTGGTGATAACTAGATAATTATGCAAAAATTAGCTCTGTTGTCAACATCTTAAAGATTTTTTTGGAGAAAATGATTTTTATTCCCCAATTTTCACTTGAGGCCCAATAAAATAGGGGACTGAATTTTACAAAAAAAAATAGAGAATCTCTGCAGAACATCAACAAATTGCCTTCTGCTCCCAGCCAGCCAACGTGAGGTCACCCTCTGTTGCTTTGCCTTCCTTCCAGTGTTGAAGGGGCCAGGTCACTAGCCTTGATGTGAATAGTCTGATCCTAAGGAGATGTCAGTAGTGAACTCTAGCAAAGTTCCTTGTCCACCCTACTGCAGAAAACCGTGTGATGTGTTTTATGAATTGTCCCTGTTCCTGCTCTTGTCTCTCTCACACACACACACACACACACACACACAACCTCTACTCCACCCTGATTCCTCAATACTCCAAGTAGGAACCAGATGTTTCTACATCTGGTAGCTTAAGAAGAGGCCAGTGAAGGGAGTTTGATGTGTGAGTGACAGATCCCTAGGTAACACTGCAGGGGCACTCTTGATCTGACCTGTTTGAAGCTGAAAACTTGCCAGGTCACACTGGAAGTGGTTGCTGCTGGGTATGACTTTCATCCTTGTTTATCTTCTATTTTTTAAAACCTTTCCTGAAGGTTTTTTTTTTTTTGTACAAATGGATTCTTTTTATTGAGTGTGTGTGTCTCTGTGTATATGTGTGTGTACATATGTGTCTGCAGAAGCATTTATATATTGCTTTTTCTTGTTTCTTGTCACTGCAGGGCAAGGTTGTAACCTTTTGATAAAGATTGTGAATCTTAATGAATTTATCATTTTCTATGGGAAGAGAGATGTTTTTTACAGTGCAAAACATTTTCTAAGAATATTATGGAAGCATTGGATAGAAAATAATAGCTAATATTTTAAACATTTCATTTTTTTAATCCTTAGAAGAATCCATTATTGCTAGTTTGTCCATTGACATTAGAAGAAACGAAAACAAAGGGAAGTTAACTACTTTGTCTAAGGTGATATATTTAGTAAATGAGAGACCCAGGATTCAAACTCAGGTGGGGATTCGGTGTCAGCAGTCTTCATCTTACTGCTCTCCAGACCTGAACAAGCGTGGAACACTGGGAGCTTCCTAACCATTCCCTTCAGCTGACTCGTTGCTGTTTGGTGGAAAGAGGACAGGACTCAGTCTCCTATCTTGGCATATCCCTGTTGTTGAGTAGTGTCAGGCTTATATGAGATGCTCAGTAAAATTTGTTGAATTGAATAAATACAGGTTCAAAAAGCCTAATTTAGCTTTTGAATTGTCAAGGTTGGATTTTTATCAGTTAACAATAAAGGGGGATTTTTAACTTCTAAAATGTGGTGGTCATAACTTTATTACCTACCTATAGACATACTAGTAGAAAAAAAAAATGGTGTTGGGTAGAGCACCATTCTTCTCTACCAAGGTGTTTTTAAAGTTCTTTCAAGGGTTACATGGGAGCTTCCTAATCTTGTATGAATTGCTAATCTATTGTGCATGCCATATAGAGATTTCCATGATGCAGAACCACCAGATGACTCATACACATAGTGTAGTGTTGTCAGAAAAGGGTTGGTAAGGTTGAAGGAATGAAAAAGAAAATTATTAATTTATAGGTAGTACAATGGGACAACCAGGGACTGGAGACCAGTTGCAAGGATACTGCAGAGAAACCAGTGTGAGGTGCAAAGACAGGCACTAGTTAGTAGAGAGACCTGAGAAGAGGAGACAACTGTGGGGAAATCAGGGAAAATGAACAGAAGTACTGACTAAACAGAAGTATTGACCAAACAAAGCATTGCTGAAAAAAATCTTCAAAATATAATGCTTCATTGTTTACTTAAGAAACTAAAATCTTAAAAATGATAGGACTATGACTTATAAGCTATCACTCAGGTTGCTTGAGTTTAGAGTAGTAAAGGTCCAGACTACTGTCCATTCTTAACACTCCCATGTTGTTAATTCTCTCAAAACATTTAGACCTTGAGTTCTACATAGTGTCTAAGTGTTGAGACAATAAGTCAAGGGAGAAAGGTTTATCAGTAGTAAGAGGGATGCTCTCTGTCCTAGAGGTGAAGGAGGGTACCATGGATGTCAGCAGCTAGTGTAACTTTACCAGAAATTGTTTAGAAAAGTGTGACATAGTCCCCATTTCCCATTAAACCAATTTTACTGCATAATCCTTTGGTAGAATTGCTGTATTAGATACCTAGTGTTTGATTTGAATTTTGTGTTTATTCTGCATGAAAATACACTGAGACTGTTAATGCCACTTTGGTACTTCTGGGATGAAGAGTGGGTATTTTATGTGCTATCTCTTTTCAAGCAAGATGTAAGGCCTTATAAAAGTGTTTTCCAAAGACTAACCTAGCATTTTAAAGATTTATAGAACAAGTATCTACGTATAGATTCATTTAAGCTTAACAAAACATTTCTGCTTCTGTCTTGCCTTGTCAGCAAAAGATTTGGGGATTTAAATAAATAAAACTTGGTGGGATATAATAAAGTGCAAAAAAAAATATGATGCATCAAGTTACTTCTGAAAGGAATATTGAGGCCTAAGTGATCTCCTCACTGATGTCTCTTGAACTAATCTTTAGGCTCTGTGTTATTTAAAAAAGTCGAGAGATTTGTGAGTTGAGGGGTACTGCAAAATGTATCTCCCAAAGATAATGGTCCTATTTTAGGTCTGCATTTCTGTTCTAATGGAAGGAGACAGGTGAAGTTGTAGAACACCCTCTTTTATAGGAGTTTCTCAGTCCAGATATGTGGTAAGATTTTTAAAAGTAAGTATTTTCAGTGCATTATAAGGTAAGATTGATTGTGGTTAGAGGGAGCAGTAATGAAGTCAGGAAAACCTGTGGACATTAAAAAATTTTTGTTAAGTACCTTCCATGTTTTCTGCTGTGAGGAATTAGTAGAGACAAAATGGAATCTCTGCCACACAACAACCATCTTTATTAATTCTTCTTGGCTTTTCCAGAACACAGGACACCAACCCCTTATGAACAAATGTCTTTTGAATGAAATAGGTTCTAGAGACTATTGCACGATCTTAATAAATTATATTTTTAATGCCTTCATTCCTTCTCCTGTTTGGTACAAGTAACTGGTCCTTTGAAAGTTGCATTGAGCAAGCTTATATTTTATTGGGGATGTCAGACAAAAGAATAAGTAAATGAATGAATGAGTAAAAGAAATATATCTCTCATTCAATCCATAGTCCACATTATCCTAAACTTATTCATTAAGACTTCTTTAGCTATGATTTTTACACCACTATCCATGAGTACTTCAGTCATTTCTCTTTTTTAAAAAATATTTACTAATTTTTGCATACAAAAGCTGGGGTATAGGCCAGAGGTGTGAGGGGGTTAGAGGATTCTCCAGAGACTGAGTGGGGAACAAAACAGGCACATCTGTTAAAGTACTCTACTAAGGGGAGCAGCAGAAAATACCAGCGAATTCTGCTGTACCATGTGGGTCACCTCCCTGGCCTGGGATAGAACTCCTGCTGCAGTGGCTGTGGATAGCATCATAGTACTGCATCTTACTTAACCCCTTATGCCACCAGGGTGACCCACTTCATTCACTTCTTAATTATCAAACTTTCATGTTACTTTAGATGAAATGGAGCCTTGACATGAAAAGAAAATTCTTTGGAGCGATAATATTTATAAGCAGTATAGTATATTCATGCAGAAGACCAAAATCTTCATAAGATGAACTTAAGGGAAAGCATTTTGAATTAGTCTACTATTAAATTTTTAAATGTTTTTAAAATGGCAATTTGATGGATGAAGTAGAATAAAAAGGCTAATCTTCACTGTCCTAAAGTGACTTTATTATATGGGTGTTATCTTTTTTTTTTTTTGCAAAAATTTGAATTGTATCCCTGGTAAAATCCTAACTTTATTCATGTGGAACACCAAGATAAAGCAGGCTGTTACCTATATGCCTTACATCCAGGAAGAGATTGGCCATAGAAAGCTGACTGG
The DNA here is from genome assembly GCA_019455555.1 of Galemys pyrenaicus. Taxonomy (NCBI): domain Eukaryota; kingdom Metazoa; phylum Chordata; class Mammalia; order Eulipotyphla; family Talpidae; genus Galemys; species Galemys pyrenaicus. Next base: position 4,538,485 of record JAGFMF010011925.1, read on the forward strand.
TGATACCGAACAAATTCCTACTGAAAGTCAAGTGATTTCTTGTTTCCATTTTGTGACTTTAACTACTGATTTGTATCTCTTCAAAATAAATGAGAACCCAGCAAGTGAAAGCATGTCATTCATGTGTCTTGTATATATGTTTTATTTCAAGAGGGCCAAACCAAAGAAATGGGTCTGATTTGTTGAGTCAGTCTATTATAGTGGTTCTAGGGTATATGGCTCCAGAGTCAGACTGACTGGATTTGAGTTCAACCACTGTCCCCTATTTGTTGGAAGACTTTTGTTAAGTTGCTTGTCCTCTCAGTGCCTCTGTATCTTCATCCTGAAGAAGTATATAATAGAATAATTCATAGGATCATCAAAAGGGCTAATTGGGGACTTTTATAACGCACTTAGAACAGTGCCCTCACACTGCTAAGTGCACAACAGATGTTAGTCTTCATTAATAGTTCTAAAATCCCAAACTTGAAACCTCCAGGCTCATCTATTAAACACAGGTTGTATCACAGTGCACGTGGGCTCCCTATAGGAACCAAACTTGGGCAGTGGTGAGTAATTATTGAATTAATTAACAAATGCAGACAGATTGTCCCATCTTTAAGCAGGGCATGCATACACTGTAGACACCAACCTGGCCCACACATCCATAAAGTCTGAGACACTATGCTCAAATGATGCAGCAAGTTCGTTCAGGTACCAGTACCAGAGACACCCTAGCAGGAGGACCTCATAACAGTAAGCATCATGGAAGGCACTGCTGAATTCTGGTTCCACATTTGTCCAGATATCAAACATGCAAAAAACCCTAGCCGTATACACTTTTCTGGTCTAAGTACTTTTCCTGTGTTGCTTTTTTTCTATTTCATTTCAAATTTGGGCTCTACTTGGTCATCTTCTAGCAACATCACCCTATCCCTTTCCTGGCTTAAACCAATTAGTACCCAGTCTAGATTTGGAGTTGGAGTTAATCCCACAGAAATTAAAAGTAGGAGCAAGAATATTTCCCAAAGGAAATTTGGGGTACTGGTGTACCAAGAAAATTGAAAGGATGAGATGAGAAAAACAGCAATGTCATTCATATATATATATATATATATATATATATATATATATGAGGGTGATGGTGAGGTCGCTTGGTTCTCCATTTAGCTTAGCTTCAAAACAAATAGACCTAGGTTTGCAGGTGAGTCCAGTTCACCGTCCCAGTTCATGCTGGGATGAAAATATGGAAAGGAAATAGAGGTTGGAAGGAAATAATAATAATTGGGCCCTAGTCTGTGCAGGATTGTTATATTTGTGCTCTAATTTATGTCTCATCTTACCATGAAGTAGATTGGGGGATTGGAAAGGATAGAGGGGGAGATAAAAACAGATAAGAAGTCATGAGTAGGTAGCCAGAACTGTGGGTTACCCTGGGGCAGATAGTGTAAGCAGACCTTTTACAGGGTAGAATGAGTGTGGAAAGGCAAGGGAAATGCACGCTGGTTGAGAAGGCAGCTGTTTCGTGTTCTAAAGCTAAAATTCTTCTGTTTGACCTGGATGTGAAGTGAATAATCACTTTTGTTGTTTGAGAAGCAGTAAAGGCAGTCAACCATGCTACAATCCTGATCTCACAACCCACATATCTTATGTTCCAACAAGGAAACTGCTTTTAAAAGGAGATAGATGTGAATTCTGTGTGCCATGTATATGTTTGTGCCACATTTAATTTCATTAGCTATAATATCACGTAGCTGTGCTTATTTAACTGCTTTGACCAGATGGTAATGCCTTCTGAAGAAAAATGGTTACATGATGTAATTGAACATGTCCTGTTGACAGAGTTACAACAACCCATTTTCCCAATTAAATGTAGGTGATTCAATAAAATGAACAGAGTCTATTACTCTGCCACCATTTCTTGCTCAAAACATAAAAGAGAAAATGCGTTCCTAAGTGGGGAAATTGTATAGTTATGGTACATATCACATGGGGATCAGAATAAAGGCAGGCCATCTCCTCCCACCCTGGACAAAAGAAGCCATTTGTTACTACCTAGATTTGGCCTGTGACCAAGGGGAGAGATCTTGGCTTTCCTCAGTTATGACCATTTGACAGTAGTGATGAGAATGAATGTGAACATTATGAAAACTAGCCAGTATGTTCCAAAAAACAGTATAAAATGTTGGCTTTTGAATGTAATCAGGTGTAGTGCAAACAGTTGTGTTGACTCTGAGCAGGTGAGAGTGTTGGGTTTTGTGAATGTTTTCTATCAGTATGATAAAAATATGCCAACCAAATTAATATATGAAAAGACACCTCTGATGAAACTGTCGCTGAAATTATTTTCATATTTATTGGAGAAGAAGATTCACTGTATGCTTAACTCCTCCAGAACTCCCTGATCCTGCTTATGCAACTCTGAAATTTACAGGTTTGGTAAAAGTAAGAAAGTCATACTCTGACATTGGAACTTCTCAACAATATGACTAGAAGTGATAATAATAATGATCTTCTGAAAATGACATTTTGCTATGTGCAGGGAGTTAAGTAATGCCATTGCTGTGTATATACTTTTTCTTAATTATCTTCATGAGTATGAGTAAAAGCTTGTGATCATTGTCTACCCTTATTCATAGAGAAGTTGAGAGTTTGAGTTGAAAAGACCCTAAAAGCCACTAAAACTCAGCCCCTAGTTTTATTGATGAGGTCCAAAGAGGAAAATGCAAACAACTCGAGAGATGAGCACAGACCCAGTTGTTTCCTCTCCCCTTATCGGATTTGCCCTTATTCTGGTGCTAATGGCTAAATGGAATGAGGGAAGACATTGAGAAGATACAAACATATGAGGGTTCCTTTTCCATACTGGTAGTTACCCAGAGATGCTTCATTTTTATATGTTTTAGATACTGGAGTGCCATATAACAAGGTGAAATATTTCCCTTATGTAAAATAGAAAGCTTGAAACCTATGATCCTCAAGGACTCTTCATAAGGGGGGGTGGACATCAATTATACATCTCCCTCCTTCACTCTTGCCCAGTATGTCTAAGATATGACCTTACTACATCTATCACTTTCCTCATTCAAATCACAAAAAGTGGGGCCTCCCTGGTGGTACAAGGGGTTAAGCACTGCACTATGAAGCATCCACAGCCGCAGTATGAGTCTGATCCCAGACCAAGAAGGGGATCCACATGGCACAGTAGACCTCTCCTGCCTCGCCCGCTGTCCCCTCAACAGTGTGTTTCAGTCAGTCTGCCTGTTCTGTTCCCCACTCTCTCTGGTGAATCCTCTGGACTCTGACCTGTACCTCAGTTCTTACATGTATAAATAAATAAATCTTTTAAAAAATAATCACAATAAGTAAAACTGAACCAAATCTTCTCATGAATAGTATATTTGGAAGGTAGAATTTGAAAATATTTTAGGGTTGGTTGATTGAATGTTCAGACAGTGTAGGATTTATGCCTCACAGCCCTACCCTAATTAGATTCTGAAAATTTAGACACAGGAATCAGTCATGGTTATTAGACCCAACTCTATAAGGGAGATGTTGGTGGATCTTGCATTATATACATTTTCAAAACCATCAGAACCCCTGAGAAAGGAAGTAGGATAAGAGGGCAAGCCTTGTCAAGCAGCCACTGGACTGAACTTAGTCAGGAGGAAGACATCCAACCACTGAACCCCATCAGCTCTAGCCATCTGCCACATTTACCTTCACCCCTTTAGGGCCACAACTCTACAGTGACTCAGAAATCTAACCATTCATTGTGCACGTTTTCTATGTGGTTCATTTAGTAATCAAGACTTCAGTTACACTCTCTGTTACTAGTGTGAGGTGAATGGGGGGTCAACCTCAAGGTCATCACGGCAGGTTGAGCCTAAAGAGGCAATCAAAGCCCCAGAATGAACTCCTTTGTCCCTGAAAGGGGTCTTTCTAGGAGGCTCCCCAGAGACTGCTGATGTGCTATCCCAAGGCTCATGATTGCGTCTCCATCCAGCCCCAGAGGGATCTGATTGCAGTTCTGCTCTCCCCTGGGCCTTTTCTGTGCTTTTTACCCACTTCCAGCCCAACTCCTAAAGGCCTGATTGGTTTCTCCACTTCTCCCAGGGAATAAGGGTTGTTCTATAACTCCTTTTCAGCTGCCTCAGCCGTCTAATATGTCCCCCAACCATTTTTTTTTTAAATTTTTAGTTTGTTTTTCCTTGTTCTATGAATTTTTTTTTACACACATGCACACAGCACTACCATGAAAATCCCTCTGGATCTTTCTGTCAGCACTGCTTAATATAATTTCTGCCTACTCCAACTTCCCAGTAACCTCTGACTCAGGCCTCTTTCTTTAGTTTACCTTGAGATGGCTAGACCAGATGAGGCTATAGACCCAGGTACTGAGCACTTCACACATCATCTCTCTAATTTACTTGAACATGGTCACATCTAAGAGATGAAATCAGTTTTACTCTAAGTGTTTTCTTTGAACCAGGGTGGACTTTCTTCTTTCTTGGCTTAGAGCAAATGAGGGTGCTTTCACTGAAAGGGCAGCAGTGAGGAGACATTGAGTCTCCAAGTCACATTAGCATGCTTGTTGAGGCCTGTAAACAATCTCATCATCAAAGTGCTTTGTAATAGCTATAAAAACATAATCACAGGTGACAGTAGGCACGAAATGCATGACTCGAGCCTAAATTCTTAGAATAATAAGGGCATTCATGAGTTTCCGGATAGAGCCGTTAGTGTTGCCAGTCTTATGTCTTCCTGACTTCTGAAAAGATAACTTTGTTCAACATGTCTAAAGGACTCTGGGCTCTTAAATAACTCAGCAGCTATTCTACTTGACTGCCCTCTGTGAGTTTTGAGGAGCTGGCCAAAGTGGGAAGGGCAGATGGAGAACGTTCTTAAGACATGGCACTTACAAATTTGCTCTTCTAAAGATGGTTGCCTTGGGAATAGCACTTTTCCCCCTTTCCCGCCATAAGGCAGTACTAAGACTGATCTGAAAAACAGGTAACGTCTTGTTTTTCTCTCACTACTAGCCCTATTGTCCCTTTCCCTCTCCTCCCTCAATCTGAGTCTTCAGAATGTTTATTGATGTTCACTAACTTTTCTAAGAGCTTTACATTGTTGAATTGTTTGCTATATGAATGTCCAGTGATTGTATTCATCATTCTGATTGGCTTTGCTGCACACAGTTCTTTTAAATTCCCTCCATTTGTTGAGAATGGCTGCATCTCATACTTTCTTAGGGCAGTATAATACTCCATGGTACATGTGAGGATAGTGTTCCAAACATGGAATGAAGGTCTGGATATTAAAAGGATGGCAGAAGGTAACTCAGGACATTTTCTCTGAGTTTTCATTTCAGCTTTTCCTTCTGAATAAGATGTGTAAATAGTTCAGCAACCTATCATTTATGGATTTTGATGTTCTGGGCCTCAGTATATCCTTGAAAATTCAATAAAGTTGTGGTTAATATAAACCATCTTCTTATAAGAATCTTTTCTATTCCCCATCTTCCCTGTAGACTCCCTATTTTGCAGTATTTTATCAACTGACCAACATTTGTCATGTAAAATTATCATTTAATTTTCATTTAATTCCTCTTCATAGCCACATGGCCATCAGCATGAATGACTATGATGATATCTTGTCAGCCTAAAGCAAAATGACACTTGGTATTTAGTTGACTTCTGCATCTTTGGTGGAAGCATGTGGTTTCTTTTAGCCCTTTCTAAACAGTGAGAAGAGCTCCCTAAGCCCCATAATCATCTCCATGGACTCTGATCCCTTGGCCTCAAAATTGTATTGGTGGATAGAAACTCCATTTGTGGATTCTTACTTGACAAGTCGGGTATGGCCTTCTAAATGCTGGATTTTTCTAAATAGATGTATGCTTCATGCAGAGAACGGGATGCCTTTTAGGCAGGGAAACTGACTGCAGTAGGTTGGCTATTAAGAGCACAGTGCAAGTTTATGTAGAATTGATACAGGTAAATAGCAAGGTGGAATCTGGAAATTAAGTACTAAAGTACAATGCTAGGAATATGACTAGTATGTGCAGAGATTACTGGAGAATATAGGAATAGTTAACAAGCCTAGAAAGGGAGGTGAGAGTAGACTCAGGAGGATCTTGAATGCTGGAATGCCTTTGTTCAATGTTTTGGAGCGCCTTAAGATTTCTGAACCCAGTTGAACTAGTAATTAATGATTTCAGTTCATTATTCCCTACTTTTTTTGCATCTCATTTTCATTTTTATGTTAACTTTCAAATCCCTCTAACAGTTTTTCCTTCTTAATTTTAATAGCAAAATGTCATATAGAACAAAGGAAATATTGGACTTATTTAATATAATGTGATGAATTCTATGTTTTTTTTTTAATATTTGGAAATAAAAACAAAATTAAGAAGTGGTTCATTTGTAGTCACAGCAACAGACCTGGTAGCACTCCAACAGCTTTTGTCAAGGCTGCAAATTAGACTGGAGGGAAGAATGAACTGCACATTCCTAGCTCCTGGGCCAAGGTTCCTGAGATTTTTGCCAGCCCTCTTCCAGACAGCAGCATGGTTCCTCAGCTGTCCTTCTAGTCAGGGAGACAGATGGAACCTCAGGGGTTTCCTGTTTAGGCGTCTCAGAATTCGAAGTTGTTATGATGTGTGGGCTTTGAAAATGCCACACTTCAGGGAAGCTGAGTTGTGGCATCTTAGACTTTCTTATATTGAGCCTGTGTTCTTTTCCATCTTCGTGGCATTCATTTGTTTTGTGTTCCCCAGAGCCCTTTCCTGGAATCTCCACAGAGGATGGGTCCTGGCTCTGCTGGAGGCCATGCTCATTACTCATGTTCAGAGTTTGCCTTACTATGTGCTCTTCCTTGCCAATTCTCAGGACAGCACTTTTCCCCTTCCTATTCTTACTCAGTCCTTTCTTCCAAAAGGCAACCATTTCATGGCATTCTGCTCCCACCAAATAGTGGGCCCTGACCTGTGGACCAGCCCACCTGTGTCAGTGGCCAAGGCATATCAGGGATGTGACTATTTAGCTCTTTAACTAGGAGCCTCTGTCCTTTCTAGAGACCTTCCAGCATACTATTAACCTAAGTGCAGGGGCAGAAGAGCCCGGCAGCACCTGGTACAAATGTTAATGGTTTTTTCATTAGGACACTTCATCACAGAATTCCAGCTGTCTTTATCAGGAGGTGACAGTGAGGCATGTCTTGGATAAGAAGGATGTGAAGATCAACGGAGATCAGAAGTGAAAAGATGAATCTATCTATTCATCAGAAAGCTATTTTACTTCTAAGTTTTAGCCAGCAGCAGGTATGGCTGCATGGTAAATGCAAACATCCATTGGTGCAATGCCATTATTTCCTTATCACCACCATCTAGGAGTATTAATGAAGAAGCCAATTGTGCATGACACAGTGCTGGGCTCTGTGAGCAGTGATGCAAAAAGCTGCTCCAGTTAAATTGAGTATGGATACGTGAAGTGACTAGCTAAGACTTGACAGTTAACATTTTTTTAATTGTGGCGAGCATCAGAACTAAATCAGTGATCTAATTTTTAGAAAGCCCAGAATGAACCTCTACATTTTTAAAGCAAATAGATTCATCTTTCACATTACCAAAAAGAATCTTTCTTTCTAAAAAGAATCACAGACTTTGAATCTGGGACATTAAAGAGAGATTTTATTTTTCTTCTTTTGAAAAAATTTGATTTGTTAGCAATTAGGCAAGCCATACATGTTAGTTGTAAAAGACATTGAACGTTTTTTTATTATTTTTTCTTTATATGTATTTGACATCAATTGAGGTCCCCACAGATTTCCCACCACCAATTCACCAGTGCACCATCACCTCAGTCTCTTGTGCTCTTTCTGCCCTCAACCCATTCTCACCCCCTACCCCACAAAGTGTTCCCGATTTGTCCTTGTCTTTTTGTTTTTGTTGTGTTTATTATTATTATTAAAAAGTATCTAAATGAAAAGTAAAGGCCATCAACATGCCCCAACCTCCTGTACATTTTTCTCCTCCTCCTAGAGCATTAACTTCTGTCACCTTCCCACTCCTTTTAAAGTTCATATTTGTAGATGTGTATTAAATAATTGTTTCAAATTTGTATTTATAAATCATGTTTTCTCTGTTGTACTTTTCCTTCATGCAAGGTGATTGTTGTTTAGGTCTATTGCCTTTGCTTCTAGAATAAAACTGACAGCCTTGTCCCTTGATTCTGCTTACTGCTTAATTCTTTTGGTTTCTCTTTTTAGATGATTTTTTTAAATTGGTTTCATGGTGCACCACCACATAGTAGCCATTATGTCTTCACATTCAGGACCCTTGTATTTTATTTTGGGTGAACATAATCCTAAGTTCCCATTTTGCTAATGTCTTTAGCAGAAGCATAGTATCAAGACTGCCTCTCTGGCAAGGCACTTACACTAGAGAGTGTAACTCTGAAATGAATGAGCTTTATGATAACTGATTTTCAATTGATAAGGGTGTGTGTGTGTGTGTAACCCAACAAGAAAATAATATGTTCATCAAAATATGAATATATTCTCTTCTACAACTTTTCCCTGGGAAGCTTTCTTATCTACCTGAACATCTCTGGTCTTGATCTGGCCTTGTTTTCAGTATGTGACTCGTTCTTAGCCATAATAAACCTTTTTTATGGACTGTGGTGGTACTGGCTGCTGATTCAGAAATCCAGTCCTTGAAAACTTAAAACTCAGCAGACATATGCAAGGTGGGCCCCTGCTTTTGCTCAAGTCTCTCTTCATCTCCAGGAACTGAATTTTTCATGCAGTAATTAAAATTTGTAGGTCAAGCCTCCCATGGCACCGTTTGCTGCTAATATAGGAAAGCAGTGATCAGATTCGCTTATGCTGCTCTTCACTGAGCTGAGACTTAAAGGATGAAGGGTGACATTTTCCCCCATTTTGTAAATTAATGCCATTGATCTGCCTAACAAGAACAAAGTTAGGCTTCAAAATACCAAATGATAAAGAGATTAAGACTTTAAATGGCTTTCCAAAAGGCAACCTCTATTGTAAGGCTCCAAGCTGACTATTGAACTTCCAATTAGAATTTCTAATAGGCTATTGACTTAAATGGATAAAATGTTGCAAGTGATAGCTTTCAAGATGACAAAAATTGCTTTGTAAGTTCTGGAATATTACTTTATGTAGCTTATACTGTGCTGGAAGTTGAATAATAATAATAAGCTGGCCTCCCTTTGTCAAATGTCAACAGCATCTGTGCTATCATTTTTCTCAAAGGTAATAAACACTTTTTTTTAACAGACACATTTGTTAAGCACATCCTCTTTCCAGCTTTTCTAAATATGGGCTCAGTGAAGCCTTTCATGCTTTGGGAGACCCTTCAGTCTTTGACATTGTGGTAATTTTCGTATTTTATGAAAAACATCCAGTAGGCTATGTATTCTCTGTATTCACATATATGTACTTATGCACACTTGCATGTATGTTCACATTTGGGACAGAAGCAGATGCATTGCTCTCAGCCTCAGTTTACTCTTCTTAGAAGCTACAATTCTCCCCCATGAGGACTTCCAATATAGTGTTACTCAGTCTAGGCCTTGTTATAAAACACTAGCTCTAATACATTTTTAAATACTAATTTTTCAAAGACCAGCTACCTCTTCTAGGATAAAGGGTTAATATTATGCTTATGTTACAGTGCATTAAAAACTCTAATTAAAACAGCATTACATTCCCATCTGCCAATCTCCAGTAATCTTCTTTAATTGCAGTAATTAAACTATATTTACATGTTCAGAATACTTGTAATTTAGCAAATTGCACTCTCTGCTCTACATTTAATCAAACAACCAGTTCCAGTATATTTAGTGTGGAAAGAAGTAATTTCAATGTTTTGATTACTATAGCAGATTTGACAGAGTAAGTGCCCCTCTAGTAGAGGGCTTGAAAGGGAAGGCAAACATGAAATATAGTCATGGTTTTGATTGTCATGTGAATGCCTAATTACGTGTTGGAGGATTAACTATTAAAGGGTATCATGGTTGCACTTGATGTTTAGACACAGCGATATTATAGATAACACAGAATGTCTTTTAGGGGAATTTGACAAAAGAAGGGAAATTTTCCCTTAAAGGTTGGAAAATCATTAGAACATTTGGGGAAAGTGTTGGCCAAATAGTGTGATTGCTGTTGTGTCTCCTACCTGTGATCCCAAAGCCTACCACGCAAGATGTTTATTCTAGCTTTCCCAATTAAAGTCCTGGAAAAATTCAGTGATAAGCAACACAGAAAAATGTTCATGAAGCTACTGATTCAGAAGTGAGTCCCTCCATATCTGTCTCTCATGTTGTTTCTGTGTTTGCACCTCAGTAGAAGTCATACCCTTGTCCTGTCTTTTGTACCAGATGGGCCCACCTAACACATCTCCTCAGCCCCATCTCTTTTTCTTGGATTCCTCATTTTAAGGAGAGAAATGCTAATTTTTTGCATATTGATTGGATTTAAAGAAACATCTCTTAATAACCTTAAAAGGATTTTTTAAATACCACTTGCTATTGTTATTATCTTGGTGCAGCAGTATGATAGTTTATGTTTATTAGTATAAATTTGACCAGAATATTGGGTATTGCCATCAAATCTGTTTTCTAAAACATGTAGGTGTATTCAACATAGAATTGTAAGTAATTTTCTCTTTTCAAAGTAGCATCTTTCTAATTTGTGATGTTAACAGTATTTCCAAGAATTTTACCTCTCTCCACACTTCTGTGCCATCTATTGTATTAATAAGGATTATGCATTAATGAAATTGAAAAGAGCAGCTTAGCACTCCTGTTGAATACCAATGTTGAACACTATAAAGTTCTTGATCATGTGAAAAGAACAAGCTACTGAGATGTTTCAAGTGAAATGTAGGTGTAAGGACCTGAAGTTTTTGTCATGGTTCAATTAGTAACTTGTTATGTTATTGAGCAAAATGTTTCCTTTTTAAGGTCTCATTTTGATGTGTAGAGAATAGAACTTTAATTTTATTAGTTCATGAAAAAGTCAAGATGAAAAGTCTTGACAGAAAATGTATATTGAACTTTAGAATATCACAGGATTCAGTTCAAATCCAATCCCCTTTCTCTGTTGCAGTGGCGCAAATTTAATTTCTGACAAATGTCTTGATAGCATTTTTCTTCCTGCTGCTTATTTATAAGGACTCTGATTAATTTATAATGACTGTCTTTAAAATATATATTGGGCAGAGTTAACCCTTACAGTGAAGTTCAAAACAAAATCCTGCTGGTAACTGCATGAAGAAGGTTAGAGGACGCTAAAGATACTTTGAAAGAAAAGAGAAGTTGAGGTAAATTGAGTAATTTGAGGGTTGGTCCAATCAGGGTTGAAATTCCAGCTCTGTTACTTAACTGTTTGGTCCCAAGCAAACTACATAATTATTCTGAGTCTCTAATATCTCAGCTATAAAATAGGGATAATACTTATGTAAGCATCATATTTAGTTTTTGTTTTCCATTACCTGTAGCAGTACACCCATGTATAAGGAGATAGGTACATGCACACACACCCCAAAAAAGTCTGGGATTGACTGTATGATCTAAATACAAACAGTAATGCCAAAAAAAAAAAATGTCTAAGAGTGCCACATAACTGTCTGGAAAAAATATGCATTTGAGGTAAAATATATACCCAGAAAATGAAATCTCCAGATATTTTCCAAGTGTCATTATAACTGTGTTTTTAGTCTCTTCCCCTAACAAGTTTTTTTCCTGAAATTGTTAACAAAAATCATAATTGAGAGATTTGAATCTCACTTTATTTTACACTCTCTGCTTAGAGGTGCTAATGAGCAACATAATGACCCACAAAATGACCCTGCATCCAAACCTTATAGAGTCATGTTATGGAAATTAAGAATATACTGTATAAAACATACCTACATGGTAGCTAGCATCTGTGCTTCCAGAGATTACTGGATTGAGTTCAGTTCTCATTCTTGCTCCTCATTGGAAATTCAGGCATTAGGTCAGCATCCTGAGTGTGCTTGATGAGAATCTTTGTCTTCTTGACAACTTTCTATGTTAGGGCAGGGTACAGGGGACCCTAGACACGAGAGAATCTCTAACATTTAATTCGAAAGGCAGAACTTCTGACATTTACATTTCTGCTAATTTCACACATCATATTGCAGCATATAGAATTTGGGCTCCTGCCAACAGGACTAAAAACTCTTTTTGAAGAACTGCTTTTGGAGGAGTATAGGAAGGATACTGAGCTGCAGGAACATTTCTTTAATAGTAAATGTCCAAGTGTATTCAACCTGTAAATACTATGGAATTCAAAGCCTTCCTTTGAACTTGCTCTTCTAAGAAAGTTTTGCTGCAACTCTCATCCTAATAATATGACTGATTTCCTATTTTCCAATGTTTACTTATACTGTATAAGGTTTACTATATAATGAGCTTATCGTATAATAAGGGACTCTGATTTATTAGCTCTGCATTATTCTCATTGCATCAGCTTCCTGATAAATGCTACCACCCTTGGCAGGGATGTGAGTCTCAATCAAGTGATATCATTGCTTTTTAATGAACTCCTCAGAGTAACAATGCTACATGTGAAATTCCTTATCCTGCATTATTGACGGCTCCAGAATAAAAGGCACTGAAAAAGTTGTGCTGAGAAATGGGACAGAATTCATTACCAGCTCAATATTCTGCTAGTTAATAGTCTTTGATCTATCATATTTACTCTTCTGAAGCAGTAAGAATTCATGGGCAGATCAGCAGTGAGAGATAGCAAGTATAGGCATTTTGTAAATGGTGCCTTAGTTATTTAATGCCTAGTCCAACTGCTGGAATTTAACATAAGTGACAACTTTCTCAGAGGGGGCATGAAAAAAAAAAAAAGTGATATTTTACAACCTGAGAAGTTAAGCACTGAGATAGTTAGGGCCCAGCTCTCATTAGCTGAATGGTAGATTTTTCTAATTAGTTCTTTCTTGTGCAATTAGCACAAGAGTCTAATCAGCTCATGTGAAACCAATTCTAATGCTTGGAAAAGAATGCCCAAGGCTTCACTTTCAGATTGGATCTTAGGATTTCTGGTGCGCCTCCTTAAAAGAATGGAATCTGTTATTGAGTTTTTATGTAAAACGTGAGCACTGACCTGTAGAGGGGGCAAAAAATGGACAACGTGTTGACTCTCAATGCAAATATAGCTGGAGAAAGTACTCAGAAATATTCATTACTTGACAGTTATCATTGTAACACTTCAACTAAAGAATCTGTTTTTCTTGATTTCTTTCATTTCAAAGTTGGGGACTTGGGCCTCAGACAGACACTGTTCAGCATGACTGCCCCTCCTGAGGGCATGAAAGAATAGCACCATTAGAATCAAAATGCACTTGGAGCCTGTGGCTCCAGGGCTTGGTTTTCCAAGTCTCTGCAGTGTGCAGATTCCCCATCAGTTTCTGCTAATCTTGCATTCAGTGTTTTGTTTCTCCTTCCATGCCGCTGCTGCCACTGCTGTCACATGGCATCCCCGTGACGCTAGCCTTATAGACCTTGTGCATTAGCCCAGGTGCACCCACTTGTGCATGCCCACGTAGGCATGCGTGCAGCACTGCAGGTTTCCATCATTATACCAATGGTGGGAGGGCGGAAAAACCTGATAGTTTTCTCTGACCCTAAAGACAGCATCAGGCCCTGTAGCATATAAACTGTTACCCTAGTTCACCTCAAACAAAAGAAATCAGTTATTCCAATAACAAAATCTGTTTATTTAGAAATAATCAACAGATGAGGGATCATATTGGCGAGTGCATTCTTGGTGAAACTCACATACATTTCTTGGAATCGATGGCTAATACCCTGGCAAAATAACCTCTGCAGGACCTCACTATTAGCCCCCCAGAGAGGTAAGCTTCATCACCTCTATTGGGAGATGCAAGGCATGTTGGGTCCTATAGTTTGCTGATTGTATGTGCATGGGCATCTGTAGCCTCCTGAGCTGCAGAGTGCATATTTATTATGAACTGGGATCCAGGTGTGAGAACTGGGCATTCTTGGTCACCAGGCTATCAAGGCTAAGAATATGTGAATTTCCTTTGTTCATGCTGTGACTGCCCAACAGAACTTACTATGGCATTGAAAATGTTCTATATCGGTACTGTCCAGAACAGTAAGCACTAGCTATAAAGTGGCTATCAAACACTTGAAATGTGAGAATGATAAATTAATTTTTTAATGCTATACATTAAAATGCTATACATTTAATGCTATACATTTAATGAGTTACAATTTAAAATATCACAAGTGGCTAGTGGCTACCATACTCTATAGGGCAGGTCTTGCTCCCTTCTGCCTCCTACTCCTCCCTTCCTATAGACAGCTGCTTGCCCCCAACAGATGATACGTCCTCTGCACTGTCTGGCCATCCATGCTCCTCAGCCTTGCCTTGAAACCAGTCAGGCTCCCCTCAGAACTCAATGCAAGTCTTTAATTCTCCAGTTGTGTTATCATTGTTTTCCACTAAGCCAGGATTTTGGGTAAAATTATATTATTTTTAAAAAGTTGGGCCTCCCTGGTGGTGCGGTGGGTTAAGCAATGTACTATGAAGCAAACCGCAGCCGCTGCAGCATGAGTTCGATCCCTGCTACCAGCCGTGTACCCCAGCTCTTGTATGCATAAATAAATAAATCGTTTTTTAAAAAATTAGTATTTTTTAAAGATTTTTTTTTATGCATACGAGCACTGGGGTATAGGCCAGAGGTGTGGGGGGTGGTGAGAGAATTCACCACAGGCAGAGCGGAGAGCAGAACAGGCAGATGTACCAAAATCCACTGCTGAGGGGAGCAGCGGGCACAGCAGGAGAGGTCTGCCACGCCATGTGGGTCCCCTCCCTGGCTGGCAGCAGGGATCGAACTTGTGCTGTAGTGGCTGAGGTTTGCTTCATAGTGCGTTGCTTAACCCACTGCGCCACCAGAGAGACCCAGTAGTATTTTTTTAATAGCCAAAATAATGATAGTTTTTGTCTAAGAGGAGGACTGAGAGGAATTTGTCAACAGAATCTCAAAGATTGGACAGTACTGAACATGTCTCCTAACAGCTAGATGTTTACAGATGACTTTTACAAATTCGCTATGCTGTTTTAATTATAGCTAATTAAAGTAAACAAAAAAAGGTAAGTCTCATTTTGTTATTTTGCCTCCTGGAAAAACACTAAGACCATGTATTTGACAGAATGCTTGCTCATTTATCCAGTAAGCATCTCTTGATGGCTAGTTGTGGTAGTCTGGGCTGTATAAATGAAAGATACTGACTGCCCCCCTGGATTATAACCTCAAGTCACTGACACATAAAACAAAGATGATGCTATGTGAAAAATGTTCTACATGTATACAAGATGTATGGGAGGCTTTATAGGAAAGAGAACTAAGTGGTGGTTATAGGAAAGAAAACTAAGTGGTGATTTTAGGAAAGGCTTCTAAGATGAAAACAGGTAAAGCTTACTTTAAAAATACATGAATATAAGGGATGCTCTTTAGGGAATTAAGGGATTTTACTAGTGATAAAAATAAGGTAGGGCTTTCATGAAGGGGAGTATGCTGTAGTACAAACCAGATGTGTAAAGCAACAGTATGTGTTTGGGAGAATGCAGTGATGTAAAAGAACTGTGGTATTTGGTGTGTAATTGTAAGAGTGCTGAGAGATGAGTGTGGAAAGGACAGACCCTGCAAGAGCATATATGGTGTATGGAACGTTAGTTATATGCCAAGTTTTAGAACCAAGAGAGGGATGAGGCAAGAGACACTAAGGTGCCAAGTTAAGAAGTTATTCCCTCCAAGGGCCATACAAATTCCGGGTTAGTACTTACACAACCCTAGAATCAGTGCCTCCCTAAGTGATACTAACCCTGTCCCTGAAACACGATTCTGGTTTGTAGACAGAGAATGAACTTGACATGGGAGCAAAATAGGAGATGTAGCACAATACAAATGAAGTTGATGTATTGATAATGTAAAGATAAAAAGACCTAGTGATGAGGAAAAAATGTGAAGCATGAGAGAGGAGCCCAACTGTCTTATCACCGAATCTGGGGGATTTTTCATTCTGACTGACACTGGGTTTTCCCTGATTTCTCACATTCTTCAGTTTCTTCCCTGTCCAAGATTCATGCCCGATTCAGGGTCCAGCCATGACTTAACTACTAAGTCCAGTGCACTTGGCGTGTTCTGAGATGAGAGCTAGAGTTCTTAAAAACCATCTTGACTTTAAACAGACCTGCTGTACTGGGAGGTGTTAACACATTCAGAGAATTCCAGTCTTCTTGGGCTTTCTAAATTCAGTGACCTTATTTTAAAGATGATCAACATGGCTTAGAACCTTTCGAGGATTAGGAGACATTTTAGCAAGTTTATCAAGAATAAGCAAAGATGACATTTGGCTAGCAGTATTTCCCCCAAAAAATCCATTTGTTTTGGAGTGCAGCTTTTCTACTTACCAATATTTCTTGAAGCTTCCTCCTTTCTCTAAACTCTGGGATGTTTTCAGGAGAGATTCTTTTCTTAAAAGACGTTCAAGAATATAGTTAATTGGGAAAACATGCAAGAAAAGACATCTTGTTTCCTTGGGCTGCCTGTTGTACTCTTCCAGCATATGCTATTACTTGTCTCAGATAAGTACACAGGTGGCTGTTTGCAAAGCAGGGTCTAATGTGCCTTTGACTCAGAGAAGTTTGGAAACAAAGCCCTTTGTACAATACGCCTTTCACTGTTTTCTAGTGTCTTCTGATCTTACCTATTCCAGTACCTACAGTCTGAAAGAACTTGTGAGTGAGTATATGATACTGCACAGAGGGTTGATGTAGTATAACTTAACTCATCCAACATTTATTGGCATCAGAATGACATCCAACCTCTAGGTATTTAAAGATCATCTAGTCTAACTTCCACCTGGAAAATCTCCTATATAGCTTTTCCCAAAATGGATGTTTGTTATGACTTACACCTATTATTGGATGCTCCCTGCTTCTTTGGTCACACTCTCCAACCTCAGTGACACTCGTGAGTTATCTTCCGTTTCCTCACCATTCTTCTCCATGGTGGTAATTTCATTGATAATGTGTCATGCTTTCCATCTTTTGATAGGGTCTCTTAGAACCAACCTCTCCAAAGAAACTCCCAATTTAGCTCCTGATTTATACAGTTCTTCACTGTGTCCATCCTTCTTACAAGCATCAATGGCAGTTTTCCAATTTCAGATATCCTCAGTCCCCTTGAGGAGGTTTGTCCCTTTCAAAAGTTTTTACTCTGAAAGATAGGATCATTTTCTCCCAAAAGAATTATGAATCCACGTGAGTAGGTAAACATAAGTGGCTTGGTGATTGAACAGCCAGATGCCTCAGAAAGGTCACATGCCACCCTCCTGGCCATGTGAACTACATGAAGTTGTCCCTTTCTGTGTGTAGCCAGGAATGCGAGCCATCAGAGCATGTTCTCCTTCCTCACTGTGTTCTGGCACTGTACAGAGCTGATGGTCAGGGAGCCTGACTCCGCGGGGTGCTGGCAGTTCCTCACATGCTTCTGCTTTGCCCTATGTCTAGGCTCACTCTGCTGCTTGTCCCTGAATGACTTCCCTGTCCCCCTGCCATTTCATGAAACTCATTGAGATATTAATGCCTAATAAAAGCTTAACTTCCCAGATACCTCCCTACATCTCCCTGCTCAATCTTCTGTTTAAGATGTGCCTTCACTCATCACTAGTGCTCCCATAATTCCTACGCACATCTCTGTCACAGTTCCTACATTGTTTTAAAATTATCCATATGGGTGTCTGTTTCTTCCATTAGATTGTAATTTCCTTGAGGACTGATACTACCCCGCTCTCATCTTTGTGACTACAGCGCCAGGTCACATGATAGGTGGTATTTAATAAATGTAGGCCTGTAGGAATGAGTATTCCCACAGTGTTTCAGGATTATTATTTTTTCTTCTGTCTTTCAACTTGAATGAGATTGGGTAAAAAATCAGATAAACAAGAAACAAAAGAAAATCTTAGTCCTCCAAATCTTAGTCCTCAGACTCTTGGCTCATTTTCCCCCACAGTGTTCAACTAAGTCCATCCAAAGTGGGTACTGGCTTCTCTGGGAAAAGTACCACTAGGAGGTTTTCTGTAGTACTTTGCATGATCCTCTCAGTCCCTGTACCTCTGTGTCTGGAAGGCTGTGGAGCAGGTCTCTTTCCTTGCACCCTTGATAGAACCTTCTTTAGTCTGTGCCTCCGGGAGAGGACACTTCACCCTGTAGAATGTGTTACCTGTGCCACTCTCCTCTCTGCTGACTCATGTCATCTGCTCCTACTCCTGTGTTGGAAGAAGTTCTAGGGGCTTATCAGTAAATAAGTTCTAAGCTTCCTGAGTAGGCACACATTGTAAACTATCCATTGAGGGAGAAAAAAAATCAAAACTCTCCCAAGATTTTGGAGATCTGCTTACACTTCTCCTTCTAAGCCTGTGCTGCAGAGTCTGACTATGGGTACTTATGCTCCCCTTCATTCAGTCCCCACCTCAAGATGTCAGCAGGATTGCCCCATGCTTTAATGGAAGGAACCTGAGGTGCTAGAACTTAAAGCTAACTTTATTTTTTAAAATATTTATTTATTTATGCATATAAGAACCGGGGTATAGACCAAAGGTGTGGGGAGTGAGAGGATTCACCAGAGACAGAATGCAGAGAAGAACAGGTGGATTTACAGAAATACACTGCTGAGGGGAGCAGTGGGCTAGGAAGGATAGGTCTGCTGTGCCATGTGGGCCCCCTCCCTGGCCTGGGCTCTAACTCAGGCTGCAGTGGCTGTGGATGCTTCATAGTGAGGTGCTTAACCCCTTGTACTACCAAGGAGGCCCCTTAAAGCTAACTTTATAAGATCACTCATAGCTGGTAAGTGGTACAAGATCATACATTCAGATCTGTCCAGTTGCCTTCCATTTAAATGTTACTGCTGAAAAGGTTATCTGATATATGTCTCCTTAAGCACCCTTTAATCTCCGTGAGATAAACTCTTTAGATAATAGTATTTTCACTTACCAATCCCTGTTACCACCACCAGTCTCTCATAATTCAGTGCTTATCAGGCAGTTGCTACCTAATAATTCCTGCTAAATAATAGTAAACTAGTGGGATTTCATCCCAGGATCTGACCCTGTGCACTACATCTGTCATGGAGAGCCAGAGAAACAGGGAGGTGGATAGAGAACAAACTGGTTCTTGATAAAGAACTTTTTTGTTTTATATTCTACTCATTCAGTTTCTCCAAACCACATGTGAAGTAGGTATGATTAACTGTCGTCCTTCTCTTTACAAGCAGACAAAGGCCAAATAACTTGTCAGAGCAGATCTGAGACCTGACCCAAGCCATCTAACTTAGAGCTGTGTACTCCAGACATGCTCTGGCTCCATTTCCAGGGTGGTGATGTGGGGAATGTACAGCAGCGTGTGGGCTTAGTGCTTGTGCTGCTTGGTGCACAGCAAGATGGACCATAATCAGCACTTGAATAATAGAATTTTCATGAGTGATTAAAGTAAAAGCCAGGATTTAGAGATTGAGAGTTGATTGTTAAAGGATAAGTGATAGTTGGAAGGTCTTACTGGATTTGATTAAAGTGAAATTCAAAAACCATCACAAAGATGATTATTTACCAGTGGTACTTTCAGAACTTTTTATTTTTTTGTGTGGCTTAAGTCATTGGCACTCCAATGCTTAAAGTCTCTGTGCTCAAAACCCAAATGTAATTGATCCTTAGAAAATCAGAGGTTAGTGCCTTCTTTGGCAAACTGCTTCTGAGCTTGGTTATACTGAAACATGATCACCCTTTGAAGACTGAAATTTTGTTTTATGGGTTTTGTTTACCTCCCATAGTGCCTAATATCTCACCTTAAACATAATAGATACTTTGAGACGGATGGACAGACAAATTATTTTATATTGCTTTAGTGGCTCTGAATTCAAGGAAGATTTAATTTCTGAATAAAGGATATTAGCAGATTGCTTAAGCACAAAATTCTCATTTCTGCTCTAAATTGTCTAGATGTCAGTGCCTGAGTCCCAGTCCAAGTGTCATACGGTACCTCAATAAAGCTAATATTTTCTGGAAGAGAAATCAAAATATGAAATATGAAAAAGGTGGAGAATGGGGTAAATATACTGGATCAGAGTTTATCTTTGAAACTAAACACTTGAGGCAAACAGGGATTTAAGCTAATCCCTAGTACTAGAGGCTATAGCAAAAGGACAGTAAGAGTTATAAAAATGTAAGTAGATTGTACCCAAATGCCAGAAATGTTGGGATATATAGATGCAAATTGACTGGAATTAGCTAATAATCAAATTTCGTGGACATTTAGGAGACCCATTATTTTTAATAACTAGCATTTATTGAGTGTTTATCATTGTGAGGCATAGATTCTATGCACCTTGCATTTATTTGATCCTCATGACATTCTGTGACATTAATACTAATGTTTTTTTTCCATCTCACAGATAAGAAAACTAAGGTGCAAGGAGATTAAGGAACTTTACCTATACTATCACCATTCCTAAATTATGAGGCAGGCAGTCTGGCTCTAGAGATCATTGTGTTAACTAGATCTTCAGTGAGATTTGCTTTGCTTATCAGTCTTCTTTTTATTGGTCTTGAAAACTGGCTCTACTCCAGCTATCACTTGGTCTCAGAACTACATTGGCTCCATGACCTAACCAGTTTCTATCATTCCAGTGACTTTTTGGGCTATCTTTTTCTGAACTGAACACTCCCTGAGAGAGGTAGTCTGTCATTCATGCGTTCATTCAATTTTTGTTGAAAGGAAACTCTCTGGTTGTTGTTTCTTAGATAGATGCCTCTAGATCTAAATTATTCCACCAGCTACTAGGATCTTCACTGGTGTTTTTTGATCCAAATTTCTTTCTCCAAGGTGTAAGTCAGCAGCAGTGGGAGGCAGCAGAGATCTTAACAGTGTTGGTCAAACATAAGTTGAACTGTGTTCCAGACCTGAACATGTGGAAGTAAACCACATATACATTAGCTGGGCCTTCTCAAAGTTTACGGTACAGCAGTGACACTAATAACTATAGTGTAATGGGTGCTTCAAAAAAACAAGAGATGGAAAATACTGGAGTAGAGGTCATGGGTGAGCTTGAAGAGGTACTTGAAGCAGGGATCGGAAGTTCCTCCTTGAGGAAGAGGCATTCTAAGTGAGACTTAAAAAAGAGAAAGACCTAAGTTGGAATGAAAAAACTGACAGAGGAAGCCTTTTCTAGGCAAGGAAAATAGCATATGCAAAGGTTCTGAGGTTAGAAAGAAGGTGGTTTAATCAGTTAAATAATGTAATTCAAAGAAAACTGTTATGGTTGGATAGTTACCTCTTATATAATCCTGCCAAATTTTTGTCCCCCAGTTTGCAACCTGTTCTCTTTCATTAGTGTTTCCAAATCCACTTTCTAATGTAACAGTTATGTGAGCATTTCTGTTTGTTTGTTTGTTTGTTTGACTACTTACTCTAGAAACAGCGCAAGTCCTAGGCAGAGGCTCTTCCATCTAGCTGACAGGGTGTGAAACATAAGTTGACTTACTCCATTGTATCTCCATCTGAATCAGAAGCCTTGCTTGCCTAAGGCTCAGCAATAGAAATGTCAAATCCCTTCCGTTAGTTATATCTCTTTTTCCACTGACTTGAAGCATGAATAAATTGGAATTAATAAAAATAGAATGATTATTTTTTGTAGATATCTCAATTTTTCTTTTTTTTAATAGCATAGCTGTGGTAGGCATAGGTGACAGTTTCCCAACACTACACTTGAGTTAATATTGCTTACAAGTGCCACACAGTAGAGTTACATTCCTGGTTTCCTGCAGGAAAGTGGCTGAGTACTTAGGGATTTGGGGTTTATCTAGGTGAGTGGGACAGACCAAGAGTCAACTCTGTATGGGCAGTGACTCATTAGATTCCATCTTTCTCCTCAGCCACATTCCAGTTGAAATCACTTGAAAGCTCCCATTCACCCACCATTCATAAAAGACCAGTAAATTATTTAAGAAAAGGAAACACAGCCTCTATCCCATCGGATTTTCCCCCTCGATCACATGAGTCTTTTCTCCGAGCACACACACATGGCCCAGACTCACTGTCAGGGGAGATGTAATGCCAGCATCTGGTGTTAATATCTATTGTTGACATTTTGGGAATGAGAACATGAGCTATTAGGGAAGATGTTTGCTTGTACCTAATTAATGTCCTGTTGTATCCCCTCTTGTTGTCAGCTCTGCTTCAGCATCCTGCCGTGGCATTTTCTTTTACTGGCTAACTTTAAAAGTTAATTATTTCTCTGTTGAATGTTAAATGCCACCGTTTTTAAATGCTTGTTCCTCAGTGTGAATTATTAGTTATCAAAAATAAAAATGATCGGTGCAATTATCAACACTTAAATAAAGCCTCTGTTCTTTGTAATCATTCTTCTGAAGTATGATAGTGTTTGCTGATGTCTAACAAAATGGGTCTCTCCAGCAGATGTTGATTTCTGACCCACTATCTTCCTTCCCTGTCTAGCTATTCAGTGTGGAACAGATATAAAGTCCTAATAAAAGTAATTGCTGATGGGGCCAAGTCTTCCAAACTCATTTTCCGTGAACCTCAAAATCACTTTAAAAAAGTCATTTGGCATCAAAAGTAAATACAGACAGAAGTGAGGAAACTCACATGGAATGATTCCCTAAAAGCTTTTATAAAACATATGCCTTGGTGGGAAATTGCATCTTTCTTTACTTGAGATTGGTTTACAAAAATAATGGTAAAAATTATAGCTAATAGTTATTGAGTGCTTACTCTATGCCAGGCTTTGATACTAGCTTTTCACTTGGATTATCTTAATCTTCTCAACAACCCTATGAGGCAAATTATTATTATTATTCCCAACTTAAAGCTGAGCAATTTGAGGCACTAAGAGCTTAAGTAATGCATCACATGGCTGGTTAGTGCTGGGCCAGGAACCTGTGCTCTTCTGCCATACAGCATTTCCAGGAGGACACCCACAAGTCACACATGGTTACCGAGCACTTGAAGGTGCAAGTCTGAGCTGACATGTGTGGAAATGTAAAATGTACACTGAGTCCCCAAGACTCAGCACAAAAAAAAAGTAGTATAAAAGAGCTCATTAATAATATGTTCACATCAGTTACTTGTTGAAATATAATATCTTAGAAATACTGGTTAAATATGTGATTAAAATCTATTTCACTCTTACTTTTTTAATGTGACTACTAGAAAAACATTTTCTGTTACCCACTTTGTATTTCTATTGGAAAGAGCTGCTATAGAGATGTGTATGGACATAGTTCAGAGTTTCTACATTTGTTCTTGCCTTGTGAATTTCTGCTCCTAAATTATTGAGGACATATGCATACATTTCTAACTGTACCTCTCCTTTCTGATCATTTCACATCCAGAAATTCAGCACAAAATATACACTCTTAAATCTGAATCTCTACCAAGAGCCCATCTGTTGGCTCTTATCAAGTCTGGAAAGATAAAACACTGACATGTCATGCATTAACTAGATCAAAAGGAGGCTAATGACAGAAATGTGGCTGCTGTTAAAATGTCCTGAGAGGATAATCTGGGTGGACGTTTTGTTCTCCTTAAGGCAACCCCCTCAAATGTCTTCCAGAGACCATTTCTCGGTTCTTTTTCCCAATACCCTCTTTTGCCTGCCCACTACTTCCCAGGTCCACCCTTCTCTCTCTTTGGGTGTCTATGCAGCTGAGGCAGCCCCTCCATTAAGCAGTTCTGACACGAGGCAGGTCTTTTTTCCTTGCTTGTGAGAACAGAGTGTATAATGGCGTTGCCCTCCACCGGGGATCTTTGAGAAGCTTTATGGCTCTAGCAGGCATGGGGGAACCAATCGCAGGCACTAGCAGCTGATATATGACACTAATATAGGGTTCACTTTTATTCTCAGCCTAAAAAAAGATAGATTGTTCCAAGTTTAGACAGGCTGTAAAATCGTGTGCTCCTGGAACCATGCTGCCTTACCCCCGGGACCACTCTAATTGCTTTACATCTGTACAAAGGTTCCTTGTAATCGGGCCTTCTGCCTTCATTTGTCTTCTTTTCAGCCTCTTAGTAAAGACCTTAATTGGTCTTAGTGGGGCTTTTTTCAGTTAGTGCAACTGTACCTTTAGGGCTGAACAAGTACCAGACACTACCTGCGGGGGAAGTGAGGAGATGGGAAAGACATCAATACCCCTTTACCTTTAACAGTTTAATTAATGTGCTCAGAACAAGGAGCGGTTTGAAGAAATTTCTGCTCCTCCGGGACCCTGCTACGGATCAGACATAACCGGTGTTAGGTGGAATTTTCTAGATTTCTTTCCTGCTTCAGTCTCTGTGAACACTCATTAGCCTCATAATTGTCTCACAGTAAACCGCTGTATCAGGTTTCGGTCTGTCCTCTTTGGAGGATCAAGTTGCTTTACATCAATACACTGAAGTACTGGGGGATGTATGTGCAGGGAAGTAGCCTCTAATTTTTGTTTCTTAGCTACTAATTATTTAATAATACATTTTATTGCCTATTAAAATGTGGCATAACTTGCTTGTCAGCAAAACTAGATGGAACCTAATCATTTGAGGAGAAGGATAATTGGCACTTGTACAGATGGCTTTTACTGCAAGTCGGGTTTGTTATTGCAGATAGAGTTCCTTGCCAGGTTTCTTGGTTCTGTTTGCGGGCTGGTCAGTGTTGTGAGGGGGTTACTGTGTTTCAGCCCAGGCGGTTAAATGTGGTATTATTGCAAATGCAGTATACGCAGTTATAGATCATAAAGGCTTCTGCTGTGTAGGTACTTTTTTCCTTATTCTCCCCCCTCCACCCTGCTTTTAAAGGACCCTAGTGAGTTTTGTACCACACTGAAAATTACCTTATGTGCTGGAAAATGCATCAGTGGAGACTTTGTTTAAACAAAGGGCGTTTTTATGATGGATAGAAGAGGCCAAAACTTCTGGATTTCCATCTAGTAAAAATTTGTGTAGGAAAATTGGACCGGTCCCAGTTCCTTAGTAGAATTTCATGAAGGTTTTCCTGTCACTTCAAAATGACCCCTTTAGGAATGTTGCATAAATTCCAGAAAATTGCCCACATAGAGCACATTAAAAAAAAATGAAGGGGGTATATTGTATGGGGCATAGTTTGCTAGTGAGATTAGTTTGCTGGATCCACGAGAGGAGAAACTCAAGTGTTTTGGCTCTAGGTGGGAAGTGTTTCAAGATTTGTACAGAGGTAGCTATGGTGAGCACTTTGGTAAAGAACATTTTGGTAGCACTGAAAGGGATGGAAATGGTCTGTGCTTAGGATGATTGGTTCACACTGCCAGCTTTATGTCCAGCGCTCAGCATCCTCCTCCTGAGGGTGCACACTTTTTCTGTCTACAGGACACTCAAAGTCTCTCTTCCTACTCAGATGTGACCCATATTCACTGAATACCTCAAGCCTTACTTGAAAACCTTTCTTATGTTTTGACACTGGAGAATCACTTAAAACCTCTTTGTACGTGTTTGGATCCCATCTTTCTATCCATTACTGCTTTATAATTATTCCTTTGTCCTCTGGTAGAATTCCTTACCTGTAGCTGTACCAAGACAACATGTCTCCTATCTATCTGCTATCTCCCTCAGCAACCACACTTCTCTTCCCTTTGAAGATCTATATGCCCTCAACCCCTCTGTAAGGGTCTCAAACCCTAGTGAAGACCTATGTATTTTATCAGTAAACAAATGGCCTTTTAAGCTGTGGAAGGGAATGTCTCAGCTTTGATACTTCAGAAAATTAGGAAAAAGTAAGCTTAACTGAGATTTCTTTCTTAGTGGCTGTGTTTGGGAACTACTGTAATTTAATTCCTATAATAAATGTGTTTAAAAGGGGGAAAAAGCCAATTCTGAGGTTTTGTGTGTTACATGAAGGGTTTGTGTTATACATTGTCATTAAACCTTTTGAGCAAAAGCTATTGGCAAGTTAAAGCCAATTTTAAAAGGTATGTATCGGAACTGGAACATGGAGCCATAAACTGGCTTGGTAGATTATTTTGTAGGTGCAAATCCTTTAAAATAATGATATGTGGAAGTTGGCAACGACCTAGAACTTCTATCACCTTAGTAGTCATAGTTCACAGCCCAGTCCAGAGAGAGAGTGTGTTGATGTGTGTTGAACTAGGCTCTCCTTGGACAAGGTTAATCTACTTTTTTGTGTCCTGTAAGTTGACTCATGAAACATATCGGTAAATAAAATAAGTCAATAGGATTCTCTGATCAGCTCTTAGGTGATTTTTTCACTTGTTGATTTAGATAGGAAATCAAAATAAGGGGGAACTGTTTTTAACAGTATTCCATTCTCTATTAAATGACGCACCATTAACACCACTTTTGTCAGAAGGTGACTCCATGGGTCACCTTCTGCCAGTCTCAACCATAACAATTATATGACAGTAATATACATGGAAGCCCATCTTCTCTCTGTCCACTTCTAGCTCTTTCTAGCACTGTAAGGAGCTAGGCACCAATTCTACATATCCAGACTCTATCCATATCTTGTACCTTTAGCACTCTAGCAAGTAACTACTCCCTGACCACTCTCAGGCCTAGATATGTGTACCATAACATGATGTGCTCTGAGGAGGGCAGTAAACAGCAAAGAACCTCTGCCCATAGAGTCCCAGAAAAAGCAAGGAGTTCCGTATCCCTAGTATGCACCTGGGAGCTAAAAGGTGTACAAAGGGAGATAGGTGAGCTCAGTGGGCCCATTCTCATGACCCTGAGGTCTATTGCACAGAGAAGGGTACAACTGGGAGAGGGCTAAAAAGATCTTATGCAGGGGTCTTAAGGACTGGATAGAAGCAATAATGCTTTTGCCTCTCCATTTTAAACTCAGTAAACTTATTTTTTATGCCTGTCCTACAAGAAAGTAAAGTGAAGTAAATGAAATTCAGTGAATCCAAATCTTGGCCAAAGAACTAAATGGATGAGTTATTTTGTCATCAATGTCTATGGACTCAAGATTGGAATACTTAGACTTAAGATTCAGTTCTGGGAAGTCAGCTGCAGTCTTGTGCAGAAAGATGTTTTGCAGTAAGTTTATTTAAGAAATCTGTTTTTTGGTGATTTTTTTTTTCTTCATTAGGATTTAAGTACATCATACTGCTATCCAGATGCAGGGGATGCCCTGCCATACAATGCAAAGACCATGTAAGGAAAATCTAAAGCTGAGGACACCAAACTAGGAATGTTTTCAATTTCAAGAGCCCAGAAAAGAAATAAAACATTATATTGACATTGTTCAAACAAAGTAAGGCAGTTTAAAGCTTAATAGCATATAAAAAAACACATCTTACTCAACTTCTTTTTGAAAAAGAATTAGATAAATGCATTCTTACTAATAGTACTTACAATGAACAAAGGGTTCCTAAAATTCATCCTCCCTCCAGATTTTAAATGTTGCATGGGCTTATCACATGAGGTTAACTAGACCTAAATTCTACTGGAAGTTTGTGCTCTATATTTTCTATATCATGCTAGAGCTACTTAAACTGTTAACAGTGGAAATTCTGACTTTGTTGTAGAAGTGAGAGTACTTAAAAGTATTGAAAGGTCTTTGTAGGTATTTGTATTATTACTTGTTTTAGTGTGGAAAAGTTCGTGCTTTTAATGACCTTGCTTTTGATCTTAAAAAAAAAAAAAGGTTTAGTTTGTCATCTTCATCTCATACATAATGTTTAATATTATTGTGTAAATGGCACTTTATCCTCCAAAAGAAAATTCTTTTGGGAAGTATGTTCATATTGATTTTGAGAGGAAAATTGAACAAGTGTCTTAAAATGGGCCTGTGTCATTTTGCTTTTCCCATTACCTAAAAAGATGAGATTATAAGAACACATTTTCAGGCTCACTTTTCTAATCTAGAAAATGACAATAATACCTGTGTCAGGTTGTTTAGGCTGTATTGAATGAACATATGTAAACACCTGGCCCATGGTGGTATAATATTACTAACTCCCTATTCGGTTTACTTAAAGCAAATTGGGTATAGGTACTAATTTAGCACATTTTAAAGTCTTAGAAATGTCTTTTTCCCTTTTTACTTCTTCCACCATTGACTTTGCTTCCTTGATACTCTTTCCAGTGAGGTGAAAGAGCTACTAAGCCAGGACATGAAGCTGCATGTGAACTGTTTCTCCTCAGATAAAAGCTGACTCACTGTATTTGTGAAGGACAGTTTGTCACTCTCCTACCTAGAGCTCTGAGCTGCCGCGTTCTGGAGTGTCAGCCTGCTTCTTAGGAGATCAGTACATTTGCTGTCAAAATGAACCCATACCTGCAGGTCATCACCAATCTACGGAACTGTCCTTTGCCTTACCAACATTTCCAGTCCACCCCACTGGTGAATTCTCATCTCTACCTGAACAAGATGTAGATATGTAGTAGATATTTGTTTTAAAGGATCACTGACTATATACAGACACTCATGCAAATACAGATTCTTGAGAATCAAGCCTAATAGTGATGGAGCAATGTATTTTGCTGGGTTTTTTGGTCCAGTGCTAATTTTCCCTATGTCTCAGCCTCCTTTCTTTTGAATCCTTGTTCTATTCTATAGACCTATGCTTATGTTTATGACTGTTTTATAGAGCATTGCTGGACTACCTGAACTTTGTTTAAATCACCAATCTAATTCACATCTCCAACCCAAGAATTTAGTACTGTATTTATTCTCTAGAAGGATCCCCAAAATCTTCAGAGTCCAAGGAGGTCAGTGATTCACCAGTTAATTAAGAATGGTGTTAATAGAAAGAAGTAAATATGTCCTGTTGAGCCAATTCAGTACAAAGCATATTCTTGGTGAACTAAAAATTACCTATGTGGTTTATGTGATTCTGTTCTGCTTGAGACCATCAACTCTGGGAGCTACTAAATAGAATAAAACTTGGCTGAAGTTAGAGGACTTTAAGAAGACAATTATACACATATGTGTGTATATGTGCATATATACACATACACATATATACACACGTTACATGTATAATGTATATGTATACATTATGTATATGTATATGCATATACATATATTCATGTGCTCCTATATATATATATACTCACACACCCTTTAAGAACTCTAATTTAGGGTAGCTTTAACCTTTTGACAATTCAAAAAGAAAAATTGGAGTCTATGAAGTGATTATTATGGAAACCCAACTGAGCCTTTCCTGGAAATGCCAGAACCACAAAAATTTGTTAGCTTTTGAAAAGATGACAAATGCTGATTTATGTAGACCTCAGGATTCCATTCCTATGGCACTGTCATTTATTACTTCCATCAGTACGAATGGTTCCTTTTAACTTCAAATTGAGTGTTTACACTGATGACAATTAAGGATGGGGAAGGGGCTCCAGTAAAACAAAAACCAGACCTGCATGGGGAGTAAAACTGATCAGTTCTCAAGTATACCTCCGTGCTTACCTTCCACTTCCCTTCCTTTCCCTGCCTTCTCTCCCTTCCTACCCTCTACCCTTCCTACCAGAGGAGATAAAATGACATATTTCATTGAGATTCTCTCTCAGATGGACACACAAATCCTGAAATAATCATCAAAGAACCTAATTTTAAAATGTTTTTACTCAGTGAAAGTAAAATATTCCTTACAGGTAAAATAAGTTTTCTCCTGGATATCCTAAGCCAGAATTTTAATTTTAAGGGTTGGAGTACTTTTCTGACATGTGACAAGATAATAGTTCTTTCTTTGTTTTCCTTTTTTCATTAAAAAGAAGTTAAGAAAACAAACAGGAAAAGTAATATCAATTTCATACATTCCCAAAAAGGCAAATCCTAACTTCTAGAGTATTCCTTAACAGTTATTGCAAATATTTCATATAGTTCCTGATTTTGTTATTGTTGTTCGCTTTTATTAGTACTTTTGTGTGTTTTTTCCTCTGAATTAATTTTCATTTTTTAAACTTACTTCTCATTCACACATCTGTATAACTTAGAGGTACATTTTCACACCTCTACATGCACACATTTTTCATTCACCCTCCACCAGTACTCCTGTGCCAAGACTCTTTCCTCCTTCCCCACACTTCTGATAATGAGTGTATTTTTTTTTCAGAGCCTAAGAACTACTTTTTCTGTGCCTTTCCACTATATGTTCTTTGGTGATTTATATTCTACAAATAAGTGAAAACATCCTGTAATGTCTTTTATTTTCTGACTTATTGCCTTAAGACCCATCCATTTTGTCTCAAAAGGCACAATTTCATCTGTTTTAACTGCTGAGTTCCTGGTTTTATTCATTTGAATATTTACCCAGTAGATATTCAGAAAACATTTTTTTAAGAAATTGATAAAATAGTTCATACATTTCACAGGACATAACATAGTGTAGGTCTAAGGTTGAAAGAAAATTTTATTTCAGATCCATGAGCATAGTAGAGACTCACAAAGTGTCTGTAATTAACACAGAACTTACAGTATTCTTTAAAGACTAGAAGTTCATAGACTCCTTACATTCGTGTCTGACATCAGCAAGCTCTTAATAATGTACTGTGTACTTATTTATTGATCAAACCATTTAAGTAGTAAGACATGAGAAAGTGGACACTATTATCTGGTAATTGACCATATTGGAGAGTTAAGTGTTCTGACAAGGAACTAAGTGTGTTTAACCTTCAGATAAGATCAATTTTAAGATAATGCCTACTTTGGTAATGAACCAAAGCTGCTAAGAAACTTTGTTCTCTAGAAGCTTCTAAAGCAATGCTATTTTGATGACAACTATCATAGTTTTATTGACCAAATTTCTTTCTGAGACCCACTTGTCTCCCTGGAAAAACCTGGAAAAACTCAAATGAAAGGGGACAAAGGCAAGCAACATTGACTAGGGAGTATTTCATTTATCTAGAACATATCTTTTGAGTACCTAGTATGTGCCAATCATGCTATATTCTAGGGATCCAAAGTTTTGTAAGACATTTCAATTGGAGGAGCTGACACTCCTGTAAGATGGTTTCCAGTGTTGTTTTTTATCTTTTAAATCACAAAAAACAAAATTTATGTGAACCCTTCATTTATAAAACAGCAAGAGTTGGGTACATTTTTATCTCTGAGTCCTTTCCCTGTGGACCCGTTGAACATAGCTTGAAACTGATTTCTCTTACAGATAGATCCATAAGCAGGTATCACAATATATTATAAGTGATATGACAGAAACATGAACAAAGTCAACATAAGAACATAAAGAAGGACATAGCTAAAGCTTCCTGTGAGGTTACAAAATTCTTCCTAGAGGAAGTGACTTTGACAACATGATAATCTTGTAACCTGAATAAAACACTCATCAGAGAGCAGAATCAAGCAGTGTAGGTAAAGCAAATGAAGGCTCTAGGTAGCTACTTGTGTGTCTGGAATAAAGGTGTTTGGAAAGGAAGAATGAGAGATAAAACAGGAAAGCAGATTAGCCTCCAAATCCTAGATTACAGAGTTTTTTTGTTTTTAGTTTTTTTAAAGCAAAACAACATAATCAGACATGGATTGCAGTAATGTTATATGGGCAACCACAGGGGTTCTTACAGATCAGAGGTGATGAAATGTCACCTTGGGCAGTAGTAATGATACTTCACAAGAGGGAATATTCCAGAGAGATTTCAGAGTGATAATCGACAGATCTAAGTGATTGACTGAGTCTGGACAACTGGAGCTGAAAAGGAGGATTATACCTAACCCTGAAGATAGCTTGCATAATGACATGTAGTGCAGGGAGAGGATTGTAGAGTGGGTAAGAATGAAGAGGGCATCTGTTCTTTTTTGGATATACTGACTTCAAGAACCTGTGAGATATTTAAGTGGAGAACTTTGGCAACTGAAGGTAAAGTTGGCATTAGAAATACTGATTTGTGAAATCACTGATTTAAAACATAGGCTCGGTATGTTCACTAGTGATGACTATAGATTATTCAGCTAGAGAAACGAAGATAGTACTTGATCATGCGAAAAGGTATCACTTAGAAGAGTTTTGCCAAAGAAAAATTTTTAGAAAATAGAAGTAATAGTATTTGATAGAATAGGATATGAAAGATGTGCCTCTTCTGAAGACCACTGGTTTTGCCAGCCAGAAGGCCACTAATCTCTAGCAAGAGCTCTTTCAGTGAAGTAATAAGAATGAAGACTGGGTAGAATTGAAAAAGAGAATAAAACATAAGAAAAAGGAGTGAAGAAGTAGAAAAAATGCCAGTTTCAAGTGATGGGAAATGAAGAAGAGTCCATGGTGTGAACGGAAAGTGAAGTAGAATACTAGATGTGTCCATGAGAGTTGAACAGGCTTTCAGACTGGGGGCATGTGTGTGTCATTGGGATAGTTAGGTCTTAGGGCTTTCTAATCACACTGAAGATCACATCTCAGACCTATAATTTACTAGAAACTGACTTTGAACAATGCTGTTTGAATCTCAAGTTTCCTAAGAGTAATATTGTCATGTCTTTTATGAATATTAAATAATATCATTATATTAAAAGCCCAGAGAACTCAGAAGGCACTCATGGAGTACCTCCTCAGATGTAAATCTGTGAATGCAAGAAAGGTCCCTTACTTATGCTGCATGGCCACTAAGAATCAAGAGGGCAGCTGTGTTCAACTTAGTCCTTCAAATACCTGCACTGATGGAGGCTTCATGTCAGTTTTCGCCTCTCAGTACTTGCTTCTACAGTGACTACAGAGCAAATCACATGACCACATTCAACCTCAGGGGGCCACATTAATGCTTAGAATTTGGGAAGAATGAGAAATGTTGAGTGGAGAAGGCTAATGGCTAGAATACTGGGGAAAGCTACAGGCATCGGTAAGTGTGGAGAAGAAAAGGATGGCATCTATTTTCTTAGTAAGAAAGTGGTAAAAATATGATCCTCCAGGAGTAGTTAGGGTTTTGACAAGGGTGGTAAATGTTTGGAACAGCCGTTTGTTAAAATAATTAAATGAGAATATAACAGCAAAAGAAAAGGAAGTTGTTCTAGTTAAATATTTATCATTAGGGCTCCATGCAGAATGAAATGGTACTACAGCTGTGATTCAGTTTCTTAGTTCAGCTGTAGCTTAAAATTAGAAGCTGCCCATCAATAATTTTCCCAAGGGAGTGATTTCTACTGTAACAGCACATAGCCTAGAGAAAAGGAAATGCACAAAGAGCAGACTTTTTTGGAATCGGAAAGGAAACCACTGCAGAGGGAGAATATGCAAGAGCAGTTGTACATCAATCCTTGGAAATAAAAATGAGTTCACTTTTATCGGTCATCCTGTAAGTACATATGCTGCTGGCCCAGCACTTTGGCACTGTGGAATCAAGACAACTTCATGACTTCATTTCTGCTCTCAAGGAATAGAGTTTGGTCAGAGAGACAGAGCTTAAGATATGAGTTTGAGGTTAATTTAATACATGTAATTTATTCCCTAATTAATTTTGGTAAAGAGTTTCATGGAATAGATAGTATTAAAACTAGAGCATGTAGAAGGGAGGGTACAAAAGTGATGGTGTGATTATAAATCAGAATAGGAATGAAAGAGGCTTGTGTACGGGACAGGGGGGGAATGGTCAGAAGGAAGAGAAATGGGTTATATGATGGAATTATGGTACATCAGGTTGAATGGGCAGAGTGGAGCCTAATTACGAAGACCTGGTACAGTGTAAGTGGAAAAGAGAAATCATTTAAAGTTACTGCATCAGATAGACTAGGAGGAGCATACACTGACAGAGATCAGTTAAAAGTCTTCATAATAAAAAGGTGTCCACTTTTCAGCTGCTCCCTTTAAGAATGTAATGACCTTCTGTTACTTTTTTTCTAAGATTTTATTTATGCATACAAGAGCTGGGGTACAGGCCAGAAGTGCAGAGGGTGAGAGTATTCACCAAGGACAGAGTGGGGAGCAGAACAGGAAGATTGACCGAAATACACTGCTGAGGGGAGCAGCGGGCAAGGCAGGCGAGGTCTGCTGTACCATGTAGGTTCTCTCCCTGGCGGGGATTGAATTTGCACTGCAGTGGCTGTGGAAGCTCCACAGTGTGGCACTCAACCCCTTGTGCCACCAGGGAGGCCCCTTCTGTTACTTTTAGAATAAAGTCTCAGTTCTTAGTCTTTTGAGTTACCACTGGATGTCTAAGGGACATTATGATATGGAAAACTAGGATATATTTGGACCTGAATCCAAAAGGAAGATGTACAGTTAGGATCAAAAGGGTGTTATCGGGCCTCCCTGACGCTGCAAGGGGTTGAGTGCTGCAATGTGGGGCTTCCATTGTCACTGCATGGAAAGTTCGATCCCTGGCCAGGGAGGAGACCCACATGGCGTAGCAGACCTCTCCTGCCTTGCCTGCGGCTCCCCTCACCAGTGGATTTCAGTAGATCTGCCTGTTACGCTCCCCACCCTGTCTCTGGTGAATCCTCTCACCCTTGCACATCTGGCCTGTACCCCAGCTCTTGTATGCATAATACATCTTTAAGAATAAAAAAAGGGTGTTATCAATAGCGAGGTTCCTAACAGAGGCTGTGACCAAACTGGAACAGGGCCCTATTAAGATAACAGAAACGAGGTGGGCTGCCGAATCAGGTATCAATGTAGATACTTTAATTCCTTTTCTCTGTTTGTTTATAGCTTTATTGAAATGCAGTTCACATATCACAGCATCATGCACTTAAAGTGTGTACTGCATTTTTTTTTAGTGTAGTCACAGTTTGCTTCATCACCATCAATTTTAGAGCATTTATAAATAAAACAGTATTTGTGTGGATATGTATTTTCATTTAACTTAAGTATATATGTAATAGTGGAATTGCTGAATCATACAGTTTAACCACTTTCATACCTGCCAGTCTGTCCCCTAAAGTGTTAGCATCGTTTGGCATTCCTCTAGTAGTGTATGAGGATTCTGAAATCTCCACATCCTTGCCAGCATTTGTTTTTCTTCATCTTTTTGATTATCGGCATTCTAGTGGGGATGAAGTAGTATCTCATTGTGGTTTTGATCTTCATTTCTATAATCAAGAGTCATAGTCTCAAAATAAGACATAAAATAGAAATTTCTGAAGACTTTGCCAAAAGCCTACAAAAGCAATATCAAGAGACTGATGTCTAAGAAGATCCCATGCAGTTAAAACTAAGAGGGAGCTGAATAATAGTCTATTATGTTTGTCCAGTCTGTACCATGGCCCCATTTCACTGTAATAGATAATCATAGATTACTACTAATAATCAGACTTGTAAACTTTAAATTAGAGACCCTTGGCATAAATTTACATATACCAGTCCCTCACCAATTGAATCAGGATATCTAGGGATATAGTCCATCCATGTATCTGTGTTTTTAAAATATCCCCCTACTGAGTCCAATGCAGAGTGAAGGTTGAAAGGTGCTGTTGTAAATAATTCAGCAGATTTAAATAGAAGAATCAATTTATTGATTATGTGTGCTGCTCAGGTAACCATCTGCCTTTATTTCTGGCTTGTAAGATTTTCTTTGTTACCTGCTAACTAAATTTGATCCCAAAATATGATGTGCATAGTTTTCTCTGACCAATAGCAAACAACTAGTATACAGTTATAAAATTAACTGGTTCATTTACCCCAATTAAACATCTAATTTCAAAGTTTGGTGAAAGAGTTTAATTACTTTATTTTCCACTTATATTAGCTACCCATGAGGATTTGCTTATTTCGTATTATATCCATCTTTTGGAATTCAGCATATAGTGGCACTTTTGAAAGTAATGAATTATTTCATTGATTGTTTTATTTAAGGCTACTAGTTTTATTGTCTGGGTCACTAATAGAGATCCTACTAGTAGCCTCATAGATACAAGCATTTTTGTGGTTGTGTTGATTTGAACAGATGTCATTTGTATGTTAACTCTGACCTTTCTAATTGACCTGATGTATTCAGATGATAGCAAATAGATTGATCAAGGTGATTTTCAATTACCATAAAGCCAGCAATTTCTCCATGATTAAGGTATATTTATTCTCTATGTGGAGGACCATTTTGTGAGGACCATTTTGTGTTTTCTGTTTAATTTATAGAACTAAAAACAAAATAGAAAAGGATGATAACTGAAATGGAATGTTATTCCATTATATCAGCACCAAATTTCCAGTGCTGGAAGTACAAATTGTCCTTTTCCAGTCCTTACCTTGGAAGAACAGATGTCCCTGACTTAAATTTGAGCTACACAGTTTCAGAAAATGAAAACTCATATTCTGTAAAGAGGTGGGCAGGGTAGAAATGTTAGTGATCTGACTTACGTTCCAGTGCCAATCTGCTTTGGTTTCCTTGCAGACTGAGATTTCTTATATAATGTTAGAAGAAGGGAAATAGAAAGAATGTGAGGAACCCATATTTTTATCTTAATGGAACTGCTCAAATCTGTGTGGTAGCCCAGGTCTTTTCTTCTTCTCAGAAGCAAAGCAGATGCTGCATGTATTTAGTTTTTACGTTTTAAGTGTAAGTATGATATATAGACCTTTTGGTGTGACATGTATCACAGAAAAATAGAAACAATAGAGGGAGTTTTTAAAGGAAACTGTATTTTAGTCTTGATAGTAATTAATATACAGCATTCTCTCCATTTAACTAGCTTTCAGATTTCTGGCCTTTTCTCTTTGCTGATCTTTTCCTCTTTTCTTTATTTTAAACTGTTTTCCTTATAATAACTGCAACCTGTAAAGAAAGTAAGGGGTATATTATACACCCTTAAAAACAAAGAGGAAGAAAAACAAACCCTTATTAATAACTTCCACTCTGAGTGTTTGGGCTGGTTGTATGGCCCAGGGGACTAATCTGCTGAATGTGGAAGGATAGAGAACCATTTGTCCTGGGAGAAGCAGTACATTAAAAAGAAGAGGAAGAAGTCATGGGGGGAGGGCGAGGCTCTACTGATGAAAGTAGCTGTCAAATTAGCAGGTCTGGAAGTTGTAGTGCATATTGTTATGAGCTGCTCAAGTTCACACCAGAGCAACCAGCTCCATCCGTCTTTCTCAGTTTACATTTTAATTGGCTTGTAGTTAAGTTTTTTAAACACTGCGAGATTGCTGACATACACTGTAATATCATGTGAATAATTTATGGAGGTTGCTCAAGACAAGCTTTTTCTTTGATTTGAGAATCCAAGGGGAAGGGGGAGAAGAAGGATGAGGGGTCTGTGGGAAGGGACCAGGATAGAAAAGCAGACACAACTGCTTGTTGTGCGCTGGATGCTAAATGTTTCTGCCAGTGTAGTCAGCAGCGTTTGGGATTTCAGGGAGGATTGTACAATACAATCTTATTAATAACAGTTCTGTCAAGAGAGCACCCAATTAAACTGAATTGGGTTTATGACTCCCTCTTGGTTTCTTAAAATGTGTGGATATAAAACCTCTTCGATGTGAGTATTGGATAACAAGGGTGGTTTTTGGTTTGTTTTTTTTTTGTTGTTGTTGTTGTTGGTTTTAATGATTCCTCCTACTACTGAGAATTTGCTTGTTTATAAATGCAGGAATAGGCATTTTCCCCAAACTCCCTTTCTCTTTTCTGTTCTCACAATAATCTAGAGAAGGTGGAATTGGTGTCAGCAGGCAGTCATCATAGTTAAGAACCTGTCTGCTTCTGGACAGTTCTGAGTCTAGATTATCATCTAATTAAGACCTGAGGGAGAAGCTTCTTCCTAAATATACTTCTAAAATATGCACTTTCTATTACAAAATGAGTAGATTATATGAAATGTAGAGAGTATACGGAAGAGAAAAAATACCTCGTATAGCTCCTCCCCCACATTGATGTTAGTATAGTTGTTGTTTATAAACTTCTAGTCTTTTTTTCTATTCACATATGGTAAACATAATTAGAATCTTCCATACTGTTCAGAGTTCATCCTTTTTTCACTGAATATTATATGGATAAGTTAGTCTACAGTGCCATTTTTAATGACTACATAATACACTCGTGTGTGTATGTTCATAATACACTCATTATGCTTTCAGAGACCTTTATTTTACCATTGAAATGAAATTTCATTTAGCGTTTTTATTCATTTTAGACAAGGAAGCAATAAATACATGTTGGTTAAATTTTGGTGTATGTTCTTCCCCTTCTTTGCACGTCACCAGGCACCTTGTAAGGCAGGGTGCCGAGCACAGAGAATATGGCATGACCCTGAAACACAGTTGTCCTGGATTACACTGGGATGAATGAGCTGCTGTATAATTTGGGGCCCCGGGGGACTACTGATTTGCCTCAGTTTCCTGTGCAAGCAGTTCCCACTTCAGAACACCAAGAATGTAGAGATCCTGAATCCCTCAAGTTCTCTAGTACAAGGCTGTACCTACTGGTGGGTCTGAGCATAGTTTAATGCTCCTGAAGAAGTACAAAGAGAAAGGTGCCACCCACTCTTTGCCTTCCTGAGGGAGGTTCTGCCTGCATCCCGTAAGGCTTCCGCGTTGCTTATGACCAATACATTTGTACACTCGATATTTCTTTAGAGAAATTCCTAGAAGTAGAATGTTTACATTACAATAGAGTGAACCTAAGGGAATGATGAGCAGTGCCTCAAGAATTTTGCTTTGAGAAAAGCAAAGGATTTTTTTCATTAAACAACTAAATAATTTCTTACTATTTAAAAAATTGGTAACGATGTTTAATCTGAAGCGCTTTGAAAATTTTTTGGATCCTGTAAGGAACACTGTATTTTTCCTCTTGTAACTTAAAGGCTTATAACTACCTAGGTTTCATGTAATCAGTTGAGAAGCGAGAGGCTACAGATGTATTGCTGTCAGCTCCAATAAAAAAAAAAAAAAGGCACTTAATTAAAGAGATGTCTTGCTGTTAGACAAACTTGCAGTCAATTGCTTGTAACATTAGTTTGATGTGTAGTCAATGGGCAAAAAAAAAAAAATTAGTGTTCACCAAGGACTAGCTTTTAAACAAAGTTGAAAGGGGAGTAATTTTACTGGGGTGAGTTATGTGGCCTATAAACTGTTATGATATTTCCCTTTTTAAAAATATTCACGTATTGAAAAAAGACATGAATAGCATGGACATTAACGTTTCCCTGTCAGTATGAAATCTTTTCTACTTAAGGCAAATTAAGGTTTTAATCCTCATATAGCCCTAGAAGACCTTATTTTCTCCCAAGATCAGATTTGTCATCAAGACCACCGTGTGTGTATCTATGTTTGTATATTTGTGAGAAGTGTGTGTGTATGTAGACACTTGGGCTGTACAGTAGATGAAGCAGGGGCGCCTTAAACAGACTACCATCTGAAGACCCAGTGCAACTCCAACAAGACATCAGCCCTTGGGAACAACTGCTCTAACTCAGGCCTATTAGCTGTTCCTTCCTAGAGTGCCCTGAGCTCCCTGTACCTTTACTCAACTCTTCTATGATTATCTAGGGTGGGAATATATTCTCTGCATAGTGAGTTTATAGTCAGATGGGGAAAGTCTGTCCAGAGATCCATACATAGTATTTTAAAGGGTGAACTATTTATGAAACAAAGAATGTATATATAGTGGAAATTTTTTTTTTCCATCTCAAAATCACATGGATAGGAGAGACCAGAGCAATTAGAAGCTTGATTGGCTTTGTGTTGAAGTTCCACTAGAGGTCACTGAAACTTGAAGCCTCACCCTAGAGCCAAAAAACTTCAGTTTTTGCCAATAACTATATTAAAATGTGTGTACCTGACAGATGGAGACAGTCTCACTCACTAATTTTTATTCTTTATAGAAGCTATTCATTATTTCATAAACAAGAATTTTTTAGTGCCAGTTTTGTGCCCATCTTGACAGAATGAAATGTAGAGAAGGTATAAGTTACGGTCATTCCCCTCCTGGGTCTTCCAATAAGGCAAAGTAAATATGCAATCCACTTACAGTCTGTCAATAGCAATATTTTTATTTGTAATGATCCCACATTTCAGTTGAGGAAAGTATTTATTATTCTGGGAAGAAAAACATCGACTGAATTAATGGCAGATTCTGAATGGGCACTGAGCTATATTCAGAATACACATATTTTCAGTTAGGTGAGGTTGTTGAGGTTTGCTTTCTTTCCTGAGCCCTTATGAACTAACAGATTCTAAACTGACTATTTTCAAATTACATACAATTGGTACCTACCCTGAGTGTCTGTTTCTCTCTGCCAAGTTTAAGCTTGTAACCTATTTTAAAGCTAAGTCCTAAACAGATCCCCAAACCAGTGGAATGATAGCAAGCACAACCTTAAATCATAATATTTTCACAAGAACTTGTTCAAGTTTGAAATAATGAGCGGGTTGAAGAAGGGGAGGTGAAAAAGGAGGAGAATACACATTGGTGTTTTCTTATTAAAAAAAAATAAGTGGCATGAATGAAGAGCTTAGATTTCTGTTGCTTTTTTCTTGGATGGCCATAGTTTACCTATGTTTTTCGTGAAAGAGTTGAATACTCTGCATCAAATTAAGATATTTGTAGGATGACAACTTTTGACAGGACTTGAGTTTTAATGTATTCGCGTGTGAAAATTTTGCACTTTTCTTTGGAATTGAACACATTGCATAATGCCTATCTCTTAAAGCAGTTGGCAAACTTTTTCTATAAAGGGGCTAGATATTAATAAATATTAGCCTTTGCAACCACATAGGTCTTTGTCATATATTCTCTAGTTTCTTTTTAGTAACCCTTTGAAAATGCAAAACCTAAGCTTACGGGCTATACAAAAACTGATTTGGCCTGCAGGCTGTAGTTTGCTCATTTGTGCCCTAGAGAAATACAGAGGCAAATCCTGGATGAGTAGTCATATCCGATATGACAGCAGGATTTCTCTCTTCCCACTGCTTGCTTTGTTCTCTGCTGGTCAATGGCTGTCTCTGGAGCCCATTCCTAGAGCCTTGCTCTCCTGTGTGATGTAATAGTGTGAAATGGTGTTTCTGTGGAAGGCCTGCAGGGGTAAATGCTGTCTCTAATTAACCTGTTCATTTAGTGCCATTATCCTTTATCTTGAATGCAGTTCTGCTAAGGGAGGATAAGGAAGTGCTTAATTAGAGTAACTGTTTCACATTGTCTGTGTTTGCATGATGAAGTATAAAAAGCCCAGGAGATGAAGCTGTCAGTCACTAAGTGTCTTTGGGAGCCTCTTGATTTTTAGCATTAATAGTCATGCTCTGTTACTGAGTGTTGTTGAGATAAACCTCAGGTCACAGTCTGTCCATGATTAGACCCAAAACTCTGTCGTATATGACTGTGGCTAATGTCCACCAACTAGATAACATCATTGGCAAATTGTAGCTTCTTGGATGCTTGTTTATCTGCTTGCTTGTTGCCTTAATTAGAGCACTTTGGATTGTTATTTGTCTTTTTAGTTTGTTTTCTGTTTTCCTAATTAGATTTTAAGTACCTCTGGTATAAGGAATGTGCCTCATACTTCTTTAAAGCCTACAGTCTGTTGGAATACCATTGCAGTATTTATTAGGAGTTTTTATTCTGTTAAAATATACATAGTGTAAATTTTACCAGTTTACCAATATTTAAATATACGGTTCAGTAGTGCTAAGTATATTCACATTGCTGAACAACCCTCACCATCAACTATCTCCAGAATATTTTTCATTTTCCCAAAATGAAATTTTATAACCAAATTTCTTATCACTACTGTGAAGTCATTGAGAAGAGTGGTTACATATATTCTCATCATGGTTAGTAAAAGGTTTATCATTTTCCATAGCCTGTTACTCTTGAATTTCAAAATCAAAATTATATAAAATAATGTAAGATCCTTTGCAACTTCGAAAATACTATACAAATATAAAGTATTAAGATTAAACTTAGTGGTAGACAAATGATAAAAGCTATAAATATGTGGGGGGAAACCATCTAGGTTTTAAACTATGGTCTATGCCAGCTAACTAGATTTTGATAAAACACTATTTTATGCCATTTTACTCCTATCCAAATTCTTGTTAGGATTTTACTATTTATGAGTATTTGTGACTTTTTTACTGAAGTAGTTAGAAGTATGCCAGATTCTCACATAATATTTTTCACCACTGTAACCCTCAACGATTTTTGAAATCCCACAACTCTTAGGTGAAGTCTGGATCCCTTATAACTAAAAAACTATCATAGGGAAGAGCCATTAGACTTAAATTATGTCATTTCAGGCGACAGAACTGAGACTCTGAAACAAGGCTATAGGGCGCTATAGCTAGTCAGAAGGACAGTGCCCAGTGGAGGACAGGTCACCGTCTATGGGCTCTTCACCCACATGCACACCTGCAAGACCACTCAGGCTCAGGAAACAACAACAGTGGGGTTTATTTAACAAACAGGAGGAACAAGGAGTTCTCAAGGCTATCGTGTCTGACCCTCTCACCCCAGATAGTGTCCACAATGTCCAGAAGTCCTAAACAAAAGCCACTCATCCAAGATGGCACTGTCCTGTCAAGAAGGGCCTGAAGTGGAGCTCATGGCCAGCAAACAGTCAGCCAGGCTGCAGCCCACCACAGCTGGAGATGCTCACAGGTGGGGTCCCCAAGATGATGCCACAGCAGCTGCAATAACAGTCTGAAAGTCAGGCTGGACAGCATCAGACGCTGGACCAGACAGCACTGGAGGCAGCAGCACTGGGAGGCGGTGCAATAGGATTAGATACACTGTGTTAACAGCTTTCAGAAGAGACCTTGATATAGAGTGTTGGGTAGCACTGGCCAATAATGCTGGTCACCACCAGTGGCGAGGAGGCAGCAGTGCCAGATACACTAGTGCTACAGTTCTTTGTGAGTTGTTAACCCAAACCAAAAGCAAACCGTTCACTGAGCCACCAGGCCCGGAGCATTTGGTGCTCTTTTCAGGTGATATCAGAGGCAGGCTGGAGGGAGGCCAGAGGCAGGTGCTGCTGGCCCCACCTCTGCATAGATCTTTTGCTTCTCTGTG
The DNA here is from genome assembly GCA_019455555.1 of Galemys pyrenaicus. Lineage (NCBI taxonomy): Eukaryota > Metazoa > Chordata > Mammalia > Eulipotyphla > Talpidae > Galemys > Galemys pyrenaicus. The sequence continues at coordinate 4,581,484 of JAGFMF010011925.1, forward strand.
AAGTTTTTCTTCTTCCTTTGGAGATTGGCTGTGGCTGCTTCTTTTTCTTCTGTTGTCAGGAATAGGGTCTTTCTCAGGAACTGAGTGTGTCAGAGAGTGCAGAAATTGCAAGCTGGCTCCTACCCTGCCTTATATGCTCTTACAAGGGTCCCCACCTACAAGTCGATTGGACCATTTTTCAATCCTATGGCTGATTGGACCAATCAGCTCATACTTGCACCTGATCAGTCCATTCTACAATCCCAGCACCAAACTGACTGGCCTTTCTACTGCCTGCAGCAGCTGGAGGTAGCCACAGCATTGGAACTGGCACTCTGGGAGACCAAAGTGCCCCATAAAGCCATGATCTAGGGGCTTGGGGACTGGCTGTTGCCCCTTATACCAAAACTTGTTTGGCATAGGGCAGCCTTGCCTCTGAAGCCTCAGTGGGGCTGCATGCCCTGGGGCGTGTGGTAGAGGAACTCCAGCTGCCTGCCATCACCACTGGCCTCTGCCTGCAGCCTGCACCACAGTGGGTCCACTGATGGTAGGTGGTAAAATAGCCATCACCCGCTGCAACTTACACTGCTGGAAGCAGTGCTCTGGGGCCAAGCGCTAGAACCCTGAGGAGGGGGTGTCTCCAGTTTTAGTTTGTGTGCCTGTGTGTGTGCAGGTTCTAAAGGGGCAGATTTCAGTTCAGGATAAAATGCACAGTTGTATGGTGGTGAATTTGTTACCTTGCAAAGTGATAAAGTCCCTGTTGGTGGGGGAATTCAAACACAGGTTAGAAAATCATTTTTCATCAATGAGGTGAAGAGGATTCCTATACTAAAACAAATTAGTCATCTTTGTGTCTTCATACTTCATTACATTAACTTCAGGTGTCCTGGGAACTTCATTTTAACCTGTCTTATGTGGCATTGTTTTCTTCAACATGGGTAGCAACTGAGAGGTTTTCCCTGGCTTGTTTGTCATACCAAGGACAAGTAACTATTATATTGGAGTGGCTTATATGTAGCAAATATTTAGACCAAAGCCAAATCATGGTTGAGGAAACAATAGAGTCCAATTTATTAGATTAAAATTCTTCTAGGTCTAGACTGACCATATAGTTCAGTATAGAAACAGTAAATACTGAAGTGGTCCAGTGAATACATATTGATATTTGATTCATTGACTTCTGTGCAATCTTACCGGAACTCTTTGGCACAGTTTTAGTGTAACATTTGACTTGAGCAAAGACTTAGGTATTTGGCACATGTTACATTCTCTCCTTTTTTCTGATTAACATGGCTCCAGGATCAACCAAAGTAAATGCAAATAGCGTAATATTTGCTCATATAGAAACCAAAAGTACTTAAAATTAAGTACAGGTAAGATTGTTTGTTTAAGTATCAAGATGATAGACTTTGGTCATTTCACTTGCATGTGTTGATTTTTATTTTGTTTTGGTAGAAATTGAGTGTTGGAGACTTTGCCTGGAAGTCAGCCTCCAGCTTTGACGTCTGACACAAACCGCAAAAGCAGTCCCCCCTTTCCTCTGGAAAAGCCAGGACCACGTCCATGGCTGTGATCTCAGGGGAGGGCTCCAATCCATGGCATGGGTTTATGACTGGGAAACCTGCCTCTTGAAAGGTGGGAAAAACAGAGCCAAAATGACCCCACAAAACTTGAGCCTGGGGGAAATGTCAGATCCAAGACCCATCAAGGTTAGGGATGCAGCCCAACCTGAACTGGCACCCATGGACTTTGTCAGAGCCAGGTGTCAGAAATGGGTAAATATCAAATTGTATCTGATTAAAAACAGGAGGAAGCAGAGCTCCTCTTACCTACTCCAAGGAGCCAAAGTCAGCTGAATGGTGTTTGGGTCCAGATGATTCAAAAGCCACAGTCTCATGACCCAACCAAAGAAATATTTAAAACGAGCCTAAAATGTAACAGTATGTTTTAAAAAATATGCTATCATGCATATTTATCTTGGTTAAAAGTGAATTAGGTATTTTCTCCTAAGATATGAAATAATCATTAATACAGAAGAGCATAGAATAAATACCTCTTATGGAGAGAGACATCAGTTTCCTGATTTCTCTCAGAAACCTGGCAGTGATACTACATAAATAATGTTTGATTTGCTTCAAGACGCTTAGCTGAACTTACTGTCTTTTATATGGGGAAAATACTGAAATTGGAGGAAGAAATATTCTAACATAACCATCAGAATGACACATCTGTAAATTATTGATTATATTTTATCAATGAAATATTGATAAGAAAGAGAAGAGGAATAAGGATTTATCAGTAATGCAGTGATGAAGAAATAAAATCAACTCAATATGGTAAGGTCTAATATCATGATAGGAAAGCCAGTGACAGTGCATACATTTGTCTAAACCGAGTGTGAAACTTCATCGTGTGTTAATTATCCTTCAATGCCGAAAAGAACAGGGTCAAATCAGCTTACTTAAGAGAGAGATACACTATTAAGCAGTTTGCAGGGAGACGTTTTCTGGCTCTCAGAAAATGTAAAACATTTTAATAATGAAAATTAAATCAAGGTTGAGTAAATCACAGGATTCTGAACCTATATTGGAACCTTTGAAGAGGAGCAGCTCTCCTTTTGAAAAAGTAAAAAAACCCAAAAACCTAGGACTCAGAAAATTGTCCAGAAAGTATGAGAATTTCACTGGATGCCAAATTTAAAGCCAGCTCCACCTTTTTCCCTTGTATTGATTTCCTCTTCCTCCCACCTGCTAACTCTCTCCAAGGCTCTGGTTTCAGCTCTCTTTGACTTTCTCTTTATCTTGCTCTCTTGCTGACTTAATAATTTCAATGTCAGTATTTTTTTCATTTAATAAATACTTTTGAAATTCTCACCATATACCCAGTGTTGTAGGCATTATAATCCTGATACAAATAGACCAATAATCTCCCCTCACAGAGCTTAGTTTCTACTAATGTCCATTACTAGGAACCCAGATAAGAGATTCTCATCCAATCCAGACTCCTTTGCCTTATAGTTTTAGTTTCCTTACATACCATGATCATACCTCAAGTTCACCATGGCTATGATACCATGTTCTCCACATTATCGCCTTCTTCTGCCTTACCTACGGTTGGGAATTATCGTTGTTCTTCTGTTGAATCTCTAGGACAACAATTTTCAGTTTCCTAAATTCTGACAAATTGACTTTTTCATGTATGTGTTCAGCATCTTATTTCCGCACTTCTTAACATGGAATGTTCCAGTAGCTGTCTAATTCATCTCTCAAACTCCTGTTGTCCCCAGTTTTGATCTTTCCTACCCTTCCCTGCTGTTTTAATTTTTTATACACATGTTCATGTCTCTATGAGGACTATTAATAGCATAGCTCCAACTGCCTTCTCAACTTCTCTTACATCTCTGCTTCCGGTGTACTTCTCCAGCCAAAATGGGATCTTTGCAGGCCCCCAGTCCTCTGCCATTCTGCACTTGTTCACATGGCTACCCACCTCACTATGCAGCACACTCCCCTACTTCATCATTAACCTGTGCATATATCACACTTGCTATCTTTTCTAAGGCATGTCTCTCAATCTTAACTTCCTGTTTCATCCTTTCTTTCCATTATCTCTCCCTGTATTGCTTTGTGGTTATCTCCTTACTTTTTTATTAAAATGACTCTATGCATTTTCATAAAATGACAGATCCTTATTGAAAGAAATTAAAATGTACAGAAGAGTAATGAAAGTAAAAGTGATCTGAAATCACATACTCAGAGACACCTCTTTTGGGGCATCCCTCCAGACCTCTTTGTGTATATACAAAAATTTATGAAGTATCTGTACTTTTTTTTATAAATGGGATCACATTCTACCTGGATCGGTTTTTGTTGGTATAATCTAGTGCCCATGAATACTACTCAATGGGAAATTAAAGTGTGATTTTTCCGTGGCTGTAGGGGTTTTGTTTGTTTGTTCTGATTGTTTAATTCTTTACCTTGCCCTCCTCCCTCCATTAGGAGGTGCAGGGAGGAGGTTGTTTAGGGTGTTTTCTGCACCATGTACTTAACACAGCCTTGTAAAATACCAGTAAGCAGTCTGTCATGGACCTTGACAGGAACTGTTTGTGACACACCACTCCATGTGGCTCAGGACCTGGAAAAATGTTTGCAGATCGTGAAAAGAGGGTAGAGAGGATTGACCTAAAATCCACAGTAAAATTGTCTTTTTATTATTATTATTGCTTTGAACAGAATTGTGCCTCCATTGCCTGCAAGAAAGCCATTCATTGTTCCTTGTTACATAATCTGCAGAGAGCTTATTCACTTAGAAAGCAGCACATTCATTGTAGTTTCTGTCTTACGAGTAGCTAAAAGCAGAATCTGTTCTGCGTCTCTAAGGCATTCTTCGCAGCACAGACCTCATGCTATCACTAATTAGCCAGAGCATTCTCAGCTAGAAACCCCAGTGTCTGTGCTTGACAAGTCTGTTTTTTCCACAAAAAGGGTGAACCTGCCTCTCTATCTAGAGGTACCTAGATATGTGACGAGCAAAAGCAGGGTGGTGGTGAACTCTCAGAGCTGCCAGTGCCATGAAACATGCCTCTAGTTGACTTGCTGTTTGCTGCTGTCTTTCCTCTGTGAAGTGGGATCTCCATCAGACTGTGTCTTTGTACTCTAACAAAATATCTAACCACCATGAGTCAAGTCAGTTCTGCATTGTCCCCAGCCTTGTTCCTATCCATTCCCCATCTTTGGCTTCAGAAGCCAGTCTACCATTCATCCCCTAGCCAACATCCAGTCACTTGTGTTAATGATGTATACGATTAGCAGCCTATGCTACATCACTGGGGGTTGGGAGCACTTGGGGGGGGGGGTGAGTAGAAAAGCCATGAGGTTGTTTGCCTGTCACTGTGAAGTGAAGCTTGACGGAAACATCCTCGCCATCCTTCCCCACTGCTCCTCTTGCCGTGCGCCTGTGATCTTCTCCGCGCATGCGCTCATGGTTGCTTATGTTCCATGGCTCTTCCATTTGCTCAGTGGGGGGACGTTTTCTTAGCCGAGCAGTGCACTGCTCTGCCTGAGGGATTGAGAACATATTGCTTGGCAGGTGGGCCTGCTCAGACGCACTGACTGTTGTTTCAGCACTGACAGGGAACATACATCATGCAGGCCCATTATGCCAGCATAAATCCATGGTAACCTGTTCAAAGGGCTGCAACCAGCAAACAAAGTGTTTGGGTCTTAATAGGTGATATTTTTGAAACATATAATTGGGATCTGAGAAGTAATTCTGGGTGACAGGCCACTCCTTCTGCCATCTTAACAGAAGCTGGGCCTACAGCAAAATACCACTGCTGTCATACCACACAAAGATGATTGCCATTCCAGCGTGGCTCCAGGCAGCTGTGTACTGCACTGACTGTGCCAAGAAATGGTTTGTGCAGGGAAACAACCTTCAATGTTGAGGTCTTTCCTTTATGCCTTCGTGCTCAATACAACTGGCAAAAAATGCTCCTGGGAATGTCAGTGGAGAATGTCAGAGCTTCTCTCCTTAGCCTGTTAATATGAGCTTGAAAGGGAATGAGAGTTTGCTTTGGTATTGGGGAATACACAGACAAGCCTCTGAGCAGAAGTCCCTGATCTTTCTCATAAAGAGAAGCTATTTTTTCATTTCACCTCTAGACTCCAGGAGGAGAATAAGATATTAATCAAGTTCCTGAGCAGAGTGTGAAGGGACTTGATATCAGAGCCTGGCCACTTTCCCACAGGAAGGTGGACATGGGGCTGCCAGCACCTGGGCTCAAGAGGGCAGGTAAAGGTCGGCATGGCACTGGTTTCAGGCAACATCATTTTCCTCGGTCGTAGTGACTTGGTTGGTGAAGGGCATTTTATGAAGGTTGTCATGAAATTTGTCTTCTTTCGAAGTCATGGTGCACTTTTCTGCCTGATGTCTAGTCTGTGTTCCTACACTCCAGTTTGGACACAAGAATTACCTCATGACACTTAATCATTGATTTCTTTCTGTTTGCCCACTGAACTAGATTTAGGGGAGCAATTTCTCCCATAAACTTTATGAGGCTAGGTGCCATGCTTCCTTTATACTTATTTGACTGCTGGCTTTCTGGTGGATGTGGAAGGAATAAAGAAAGGAAGATGCTTAGAGTGTCAAGAGAAGAACTTTCCATAGTTCATGTGGAGTTGATTGCTTTTCTTTCACCTTCTTTGTTTCCAAGAATTCATAACATTGGTATTTCAGTAACACCTGCCTATTAAATTGCAACTGGGTGGCAATAATGTATTATTTCCATTTCATTCCACTGGATAACTAAACCAGTATCAGTGCTGCTCAATATGCATGCCACAGCATCTGAATTCTCTCTTGCTACTACAGAATTACTTTGCTAAAGCTGACTAAAAATGTCCTTATGAGACCAAGGAAGTTCTAGATTGTAAGGATCAAGTGGAAGGCTGTTAATTTATATGAGCAGTTACTGTCAATTTTTAGTAAAGTAGTGCTTCTGATAGCCTGTCATGACATGGTCATTGAGAAAGATGTGGGTTTCATCACGCCCCAGCAATGGTCTGACCTCCACTCTGCCAGTTTTGTTATTTGCTTATTCTTTGATTCAACAGCGTGGTTGCTAATGACCCAGTAGTTTGCTAGCTTGGAAACTCTCATAAAAGCATGGACTTTGGTATTCTATCCCCAGATATTCTAGATTATGAAGACTATAGTTGAGCCTGGGCATTTGCCCTTTACAATGTTCTCTAGGTGGCATAGATTCAATCAGTCTGTGGGCTTTGATATAGAAGAACACAGTACTGAGACTCAACCTTCCCCTAGGTCTTACTGCTTCCCTGACAAATACTAATAATATTACTCTACTGTATTAATCCTGGGGTATCTTTCTAAAGACTCATGATGTCTTGAAGGATGCTCTGCACAGTCTTTAGACCTCTTCTAAAAACATAAAACTAGGAGCTGTTGCATATTCAAGGGAAACATAACTTAGTAGTTTTCCATTGTCCATCATTGACTCTACCTGTTGCAATCTCTTTAAAAACTTTTTTCTTTTAAGTAAAACTTTATTAAGATATAATTCATATACATTTCATACTTTAAATGTAAGTAATTGAGACATGTTTTAGTATATTCTCAACAATTTAGTATACTTTGCAACTTTTATCAACTACTATTTTAGAAAATTTTTCTTACATCAAAAAGAATACTCATTCTTTTTACCCCCAACCCCTGGCAGCTACAAATGTACTTTCTATCTCCATGAATTAGCTTACTCTGAAACATTCCATGTAACTGTTTATGATTCTGGTTGTGTGTATAAGTGTTTCAAGAAAATTTTTCTAAAGCTCTAGTGAGAGTTTCACATGTTTTATGGTCAAGATTTCATTTACATCTAGCTTTTACTTCTGTCACCCTTATGCCAATATTAACTCACTTTACCTTCTTTATCTTCTCTGCCTTTCATTTTGCCAACCCTCAAATTTTTTATAGATTCAAATATTATCATGTCACCTCCAGTTTATCTGCAAGATGTATGAGCTCAGTGTTCCTATGCCCCTAACTCAAATTTGTCCAATATTTTTTCCTATTTCCCCTTCTCATTCATCTAAATAATGAGGTGCCCCCCCTTTTCTCTTAAGTGAGCATCTCCATTTGTGCCCTCTATTTCATTTCCTTCCTCCTCCAGAACCTGGCCTTTGATTGTCTTCATTTTCTTTCAACCTACGAAAAAACTCAGAATTCACACTTTAGAAAAGTTGCTTCAATCCTGCTGCCCCCTCAAGCTGCCATTCTCTTTTTCTCATTCCCTTCACTGTCAAACCGTTTGAAAGCACAGTGTGCTCTCACTGCTGGCAGTGCTTTTCCACCCACTCCCACCTAACTTCTTACAGTCATGATTCTACCTTTATGACTTTAATCCAATTTTTCTTTATGGTCCATGGCATCTTTTTTTTTTAATTTTTTCTTTGTCAAACGGGGTAACCTTCTGTGATCCCCATGACTTTTTAAGGAACATAGAAACCTATTGCCCATCCCTCCATCTGGGGTACTCATTTCCTTTGGCTTCTGTGAAACTCCACATTCTCCTTCTACCTCTGGCTCCAAAAATCAACTCCTTCCTAAATATGGGTGCCTCCTCTTTTATCTGTCTCTTTATTTTCTCCCTTCCCAGTCTCATAACACCATCTGGTGTCTAGCTGTGGACAACTTCCAAAGCTATCTTCACGACTTGGATGTCCAGCCAGCTTCTTAGACTCATTGCTCAAAACAGAACTCATACCCTGGCAGGCATCCTGTCTTCCCTAATTCTGGCCACAGTGAAACCCAGGATCGAACATTTGACTTCTTTTATCCTTTCAGTTCCTTGTTTGCCATAGATGGCAGCCAGCAGACATGTAACAGCCCTTTTGTTCTATTCAAGCTGTATTTCTTCATCTATTGTCCTACTTCTCAATGCTGTTGTCTGAGTCTAGGCCTTCATTGTCTCTTACATGGACCATGACCAAACCACATTTTATTTCTACTCCACGCATCTTTGCAAGATATGAATCCTCCTTCAACACAGATCTGATTTTATCATTTCCTTAGGCAACAATCTTTCAAATTCCTTAGCCTCCTGAACATTCTATACTCCTTAGCCTAACTTGCAAGACTTTCTCCAGCTTAAACCTTCTCTCCATCTCAACTTTATTTTGCAGTCTTTTTCACTTCTGTCTTCTAGCCTAAGCAAACCACTAATCATTGTTTATTTTGCCTCCACAAGTTGTCATTCCCAGACCTTTGCTTGCCTTTTTTTCTTTTAGAAGGTTCTTTAATTTTGCCTTTAGTTCTGCCAACATGACCTCCTGTATTAATAGTCTCATCCTTCAAATACTTTCTCTTCCACAAAATCTTCTTAGAATAGGATTTCTTTCTTTTATTGTCACAATTATGTGTGTGTGTATACAGGAGGTAAGAAAGAAGTATTAGCACTTTGTGTTGTATTTCAGTCATTTATGTGCTTGTCTTACCTGTTTCCCAAAGGTAATAGCCTTGTATTTTCATTGCTAAAATTCCTATAAAAGTTGGTGGAGTATCTTAAATAAAGTATATTATGAATAAATAGTTCTTGGGTGAATTAACTTTTAACCTCTGTAAGATACTGAAAATGTAAAAAAACTAAACTTGTGGACGACACAATTTATGTTGGTATCAAGAATGTTTTCAGTGGTTTCTGAAGGCTTATTATTTTCAGTCAATCCAAGCACATGGCTTAAATGAAGGAAACTCAAGAGAATTGTAGGAAACTCCCATCAACTTCATTGTAATGTCTTACATTTGCATAGTATTTCATACCATTTCAAAGTATAGCTATGTAGCATTAAATAGGGATATCTATTCTAATATCGATCAGTTCATAAGTGAAGGGTATGTGATCTGTGGAGTTCTAATGGCTTAACCCTTGTTAGCTTACTGGATAATGACAGAGCCTAGATGAAAGGACCTGTGGGCTGTCTTTAAATATCTGAAGAGCTGTCTTGTGAAAGATGAGTAAATCTTATTTTGCATTCTTTTTTTTTATTTCAAGAAAGGAAAAAGCACAAGCATTTTAAGCTCAATTAAAGAAAAAATTCTTTTAACTATCAGATCCATTCCAAAATGGTGTTGACTTCCTCTATTGTTCAAGTGGAGCTCATAGACAACAACCTATCCCACTAAATATAGGACATTTTGTTAAAAGGGTCTAGAAAAGCCACCCATGTAATTCTACATTGCTGTGATTCTTCTTTAGCTGAGTCCTGTACTACTGTACTTCACAGTCTGAGCTCTGATTGCTATCTGTCATTAAAGCAACATTAAGCAAATGTAGCGCAAGTGTGGGAAGACCCACTGTCCACATCCTAAATGTTTCACAAAATGGAGATCCTCAGATTTTCTGGCCCCTCTGTGTAATTGTCAGTGTACCACCTGAAGATAGGAATATAAAAGAACATATTGTCACCCAGTATTGTTAGTCCAGGAAAAATTGAACTTAGCAGGAAATCTTGTAGTGCTATCATTACATGTAGCTGGCCCATTCTGGCAAGTCCGTAATCCTGTCTGGTGTTGTGGCCATGGTGGGCTAGCCCGACATTCTTTCACAATGGCATATTCTGTTGGAAGGAGCTTAGGTGACTCTAATGGACTCTAAACTTTTCCTTGTAGTGGGGAGTTGCCTAAAAAGGCAATTGCTGCAGAACAGCCAAATGGAAATCATGATATTTCACTAAACTCAGAACCAAATCTGCCTTTTTTTCTTTATAGAAACATTTTGTGTGCCATGTGCCGTGGGAGCCAAAAAGAAATCATACTTTGGCAGCCTGTTCCACTTTGCTAAGCTCAGATATTGTAAATACCCTCCTCTTCTCTCATAACATTAAATTTTTCATGAATTCATCAGAAAGGAGCCACTTTGTAGGTTTGGCTGGTACCAGTGAAAGACTTCATTTTCTATTTCACAGTAACTTTTCACTGCAAAAAAAAAAAAATATGGTACAATGTTGAAAGGCTGGAATTATTCATCAAGTCTTCACTGCCTGCAAATGAAGAGAATTTTTCTGAAATCTATCTGGGAGAATGCAAACACGGACTTGCATATTTTAGATAGTGCTGCATCTCAATCACAGCCACCTAATCTTTCTCAAGGGAATCAGGAGTAAAAAAGGACATGTGCTTTCTCATTGCTTTATAGAATTATTAAGGAATCCACACCAGCTCACAGATTTCCTCTTACTGTCCAGTGTTCCTAAAACTTGCTAGTGTACTAAAGAATGGAATATTTACTTGTGATAGTGGTGGAATTATCTGTATTTTTGTACCTGAATGCAAAAGGTGTGCTTCAACAGACAGAATAATAAAATGCAGTGGTTCGTCAGACACTTCTGGGAGATTTGCTTGGCCCCAAACCAAGTTTGTGATTTAGTAGATCTGGTTTGGAACTTAAGAATTCGCCCATTTTGAAGTGTTTCCAGTTGATGCTGATGCTGCTGGTCTTACAACTACACTTTGAGAAACCCTGATGAATTGAAATTAAAAGAATGTCAACTTTAGAAATCAGAAAACCCTGTTTCTAGTAATGAGTCAATACTCTGTCATACGTGGGTCTGTAGATAGGTCCCTGGGCTACAGTTTCCTCATCTATAAAAGAACTGACTCCCGTTCTAGTGACTTTGAGAATAAAACCTGAGAATCTATCAGAAAACACTGTGGACTTCTGTATGTTCTTGAAGCATTATAATCGCTGTAATGAGAAGAGTTGATGAAAAACAAGTTGGAGAAGTTTTAACATGTAGACATTCTGCCAAACACAGTCACAGGAACAAACAGGCCAAAATTCTGCTGCTGTGATGTAAGAGATGTGAGATGGAAAGGTGTTCGGGAATCCCTCCTTTTCGTGATCTCTCTGCAAAAAGTCAGACACCTGCTGTATTCCTTCTCTGTATGCTATCGCCAGGTTCAGTTAGAAAAGAGATTCTCAACTTTACTGTGGTTCAAAATTCCTTCAGACACTTAGACACACAAAGGCCAGTCCCTGTCCTGTTTTAAGGATCCTAGAAATTTAGGCTATTCTTAACATGCTTGAGTTTGAGAAATACTATATCTGTGCTGATGATCCTAAAACTTAAACTTTGTGACAACTTATACAACTTAGAAAAGCACTTTGTAGTCTAGACTATTGTTCTTGACCTCACCTGCACTTGGAATCACCTAAGGAGCTTTGAAATCTCACAAGTGCAGGCCAATTGAACTAGCATCTTTGGGGGTGGAGTCTGAGCATCAGTACATCTTAAAAGCTCCTGGTAGTATAAATTTGCTGCCAAGGCTGAGAGCCCCTGACTTAGAAAGAGTCCTCTGTCATTACATCAGCAAGCATATTGTATTTGTTTGGTTGTCTCTTTCTCATATTATACGGTGAGAATATTGAGGGTATCTCTGTGTGTCCAGAATCCAGCCCAGTGTCTCACTGTGCGTTAAAAGCTCCAAGCATGTTGGTTATAATTTTGAATAAATCATTCTGTTAGAACCAAGTAAAGTGCCAACAAAACTCACATCAAAAAGCTCCCATATCTAAACATTTAATATAAACACAACCCTTTGTGGTGTTCAAGCTCTCACAGTGAGAGATTATTTCTTGAATAATTTGCAGAATCACCTTTATAAAGCATATATTGAACAATGTGTAGAACTGTAGTCAACCCCAACTGCAATTTATCCTTCCAGGTGAGCTTGGGAGTCAAGGAAACCATTGCCTTGCAGAACTCTGAGATTAAGGAAGGAAATAAAAGAGAACATGCTTACTATGTACCAGATATTCTCATGTGCATGTTTTTTAAAATATTTTTAATTTACTTATTTATTTTCATATTTCTTACATTGTTTGCATACTGTTAATTTTGCACAGTATTTGATTTCCTCTCAAGTGTAGGCCCCATAGTACTCCTATCACCATAGACCCCCCCGCCATGATCCATTTCCCTGTCCCTTGTGCCCTCCCCTCCCCTATTCTGACTCTTCTCCTCCCCCTCCCCTGCTGTATACCTTAAATCTTTGGTCAGCTTGCAAGTTTTGTCTTTTTCCTGATACTTGTTCAGTTTCTTTATAGTCCACATATTAAGTGAAACTGTTTGATATGTTTCTTTTTCCTTATGATTTACTTCACTTACCATAGTCCCTTCCAGATTGCCATAGATGGCATAAGCTAATCTTTTTTGATTGCTGAGTAGTATTCCATTGTGTATATATACCACATATTCTTGATTCACTCATCTATTTTAGGACATTTGGGTTGTTTCCATTTCTTGGCTATTATAAACAGTGCTGCAGTAAACAGGACAGGTTTCATTTTGAATTAGTGTTTTGTGCTCTTAGGGTAGATTCCAAGGAATTCTCACTCAGCCTTTCTAACAAACTTGTATTGTCACTGAGGGGACAAATGGCAAATCACACTGACCAAGATGGGAAGCGTGAGGGATCTTGTTTGATGCCAGAGCCAAAATTCCTTATTTCATGTTTATTTTAACACCTTAGATGTTCTCTAGTCATCCCTGCTTCCTCTCTCACCTCCTCCTTAAAGGCATGTCACTGGATACCTCTTCCCTGGCCCTGTCAGACTCCACAGAGAGCTTACTGACTGCTTTGGTGCAGTTCCCTTTGGAAAATTTTCACTGACCCATACCTTGATTAATTGCCTGTCCATCTTCACAGCTGGCCAGACACCCTCCTAGATCCTGTGCTCACCATAGTATAAACCGTATCCCCATTGCTATGTAAGTGTCCATTTACTTGGTTCTTCCTCCTCATAGAGCTTCCTGAAGAGCAGGAAGTGCTTCTTGCTCATCTTTGTATTCCTCAGTCCCCGGTACTGCCTAGCTCATTGAAGACACTAATTTTTTTGTTGTGGTTCTTTAAAGAACAAGTGATAGCAGAAACTCATCCATGAGCATAGCTCTCCTGAAACACTTCAGCATGTGTGCATGTGTTGTGCTTCAGAATATTTTAGAAACATTTTCCAGATTTAATTGAAGCTTCTGGGAAGCCTTGCTGTGTTCTTCTTTGCAAAAAATAGAAGGTCGTTACCAGGAAGTCTCAGTATACCATATTTATCTGGTGAGTTTTGAAAATACTGAGTAATGGGACTAATGACTCAACATAGTATTTTCCAAACTGTGAGGTAATCTTTGGACTTTGCAAGATTATTATATTAAGTGTACTTTTTAGTCTGTCAGTAAAAAATAAAAAGCCTGTATTTTCACATTAGAATTCAAAGAACATCTGCTGCGTATTGTAAATAACATATTTTGAAAACCAACTGATGCATACTCAGCCTGCCTCCGCCTGCTAACTATAGCAGGTCCCTAAGATAAGATTCAATTTGCCATTGGTACAACTCTTACAGTCACATCCCACCATGTTCCATAAATCTTCACAAGCCATTTGCCCCCTAAACACACACAGTCATGTGAGCTTTTCAGTTTCCTGTTTTCTTATAGGATTAAAAAGAGACAATATTCCTGGATGATATAGGGCCATGGAGAATGTATTTTTCAAGGAGTTAGGCTTAGGGAGATTTTTCCACTGGGACTCTTCCTTAACCCCAAGGAGGAGACCTCAGGCAGCCACCAGTTGCTAGTGGCCAGTGACCACTCCTGATAGGAAGGGCTGTATGAATTGCTGGTCCACCTGTAGAAGCTGTGGGCACAAAGAAGAGTACTCAGCGACTCCTCTGGGCATGTTTTCAGCCCCATTTCATGTCCTCCAGCCGAAATCACACCTCCTCACGGGACTGAAAAACTCAATCAGCTTTTTCCCTCACTTCTTCTCAGTTTGTCTTGTTAGCACTCTTTCTTAGCAAGTAAGCACCATATGTCTTCTTTGGGAACTTGTTTCAGGAGATTCCCAGTGCATGTGTGCTGGTTGGGAAGAGAGGGAAAGGGTGTTGGATTAACCAGAAAGCCAAGTTTTAGAAATGCCCTCCGTGTCCATCTGCCCCACAGGCTGGTTAGTCTTAAAGCATGAATTCAGTATTTCACCGGAACATTTTAGGGTTATAGTAATAGCCTAGCTTACAAGTAGGTTTTATGAGCCAAAGAGAAAGTCAGTGAGACCTCTTTTCAGGGGTGCCTCATTATCCAAAGTAGGTTGTGTCTCGAGAGCACCTCCTCATTCCCTTGTTCGCTTTCCTCATAAAGAGGTAGCACCAGAATAATTATATAAGACGGACTTTATGTGCTTTTCCTTTGTTTCCTTGCTCCGAATACTAATACCAAAGCATACAACTAATATGTTCTGCTTTTGAAATAATTTGGTTTCTATAACATGGAATCCACTATAACATGGAATCTACCCCCCTTCCAACCTTTAAGACCTACCTATCTCCTTTGAAAGCTAGCTTATTGAACACACAATCTGTCTTTTTTCTTCTTCGCTTCCTCCATCTTTTCTTATGTTCAGATTGTCTTGTATCAAAAACGGGGTGATCCTTTCACACCTGATGGCAAGCAACAGCTTGAAGCATTTTCTTCATTCACCTTGACGTTTCTTCAGCAAAGAAAAAGCAAAGGTTGGAAATCCATTCTATTCATTTTTATTTCCACGAGAGCTACCTCTTTTTAAGCTGCTTCACAGATAGCCTTGTTGGTTGTTATTGCTTGATACCTGTCTCCCTGGAGGTTTACCAGTTGTTTTGAAAAGGATGGCTATTTTCTATTCCCTTTAGAATTCACTTTATTTAAGCATGTGTGGGTACATGTGTGTATCTGTGTATCCATGCTATCAATTAATCATGAAAAATCAGATCAAATCTCTTCATTGCTTTTCCCTGAAGAGTCAGTGTTCATAGTAGTTGCCAATCCTTATTTTCAGTTTCCTGCATGTCAGGGTCTGTTCATGGGTTTATGACATTCTTAAGACAAGACAATATTTTTAAATAGTCTCCATTTCACAGGTGTCTGAGAGGACATATATGTTGGTGGGGCTACAACATGACACCCAAAATACAGACTCTTTTGTATAGTCTGAATAAAATAGAGACTGTGTTCAGGCTATTCACAAATAAATTAAACTGCCTGGGTCTGACATACTGTTAGTCTCTCCTTTCACTTTTGCTGACTATATTCCTATGTGTTCTTTTTTTAATCCTTGGAAGGATCTCAGCAGAAATGAGGTGACTGGAAGACAATCTATGTATAAAGTTCTAAGAGACACAATCCTACCTATATTTGTGGCCCATTATAGCACTGATCCTCAGTGACAGAGAGAATATTGATAAGTCTGGTGCGGAAGGTGTGGCAAGGACCATAGGAAGAGACTGGTATGCATCCCAGGTTGGCATAAGGGCTGCAATTCACCAGTGGTTGAATATGTGTATTCCTTGTCAGCATTAGCTAGATGGACACCTTAGGTGCCAGTTGTTACTCTCTCATTTTACAGAGGAGAAAATTAGGTTCGGAGAGGTTTCCTTGAACTAAATTTATTTGTATCTTAAATTTAAAAGAAAATCTTTAATCCAATTTGTCTATTTTAAAAATCTGTGTTCTATCCCTCCATTCTTGCCAGCCTTCCTGCCTGCTCAGAATCATTGTCATCATTAGTATATCACCCTGCTGATAAAGGAAAGAAATAGATGGATCTTATATTCTGGACCAAGAGTTTGTGATTGGGATGAGTATACAAAGACTTGTACCTGTTCTCATGGGTGACTTTATTACTGTCAAGTAGTTCTGGCAGCTAGCTGCCATGCCCTCAACATAGGTGAAATTTTAATTGACATCATTCCTTCATTGAAGATTGTTTCCAGAATTTCAGTGCTTGGTAACTTTTCAGATGAACACAGGTTAGTTTCAAGGTCCCTTCAGAGAAGCTAGGAATATATACCCAGCTCTGCCCTTCAACTAATTGTTTGGACCTGTAAGTCCCACTTACTATTTTCAACCTCATCTTTTCAATCTGTACATCATATTAGAAATAATTCCAAGTTGAGTTTCAACTCTAGTTATAACTTTCTCCAGGACACCCATTTATTTTATACCTACAGAAAGAGCCAAGAAACAGTCACGTTACGGGATCGGTTAATTGGGAAAAATCATTTAAAGGAAGAAGTCATAAAAAAGGAAATATGTTCTTAACAGTTGCTTAATGGCTTTATTGTGGTGTAATGTATATACAGTAACCTGCAGATAATTAATGTATACAATTTGGTAAGTTTTGATATATGTATCCATCCGTTATACCATCACTGCAACCAAGATAGTGAACATATTCACTGCAGAGTTTATCCTTTTTGGCCCCTTTCTTCTGCCCCGTCACCCCCTCTCCCACCAAAAGTAGCCACTAATATGCTTTCTGTCATTACAGATTATTTTCTATGTTTACTGTATAACTGTAATCATGCTTTCTTTCTACCTAATCATTTTGAGATTTATATATATTGTTGCATGTATCAACCCATGAATATTTTCCCTTTATCTAGATCTTTAATTTCTCTTAGTAATACTTTTTTTCAATGTGCAAGTCTTCCACATCTTTAATTAGAAATATCTCTAGATATATCATATTTTGAATCTCTGAAAATGTGATTTTTAAAATTTTGGTGCAATTCAAATTACTGATATTTTTATGATTGATTAGTGTCATTTATTTTTGTATATTGACCTGCAATCATACATAATTAATTATACAAGTATGTATTGTATATTGTGTAATTATACTAAATTCACTTATTATATAAAACAGCTACCAACAAATTTAATTTTATTTTTATACTTAGGTGGTAATTATGTCTGCAAATAAGTCAGTTTAATGCTGTCTTTCCATTCTCAATTTTTTTTATTTCTTGCTGATTGCACTGTCTGAATCTCTAAAAACTAAATAGAAGTAATGAGAGTGAGCATTCTTGTTTTATTTCTGATTTTAGGGTGAAAACATAGAACATAAGTATAATGTTAGTTTTAGTTATTTCATAACTGATAATATGATGTCTTAGTTTGTTAATAAGGTAAGTTACATTGGTTTTCAGTGTTACACCATTTATTTACATGGCCAGGAATTTTATTTGTTTATGAGTCTGCACCATCCTTCCCTAAATCATGTCCTTCATGTGTTTTCTATAGTCTCAGCTTCTGTGTAAGTAGAGGGAGATCTTAGATATTTGTGATATTTGTGAAGTTTACTTTTATATTTGCCTTGCCCACACCTAAGTTAATAGTAATTTGTCTTTAAGTCATCTGCCTTTAATGAGTATTTCTAAAAACAGTCTTCTTGGGTTTAAGAGAAGCAACAATTCTCTTTCCATATCCTTATTTCATCAGTGTACATATAGTTAATTAAACTTTATAATTGCAACACCCAGCACAATTGGTGTAAACAGATTTGGGGTCGATTATAGCTGAGTGTTGGTAAGCATTCAGATCAGCTGACGATTTCAGAGGTGTGTGGGCTAACTAGAGACCAGCCAACCAGTCTCTAGTTTATTGTGTTGTGATTCATTCAGTAAACTATGTAGAGAAACATAATGGAAAAGGTTGGTTAACCCAGGGAATGAGGAAAACAGAAGTTGACTAAAACAATGTGTAGATTCTCTTTTACTCCTAGAAACAATGCTCCTGGCCTTCAGCATCCAGTAAGCAAAATATGCTTTTGGTCACAAGACCTACACTATTAACACTGATTGTCACAATTGAAAAACAATAATAACAGGTGGATTCTTGCATCAGCTTTAATTAATAATAACATATGATGAAATTGAAAGAACCCTGTATTTCAAGTCAGGTGGATTTGCATTTGTATATCAGTAGTTCTCCATATTGTTGGGCAACCTTGGGTAAATTAGTACTTCAGAGAGTCATCTTGAGAAATAAATGATGAAGCATCTATGAAAAAGACACAAAATGTAGACACACTTTGTTTGTGACTTAGATTTTATTCCAAGATTTTATACTGACCAACTCAGTGATCCTGCTCCCCAAAAGTTCCCCATTTCCTGTTTATAATGGTGTTTAATAGATATGAAAAGGGCAGAACATCCACCATCTAGGAAATAGGTTGATGTGTTAGGGGACAAGAAAGCACAAAGTCTGCTTGAAAGACATGAGCTGTCAGAATTTGCCATAGGGTTCTCATTAGGTCAAATAGGAGATGAGATTGAGAAGCAGACTGGTGCATAACCAAGCCAAGCCCTGAGACTGAAGGAGAGGAGTTAAGCAGTGAAGCAGTTGGAACTTTTTTTTGAAGGGAGCATCATGGCGAGAGCTGTGCCAGATCCTCAAACCTTGACGGCATCAGAATCACCAGGGAGCTTGTTAAAAAATACATATACCTTGGGCCCCGCCCAGACCTGCTCAATCCTAATCTATAGGTTGGGGTCACGGCATCTGTATTTTTAACAAGCTCCCCAGGTGATTCTAATGCACGCCAAAGTTTAGAAACCACTGCTTTAGAAGGTTAATCTGGCAGCAGTGTGCAAGATGGATTGGAGCCGAGAGAGCCTGGAGGTTCAGAGACCTGCTAGCAAGCGATTGCAACAACAATCCCGGCAGGAGATAATGAGGTTGGGGGCTGTGGGAATGGAAAGGAAGAATCAGATATGGGAGGTATTTTTGAGAGGCAGTCAGCAAGGACTGGGTAACCAATTTGATGAAGAATGTGAAAGAGAAATGGGAGTTAACAAATAATGCCAAGGTTTAGAGAAGCAGCTCTCCTAGGTGTGAGGGGAATCCTCCGGGGGCCTTGTTCAGATCACACACACCTGCTCCCCTTCCACCCTCACCTTCCACACCTTTCCCACAACCCCCTAAGGCTCAGACAGAAGGGGGGGATCAGTACCTCCTGAGGAAGCATGTATATGTAGTTTGAGGGGAAAGTTTCTCCAGGTCATCCCTGTGCTGGAGTCTGTGACTGAGAATAATGCCCCAAGGGAGGAGCCGTGAGCACAGGAGGAAAGAGGGGCAGAAGTAAAGCTGACTATAGGATGTGGGGTACCTCTGTAGTCTGTGGGACCATGGGTTTGCAGCTGCGGAGCGAGAACTAAGCTATAGCTACACATTTGAAAAGCCACCCCCTGGAGGTCAAGTAGAAAGAGATGAGAGTATGGAGAGAAGAAAGGGCTCCTAAGTAGGCTCCAGGCACCATCACATACAAATGGGAGCCAGTGAAGTGATGGTAGAGCTGTGAGGAGATGCATCTTACCTACATCTTAGAGAGTTCAACGTCAGGGTGTTAAGCAAAGCCTTTGAGAAATCTGGCAAGCAGGAGGGCAGAACTGGCTCCACCAGTCAGGTGACCATGGTACCGTCCTGTCTCTCAGAGCATTCATGGAAAGGAGTCTGTAAGCCTCAGACACACATTTTAAAATTTCCAAAATCCAGGGTGTTTGAGCTGATGTGCTAGACAAAGAGACTGACAGCTTTTACTATTATACTACTCCCCCAGGTTTCTGATCAACTCATAACCCTTCTATATACATTTGGCCCAGCACAGCCAAATATGAGGTATTATAAATCATTATAGTGCTTTGGTGTCCTCACTCCCCCTAAAGTTCCAGACATTCTGCCTGTATTTTGTGATCTCATGCTGTGAAAATAGGATGTGGTGTTTTGTAGGCACCTCCAGGGTGCCGGACAATTGGCACATCTTAACTAAAAGAAACAAATTGAATGAACAACAATAGAGATAAAGGACATTTGTGTCAACCCAGGAAGTAGAGAATTACGAAGAGATGCTACTTATGATGCTGTGAGGCTGTGGTTCTTGATGAGAACTCATGAAGAATGACACTCCTGAGATTAGCAGGACTCAGCTGTGACCGAGAGGCCGAGGTGGGAGTGGGCTCTGCTGACTCAGAAGGCATTTTGTGAAGCTGACACTGCCTCATAGTTCGCTGTAAAGAAAACACCTACACATGTCAAGCTTTTTGCTTTATCTTAAAATATCCTTAGAAGCTCTCATTTTCTGAGTAAGGAAACTGAGGCATTACATAAGAAAAAATGGTCCTGGGGTTACCCAGATCGTGGATTAGTGGAAGGAGATTGAACCCAGGCTTTCCGGCATGTCGATGCAGCATACTGTCTAGGGGGCTTTCCAGAGGGCCCTGCTTCTTGATGGGGGCTGTTAAGTAGTGAACGAAAAGAAAACCTTGCATGTAGAAGGAGCAACGTTTGAAGTGTCACTCAGAGATGGGCCTGGGCTGTACCCTAATCCTACTTCTTAACTATATGACCTTAGGCAATTTATTTGACTTTCAATTTCTGAACTTCAATATCAGTCGTAAAGGGGATACTCATATTTACCTCCTGAGTGTAGTTTTGGGAATTAAATATGACGGGGCCATTACAGTACCTGGCATGTAGTCGATCTCCCATAATTGGTGACTATTATAATAATTACTGGGGGGGTTTCCCCTGTCATCAATTAGTGAACTCATGCACTCTCTTGGATGCACCTGAAAAGAGAACACTTTTTTCTTTTAGCATTACTTGTTTGGGTTTTAAATATTTTTTCCCCCTGAGCAGTATTATAGCTAGATGGAGCCTAGGTATTAGTTGAAATTGCAGCATTAATAAATTCTTCCCTTCAAGGCATTTATTTGCTGAATAGGACTTTTTGGGTGGGCCTGGGCACCAGGATTTCCCAGGAAAGATGCCATAACCCCTTATTTCCAAGTGAACTTTTATTGAGCCACCTGCTCAGAAGTTGCAGACTTGCCAGAACATTGCCTTGGGCAGGGTATGCGATCACAAAATGAATAAAAGACAACAGTATGTGAGGGTTCCCTCAGCGCCAGGAAGAACACTGTAATTTCTTGCCATCTCTTCCCCAGGCAAAGACCAAGTCAGGTTGATACTTGGAATATGTCAGGAAACTTGGGCAGAGCTGTCCAATCTCCTCACCCTGTCCCACAGACCCTCGTCTTACACCTGAGGTTTCAGTGCTGCTCTCAGTGTAGGTTGCCAGTTTAAATGCTGTCCCCTGGAACTTCATGTTGAAATAAACTGGTAAACAGCAGGGGCTTTCTCATCAAATTGTCAGATGTCTGCCTGGCATCTGTCTGCTACCTACCGTGACTAAAGATCTACCTTCCAATAAACATCCTCAAATGTAAAAATGCCCCAATGACACACTGATCCTAGTGTGTCAAGGATCCCATTCATTTTCTTTCACTCACTCAATAAAAGGAATTACTTAAGAAGTGGTGAAAGGTGGTGGCATCTCTCTTGGCCCCCTAAGGGGCTTCTTTTCCACAAAAATTAAGCAGAAATAAAGATGGAAGACTTAGCAGAATGTTTTGATACAAAATTCATTATAGACTTGCATGTATGTTTTGATGGTTTGGTCCTATTAAATTTGTGTAGATAATATTGTAGGCCTTTTGATTCAACCTTTGTGTTTATACAGAGGTTTGGGAAGGAAATAAAAGATCAGACTACTGGCCTGATTCTTAAAAGAACTGATTTTAGGTAAAAACTTAAAGATATTCACAACCAGACTTAAAAAAAAAAAAAAACAGAATGAGTCCAGAAGGCTTGATGACACGGGTAGTTGTAATATTTTTTTAAGAAAAGAATTATTGGAATTTCTTCTGTATCCCCTCTTTTCTTTACTTCCTGTTCTCTATTTCCCCGTCTCGCTATATTTAGCTCTATTTCTTTTCCCTCCCCCAACTTGTGAGGTCTTCAGTATCCCCGTGTATTTTTCTTGTTTTATTTATGATGCCTTCTAACTAAGCTCCAAGTGCAAAATCCATAATTTGTCATTTCACCCTTACCCACCATTCTTTTGTAGGCAAAGGACACATAAGGGTATTTGAAATCCATTGGGATCACATCTAAAAAGGAGAGATAAGAGCCTAAGTTTCAGTTCATTGCTGGCCTCACTACTCAGTAGCGGTCTAACTCTCAGACAGACAATCTATAATCTCTGATTCTGTGTTCTCTTATGTAAAATAAACACAGTAAAGCCTAGCTCAAAGAATTATCAGCAGGGTAAATGAACTTCAGGTACAGTTTGCACACTTACCAAGTGTGAGTGAAGCTAGTCACCTCACAACGCCACTCACTGCCTGCCTGGTACGCAAACTCACAGCGGTTCATCCCATAATCCCATAATTCTACCCTTTCTTCTCTAGATACAGCCATTTGATAAGAAGTTCTCTTCAGTTGTGATTTGTGGACAAACACTACATTTTAAATGTACTTAGAAGAATGTTTATCAACCTTTCTTTTTTTTCATTATTGTCCCACCCAAGGAACTGTGGAGATATTTTAGACATTTTTTAAAAAATCATACTCCCATTCCATGAAAATAAATACTAAAGGATAATATTTTACATAGCCTAGGATTTTGAAGAATCACAACCATGTAATATATTATTCATTTCACTTCTAAGAACTAATTTTTGCCCCCTTTGGTCTCTCTCACCCTCTTGGGATATGTTAAAATACATTTAAATGCATTGGGGACTTTGTCTTCTTACTGCATATCTTTTTTTGCTTCCTTACAGTATACCATTGCTAGAGGTCATTGGCTTGTCACTCAGCTACCTAGAATTCCTGATTTTCTCCTGTATCTGGCCTTTTTTTTTTTTTTTTGGCCCATATCTCCTGATTTCAAATTGATAAAGATGCTCTCATTTTCCTAGGAATTGCTCAGTTGCATCTCTTTGTTCTGAAGGCTCCTTAACCTATTCTGACTCCTCCCTTCAGGGATGAATTTCAGGAGACAGTAGTATCGGTGAACTCAGAAGGCTATTACCCTGACTTTTCAAATCAAGGTCTACTTCCAGCTTTTTAAAACATTTAAGTGTGTGGTTCAAGCCTAAAGAGCAGCGATCATTTGAACCTCGCAATGACTCAACTGTACTGCCCACTCTGACTTTTAATCTGAAGATGCCTCATTACAGGGCTCTGACCTGTAACAGGAGGTCCTGTTACATTAGCATTTGGTCTGTTTATTAACACTTCTGTGTTTCCCATTTGCTGTTATTGTATATTACAAGGCAATTATGATTCATCCTGTTTTCTACCTCAGATGATACAACAGAAAAAGGAAAACACTGTAAGAAAACCTCCGCACTGGGTTTTCATGTACGTTTTCTCTAATTGCATCTTGGAGGGCAGCGACATAGTTAGAAACTGTTCTGTAGTTCCTGCTGCAATATCAAACCTATAGGTTGTGCTTGGAGCCAGTGAAAACCCTCTCCCTTTATGGGAGAAAACCTCTTGAAGGAGTCAAGAAATGTGTATAGTTCAAGGAAAATGCAAATATAAGCTCCCTCCTACCCACAGAAGGAAATTAGAAACCTCTTCAGTTAACACAAATGGTTTGTGATTTTTTTTTTCCCTTTTGCAAGGGAGAAAGAAAGAGAGGAAAGATGTTTGAGGTAGCATTGTATACCATAAAACTATATTTATGTGCTAAGACAAGCAATTGATGTTGTTCTATAAAATACAGTAAACACCTCCTCCCTGCCCTTTTGAATGTCAGTCAGAATTCAGAATCATGAAATTTTATAGTATTACTGGTTAGAAGGGCTTCCCACTGGGAGCAGATGCCATCTCTGTCTTCATAGACTCAGAGAAAGTCCTGACATGTTTCATGGCGTTCATACGTGGAAGTCTGTGAAATGGAAAGGAAAACAGCTTTTTCTGTCAACCTGTCACTGATATAAGCTTTTACATTCCATCAGAATGACTAAACTTTAAAGCTGTTTTCTTCAGTGCTGAGTATCTCTCAGAACTCCCAAGTGTTATCAGATTGATAGAGTCCCAGCATATGATAGAAGACCAAAGCATTTTGTGGCATGATATTAAAAATTCATTCAGATACTCGATAAAGCGTGGTTGACAAAAGTGTGAAATGGAATAAGGTAGAGTGAATTTCTTCATGGTTTATTGCCCTTGATTTCTCTACACAAAATAAATAGATGGAATGGACTAAAATCTCTTCTTTATGAAGGTGGGATCCTGGCAGCTGAAGGCCTGCTCATAAAAATCCTCTCTTTGCCACAAACCTTGGCAGTGTTCAAAGTTGGAAGCAATGGAAATTTATTGCTGTTGTGTGTATTCATATTTCAGACTGAGTGAATATGTAGAGGCTGCTTTTATGAGATTGCTGAGACTCTATTAAGAGTAGAAAAAGAAAACACTTGTTTTTTTCCAAGAGCTTTTTTTGGGGTGTGGGTAGAGGAGGGGATGTGTTGATTATTTTAGTGGTGATAGTGGTAGTAGCATGGCCTGGTGGTAGTTCCAAAAGTATTTAAGAAAAAAATGCTCTATCTCTCCCTTCCCCCTTTTCTGCCTGCCATCTTGTTTTAAAAACATATAAAAAAACAAAGCCTTTAATGCCACTGCAGGCATAGCCTATTTTCATCTCTCTCCCTCCCTTGCCAGGCCTCACTCTGCTTTTCTGACCCACCACCCCCTTCCTTTCTTCTGTCCCTCTCTCCTCAAAGGACACAGTTAGTGAGAGGCTTCCCCCTGCTTCCCTGCAGCGATGGGACAGAATGCCTCATTGGTTTCAGATATTAACTTCAGTGCTGAAAACCCAGTTGGAGCTGGTGTGACAAATGGATTTTACCTGCTGCTGGAAAACACAGCCCTGTCCCACCCCCCTGCACACTGCACACACAAACCCTTTTCCCCATCTTGCAGAGCCCAACCCAGGGAGCAAGGAACAGAGAGCTGCCCCGCGGCACCATCTGTTTCTGCCAGCATCGATGTTGGGCCCCGATGGTTACATCTGTTGAGAACAGTGTACTTGATGAGTTGTTGGAAAGAAATGTTTGGTCTCCCTCATCATCTCTGTTAGTCATTACTGGGCTGCTGAGCTCACGTGGGTGTATCTGTGTGCACCGCCTCTCAGGCCTCATCTGTATCAATTGGAAATCAGTCACTGGGAGTTAGTTGCAGTCAGCAGGGACCCAGGGCATTTTCCAGTGACATCAATTCTTCTTCTGTTGCAGAAATTCAGGAAACAATTAAAATTCTGATGCGTTCCAGGGAGGATTTCAAATAAATCAGCCGATAGCTGATTCCTTGTAACTCTTGGTAGCAAAGCAAAATTAACAACCCAGCCGCATCTGTGTACTGTATGCTAAAATAAATAAATTAACCATGCATCACCTCCAATCGAGGAAGCAGCTGGCTTGTTCGCGACCTTTCCATAAGTACCCAAAAGCTACTGATTTGTTAAGTTGTCATTCTCCTTATGGACATCAAGGACTTTCTGCATATGCCAAAAATTGAGTTGGCCAAATATCAGTAAGTTATGGAAAATCCAGGCCCTGATTAAATTCAGTTTTAACCCTAACTTATAGCTCCTAACAGCTTCTACAGAGCAAAGCTGACACTGTGAGCTAGTCCCAGTCAATAGTCACTAAGGAAGTAATATAAGATACAAGTAGGTTTGACATCAAATTTAGCTAGAATTTTGTCAAAACTTGAGGAGTTTCAAATATTACGTAAGTACTTCTTCCTTTTTTCCTTAAACCAAATGCAGTGTGGCAGGACTTGGATTTATCACCCCTTTGAATTATAGTGCTACACCCTCCAAACCACCTCCAGTTTTCTTGGGCTTTTTTTTTAACTTTGTTTTGTTTTTAAAGATTTATTTTTTTATTTACTTATGCACACAGGAACTGGAGTGTAGGCCAGAGGTACAGGAGGGTGAGAGAGTTCACCAGAGTCAGATTGGAGAGCAGAACAGGTGAATCTACTGAAATACACTGCTGAGGGGAACAGTGGATGAAACAGGAGAGGTCTGCTGTGCCATGTGGGTCAGCTCCCTGGCCAGGGACCAAACTCATACAGTGGCTGGTGATAGTTTGATAGTGCTGAAACTTAACCCTTTGCACTACCACGGAGGCCCTTGTTTTTATTTTTCTGTATGTAACCATTTTCACTTCTTTATGGTCAGTAGAACTCATCATTCTTCCTGGACTCTTATCTTTTTACAAATAGCATAACAAGGCAGGGTAGAAGATAATGGACCCTGGGAAAGTAAAGATCTTCTCATCATCACTCCCAAAGAAAGCTATGTACTCTACTGCAGTTCTGAAACTATTGTGTGGTGTGTGCATGCCAATGTTTGTATGAGTGTCATACACATTTGTTAGATGCATGAAATTAAAAAATAAAAACATAGTGACTGGAATACAAAGTATCACTTAGCAATTCCCCCACCTTTCATTGGGAAGGAAGTTTTGGTGGTGATCAGAGTGACAGAAAAGAAATTGATTCATGGGGTGGACTCAGTGAGACTGCAAGGTGCAGCCACAATTATGCAAAACCACAGTGAGAACATTCAAGAGTGGTAGAGAGGGAATGCCATCCCTGTCCATTGTCTGTAAAAGGACAAGGTCTTGAACAGACCAAAAAAAAGAAAAAGAAAGCATGATGGCAGGAGATAGGAAGATCTAATCGGGGTAGAGGGAATAGGAAGGCCCCACTTAACCTCTTGACAACAGTGCCTGTTGTCACCCATTTGGTGCTTATAGCACCTGGTGCATTCTGGGTGTTCACAATATGATCATTGACAATCGTCACAGTTTTGCTGACAAAATACAGCTGTAAATTCCTTGCCCCTCTCTCCAGTCAGCAGGAAGTTGGTTGTATTTGGTAATGAATGGAAATAGTCAGGTAGCGTTATAATGGGAGAGTAGCTAGTTAGGAGCCATGTACTATTAAGATAGGAAGCTCTTTTACATAGCTTGATGTAAACTTCCTTTGCACACAAGGCTGATTAAACAGGCATCCTTTGTACTCTTCAGCCTTCCTTTTTAGACATACGACCTCAAAAATTTCACAGCAAGCATAAGAATTAGTAATCCCTGCAACCTATAGAGAATTATCTGATGTCTCTGGATGATTCTGAAAAATACGCTCACAACAATGCAAAGCATTATAAATCCATCCAGGTCGGTTGTGACCATGTTGTGGAAGTAATTTCAACTGGCACGTCATATGAAAGAACAGATTTGGAAACAGTAGTGTGCATAGCCCTGAAGCTTTTTTCTTGGTTTATGTTCTAACCACCTTATGGCACAACTTTGCTTTGTGGCAAAGACACCAAAGAAAATGTCTGAAGTCTGGCTTTGCCATGTGTGTGTGTGTGTGTGTGTGTGTGTTTATACTCTCAACTCTGGAAAAAATAAAAGACGTATTACTAAATATAACTAGAACTCTCTGTGTCCATTTTTGTTGGAAGTCTAGAGGAAGGCTGATCACTCAATATATGTAAGCATGTTTTTAGACACATGTACAACTCAGAAGTACTATGTGTAGTTGACAAGTGTATTTGCCTCTTATAATTGACTATACATGTTTTTTATATATGTACAATAACTCATAAGTGTAAAAATGACATATCTGGTCAGATTATGTGTGGCCATAATAACATATGAGCCTTTATGAAAAAATTTATCAATGTTTGGACATTTATATATATTTAAATTGTGCGTGTATGGGAGGGTATGCATTTCTACAAGTCTTTCTGAGGCATGTAGGGTCTTGTTGCTTTTGAGAAATAGTCATTGCTTGCAAAAGTAACCAGTTAGTTTGACCAGCATTTCATGGACAGTCAAGTCTAATTTAGGACAAATGTAGTTATTGAACCAGAGCAACCCTAGCCTTTGATTCTGAGCATATTAAGTTCTATTAAAATTGGACATGTGTTGTTTTTTACATGATACTAATGAAAGTATTGACTGGTTTGTTCTAGTGGTTAGGAACTTTTGTTAGATCTTAACCTTCAGTATACTTCACATAAATTATCTATTGAATCTTAAAGGACATTCAAAAGCTGGGAAATCAGTCTCCAGTGGAAACAACTGAGGAATCTTTTCTATGATGCTCACCCTCAAACTGTTCACAGTGGAGAAAGTTGAATGCATTTTAGGTTAGGTCTATTTTAGAAAGTTATAAGTAGTATGAAGAAATTTTCTCTTGACTGGGAGGTGGGTGAATGTTTCACTCTTTGCCACTGATTTTTAAAAGTGTGTTTTAGGGAACCTCATAATTATATTTGTGCACATTTTTAATTATTCTACCCGTCATTTGGTGTATCTTTGGGATTCCTTTTGACTGAAAGTAACAGTGTAATGGTTGTTTTGTCTCTTATGAAAATCAAGGGTTAGACCACAGCTCAGTGATGCTGCTAGAAATCTAAGGTCCTCTGTGTTTCTACTCTACTATCTGCCCCATGTAGAATGCAGTCTTTGCACTTACTGACTCACAGTCATAGGTGATCATGGCAACTTAGGTCTCACATGCTGAATCAGAGAACAAAGGCCCTTTCTCAGGAGGCTTTGCCTTTTGGCTCATGAAGTGTTGCTCTCTTCAAGGGCTTCCAACTATATCACTGTTGGCCAGAACTATGTCATATGTTACACCTACATACAGAAGAACTAAGAAAATCAGATTTTCTTTAATTGAGGTATAATTGACATATAACATTATTTTAGTTATAGGTATACAACATAACAATTCAATGTTTGTGTATATATAATGAAAATCAATTATATTTTTAATGAAGCATTGTTACACAGAACAAAATGGGGTTTTATTTTAAAAGGAAAGATAGAAAAGGTAGATATATACCTACAAACAAATGTTTATGGACAATGGATAACCATACACTCTTGAAACCTAAAATATCATGTCAAATAACACCATCTCTAACGTATCGTTTGTCCAACTCACCACAAAACCCCGGGAAAATTATAATAGGAGAAGTCTCAAGAAAGGTAGCTAAGTGATCACAGAAGGGATCGTAAGAATGGAATTTTAGTTGGAGACAAGCACCTAAAATATGGCAAAAAAGATAATGTCTGTTCAGATAGTAAAAGGACACAGCCTCACTAAATATACATTGGTTACCAAGTTCTGTGATATTAGAATGTGAAAACTTTCCTGGACATGGTAAAAAGCATGTCATACTAACAGAATTTTTAATATAACACAGTCAACCTGTAAAACTCATTTTTGCAAAAATTATATAGCCAGTAAATGTAATTAAAAATAGAAATATTTCCATAATATCAATGACTGACACCAGTGCTTAGTCAATAAATAGTTACTGGGTACTATTACGTGCACATGGTCCATAGGGGAGTATAATCTATATGAACAGGTAACTACATACACTACAAAATGAGGTGCTAATGGGAAACACAGAGGACAGAGTCGTCAGTACTGCTGAGTGTATTGATGCATAAGATTAATCTCCTTCCTTTGGTGTTTATATTCAAGAAGACAGCTTTCTACTCACTGTCCCTTTGATAGCCCCTACCAGAGTGTGTGTGGGTAGATAAGGTTAGAAATTCATACAGTCTTATGTTCTTATTTTTATCTTCCAGGAAATTCCAGTTAGGGAAGTAAAGGATGTCTGGGTTAATAACATGAAAATAAGTTAAATATAGGTTTCAGATCCCTTTGTTAATAAGTAAGCTTTTCTAGTATCTATGAACAAAGGACCTAAGGGAGATTTGTGCATTCATACAATAACTTAGTGATGGAAAATAGTCAACCTGACCAAAAGCTTTAAATTAAGAGACACAGTTTCTTAAAAATGGGAACATTCTAAAGTAAGCCTTTACAGTATTTCCATGTTTTGTTTTATTATTTATTTATGTTTTAATTGAGGTAACCTACGTTTCCAACACTGGAATGTGTTTCAGACCCATGTTTGAAATCAGTCTGGCAGCTCATCAAGTGCTTCCTTTTCATCTTGACTTCTGTGTAGATATAACTTTTGTACATTATTAGTATTAAAAATAGCATAATTTATATCCAGGTCACACCCATGTCCTCTCTGGCAGTGTTCAAGAATTGGGAGGAGAGCTCAGGAGTAGCTTGTCAACAGGTTCCTCAAACTTTATTGATTGACATGTCTGAGGAGTTCACTTCCCAGCAGAGGCTCCAGTGAGTGGAGATTAGATCTTCGTTCATCTTCAAGCAGTCTTGCATATTTAGATAACTGAGTGTTCCAGATCTTTGAAATGGAGTTCCTCACCATTATAAACTATGGTAGGCAGGTAGCTGTGTCTTCCCCACTTCTCTATCCTGAAACAGGAGAAACTGAAGCAAAGAGATAATTAAGGTCTGGATTAGAACCAGAGGTGACTGTCTGGCCAGCATGCCTGTGTAAAGACCATAAAGTGTCTTACAGGGTCAGTAACAATGTAGGGAGACAGACAAGAAAACAAAATGTTGCCAGAGTTTCCTACTTTGTAATTTTACAAATAATGAATTAACCAGAGGAAAGGTAATATCCTTTGGACAGTAGTAATGAAGGATGATACAAGAGTCAGTGTCTTGGCTGTATTTCTCCATGGCTCTCTCTCAGTTCCCGTAAATGTTATCTTTGTACAATTTCTTTTTAAGTAATTGAAAAATTAATTTTCAGATTTTACTGAGGAATATATGACAAATATAATTATATATATTTACAATATACAATTTGGTGATTTGATATACTTTGTAGAATGATTTATATGATGAAGTTATTTGGAATCTCAGGGTTTACTGTATATATATATATATATTATCATTTGATTTGCAAAAGATTATTTTACTTCTTTCTTTCCAATTTAGAGGCCTTCTCCCCCTTTCCTGAATGTCTGGTCAGGGCTGCTATTGCATTGCTGAATAGAAGTGATGAGAGTGACATTCTTGTCCTATTCTGATCTTAAAGGTTTTTACCATTTTACCATTGAGTATGATGTTAGCTATGAAATTTATATATGTGGCCTTTGTTCTATATAGGTACAGTCCTTCTGTAAATTTGTTAATTTTTTTACACAATAAAAGGATGAATTTTGTTAAATGATTTTTATCGAGATGTAATTTCTCTTTCATTCAGGGTGGGACATTATGTTTATTGATTGATCCATCCTTGCACCCCAGAGATAAACCCCACCTGATTATACTATATGATCCTTTGATGTGTTGCTGGATTTGTTTTGTTTGAATTTTATTGTGGATTTTTGCATGTATGTTCATCAGTGATACTGGCCTGTAATCTTATTTTTTGATGGTGTCCTTCTCAGGCTTGGGTATCAGGTTAATGCTGACCTCGTAAAATTAGTCTGGAAATATTCTTCCTGTTTAAGTTTTTGGAACAGTTTGAGAAGAAATGGTATTGATTCTTCTTTAAATGTGTGCTAATATTTATCAGTAAAGTCATATGGTCTTTGGCTTTTGTTTGTTGGGAGATTTTAATTATCGATTCAGTTCCCTTGCCCTTTTGGTGTGTTCAGATTTTAATTCATGATTCAGTTTTAGTAAGTTGTAGCTTTCTAGAAATTTATCCATTTCTTCTAAATTATCTAATTAATTGGCATAATTGTTCATAGTATATACTTCTTTTTAAATATTGTTATTTTACAAAAGGTTTTTAAAACAAAAAAAGTCAGCTTCCATCATTTCTTTTGGACTTGAATCTAAAGGGCCTGAGCAACCCTTCTGAAATCCTTTCATGTTGTTAGTAAATGAAGAATACTATTTATCTTGTAGAGTGCTTTTAGAACAAGAGAAGTAAAAATTAAATAAGATAGCACAGAACAGTGGGGACAACACCTAGCGGGCTGTCAACTTACTCCTTTCCCTTTCCCTGTTGCCCCCTAAAGCTAAGTTCACCGGCTATTGTGTAGCAACAGGTCCAGAGGCTGTGAATTATTTGTGATGCCTTTTCAAGGACTGAATGAGCTGAGACATTTTAATCAAAGTAGCAGCAAGCTCATGTAGAGATGAACATACAATTAGTGACCTCTTCCTATGAGGCATAATCAACAATGGGCCTGATAGAACTGGAATTTGCATGAGCAATCTGGGTATGTATATTCAGTCAGCTCAGTGTCCCTGAAAAGTAGGAAAGCAAGAGGAGGCATTTGTAGCTTGGTCACAAACAGGGTGTCAGACATATTAAGCCTGCATTCATCTGACAGGCCTCCAGAATGAAATGTCAGGAGGAAGCTTAGCAGTGGGGGAGACAATTATGAGATTCTCAGAGGTGAGAAATAGAGAATTCTACTCTCTGCCCAAGAAAGAGAGAATATGGCACAGAAGGAGGGCAGTGAAATGTGTCTCCTGACACACACTGAAAAGGCCTGTCATTTCCTGAGGTCCCATCGCTATTTCAGACTGAGACTGAATGAGAGAATGCTTTTAGAAGAAAAAGAAGTATAGCTTAGTGTGATGGGTACTCAGGAAAAACTCCAGGGCTCGAGGCACTAGCTGTAGTTTAGTTCATCAGCTTTCTGGTCTGTGTGATTTTTTTTTTGAAAGTCAGTAACCCCTAGAGCTACAAGTCTCCCAAAGCAATGGTTCCAAAGTGGGCTTATTTACTTGGGAGCAAAGAGCTCACTGATTGGGGCTGTGTTGTTGTTTCATGTAGTGACTGCAAATTACTACAGAGTAAGTAGTTTTGGTTTTTTGGGTTTTTGTTGTTGTTGTTGTTTTGTGTGTGTGTGTATTTCCCCCCTGGAAAGTCCGTGCCCTTAGAGAAAAGTCTCTCTCCTTGGAGAGAGATCTACTCACCTAGTCTGCCAGTGTTCAGAAAGCACCAGCTCAAACCTCTCCTTAACATTTTCTCTGGCCATCTTGAGGTCTCTTCATTACTTGATAATATCTTCATTACAAACACAAAACTGGGGAGCTGCCTAGACTCTAGCCCTGATTCTTCCACCACTTGCTAGGAACCTTGCCAGATCCTACCCCCTTTCTAAATTTTTAGTCCTCTAAAACTATAAAACACAATCATCCTACGTGCTTGCTT